>JAUPFT010000020.1:36405145-37005145 GCA_036936625.1 Parnassius smintheus behrii | reverse complement strand
GCTACATTTGAGTTTTGAAAACAGTCATTCATTTGTTTTTTCCTCATAATTTTTTTCTTTGGCATCGTTTGTTACCGCACAATAGAAAACATAAAATATTGGTATATTTACGACTAGCTGTTACCCGCGGCTTTGCCCGCATGGTCACTGGGAAATGAACTATCCATTGCTTTTTTAATTGAAAGAAAACTGAGCTTTATAGATTTGTCAGAGATGCAGCCATTAAAAGGAAACTGAGCAAAATTGATTTGTCACCCCATTTAAATGTTATGAAACGCAGCGTATAGGAAAGCATGAAAATAGCCTGTTTATCCCAAATGGAAATAGGACATTTTTTTTAATTAAAGGAAACTGAGCCTAATTATTCGTCAGGGATGCAGACTTTTGAAAAGAAACTGAGCTAAATTGATTCGTCAGAAATGCAATTTTCTGAAATGAAAGGAAACTGAGCCAAATAAAAGATCCGTCAGAGATGCAGCCTTTTGAGTTGAAAGGAAACTGAGCTTAATAGGTCCGTCAGAGGTGCAGCATTTGGAATTGAAAAGAAACTGAGCTAAATAGGAAATTTTGAATTGAAAGGGAAGATCTGTGGGAATTCTGATTAATTGATTGTGGGAATTTTGGAAAAAAAAAACTAACTGAACACTATTTTAAGACGCTACCTACTGTACACAATGTTATATGTTTTTCCATTCGGGTAAAGAATGTGGAGATTCTGGGCATTTGACACACGCGAACATGCTACATACGGCTGACCGTGAGAGAAGCACGGTTTTTCTAAGTTGACCGCTACCTGTAACATTTGCCCTTGCGCTTTATTAATTATCATTGTGTAACGAATCCCCCCCCCCCTCTATATAATAAAAAATTTTATAATATTAAATATTAAAAATATCCCTTTTTAAATAACATTATATATATGAGACCAGGATTAATAAAATATGTTTTGATCTTTCTAAATGATCTTTCAAAAGGTTTATTAATAGGCCGTTTTTAATATTTTGGCGTGATCGTCTTAGTTAGGACCCTTATTTACGTTGTGTTTGTTTAGTAACTTAGTTCTTTTAGGTGTTTTTTGGAAGAATGAATATTCACTAGAGCAATTGAAAGCTGTTGGTAGTGCCTTATAAGCTAAGTGAACCCCGTTCACGAAGACAGGGCTCGAAAAAGGTTAAGAACATAAAACGTCCGTATTCCACTTGTATCAGGTTTACATTATTAATTTATTATTATTTATCCCTTCCCGCTTGGAAAAGGCTCACAATATATTTATACAAAATACCCGATACAAGGGCTTCGCTCTCCTACATTTATTTTAAAAAAAAATGTAGGGGAGGTACACGGCCCCACACACGCCGTGCACGGTGAGTGCCAACCATTTTGATGCACTCCCCCCGAAGGGAACGCTAATTCGGGAACTGGACCGTAGTCCACAGCAAAATAACTGGCGAACCAGTAAAAGAGGCTTGGCCCCTTGTTAGTGCGTAAGCACAAACATCGACCGAAGTCGCGCATGTCAATGCGTGTAAACGCCATACAGAATACGAACGAATCCAGCCACAGTGAATGTACGTCACACGGTTTAGGCAAATAGGCACACTGGCCTTAAACCCTCCGTGAGCGCCACCACCTGCCAGACCGCCGCTCCTGCAGACGTGATGTAAGTGTATGGCATCACCACCAATTGCATGATCAGCACGGCTACTAGCCGCAGAGCGTGTCATGAGTCTACCGCTCACCTCAAGGGAATGGGGTCCCACGTTGTGCGGCTTTCGGCCGCAGCCTTGTGAGTCTCCTCAGATCCTCCCGCCAGCTACCACCCGCATGAGGTCGACACATATGCTCCACCAACCAATACAACGGCAGATATAGCCAAAAGGCAGTTATAAGATAAGAGTAATAATTCGCCATCAGAAAGGGTTTGTGTCACTGACGTTGAGTAAATGCATTTTCGATCATGTTTGTCTCACCCACCAACAAGTTGCCTTCAATCATTCAAAGGTGGGAAAGTTACAGAGAGATAATATTATGTTGTTATATAAAACATCGTGGAGGGCAGACAGTCTGCAGCCCCGCAATGAAGGGACCCGACTTGGGCAAAGCTACTTAGGTGTGAGTCAAACCAAGACGCAGAGAGCGCCATTGAGAATAGCGTCCCACCAAACAACCATCGCAGAGACGCAATGCTGCAGAACGCAACAAGCATCAATACGACTATCGTCGGGCTTACACCATTCCAAGGTCCCCCATACATCCCAGCAGACATCACCACCCGTATACCTCCATCGACCAGAACCACACAGAGCGTCGAATCAGGCGCAGCACACCCGCAGATCCATCACAAGACGCAATACCGCCAGTAGCAGTAAGCATCAATGCAACTATCATACGGATGGCGCCCCCTCACAACACACCCAACATGATCCCTATCGACTTTGGTAACAAAGTTGGTATTGTTGTTATATTAAAAATATCACCAACGTATCATAGTAGCACGCTACTAAGACGCCAATGAACAAAACTCCACGTATCATAGCGCTAATGCACTAAGACATGAAGCTGAGTATGCCTGTTACACTTAAAAGTGCTACCAAACACACTCAACATCCCCATCCGAAAGATAGACGACGCATCGCTATGCGCTACTACGCCGCCCACAAACGGTATGGGTGTGCGATGTCCACGGGAAAGCCGTATTGCTACAACAAACCCGCTTACCACCGACACTAAGATGTTAATTGTATACCTCCATCGACCAGAACAACAGGAATGCGTCGAATCAGGCGCAGCACACCCGCAGATCCATCACAAGACGCAATACCGCAAGCAGCAGTAAGCATCAATGCAACTATCATACGGGCGGCGCACCCTCACAACACACCCACATGACTCCTATCGACTTTGGCAACAAAGTTGGTATTGTTGTTATATAAAAAATATCACTAACGTATCATAGTAGCACGCTACTAAGACGCTAATGAACAAAACTCCACGTATCATAGCGCTAATGCACTAAGACATGAAGCTGAGTATGCCTGTTACACTTAAAAGTGCTACCAAACACACTCATCATCCCCATCCGAAAGATAGAAGACGCTTCGCTATGCGCTACTACGCCGCCCACAAACGGTATGGGTGTGCGATGTCCACAGGAAAGCCGTATTGCTACAACAAACCCGCTTACCACCGGCACTAAGATTGTTGTTATATAAAACTGCACCAACGTATCATAGTAGCACGCTACTAAGACGCCAGTGGACAAAACTTCACGTATCATAGCGCTAATGCACTAAGACATGAAGTTGAGTATGCCCGTTACACTTAAAAGTGCTACCAAACACACTCATCATCCCAATCCGAAATATAGACGACGCTTCGCTATGCGCTACTACGCCGCCCACAAACGGTATGGGTGTGCGATGTCCACGGGAAAGCCGTATTGCTACAACAAACCCGCTTACCACCGGCACTAAGATGATATGTCTAGGACACATCGGTTAGCGAGTCCAAGTTTACCTCGGACCAATTGCTCGTGAAGCAGCACACACGCCACCATAATATTCCTTTTCAAGTCCCTAATAAGGACTAGTCATTTTGCTACAGTACTAGGAGCAGTCAGTCACCCGACCATCCCATACAATGCTTATGCATCAAGGAGACCTCCTATAATATTGCTTTTGTATCATAGACCTTACTTTCATAAGTCATTCCTATATATAGGATTCGAACCCATGACCCTACTATTGTAATGCATATTAATCATAGAGACCTTCTATAGTATTGCTTTTGAATCATAGACCTTACTTTCATAAGTCATTCATATATAGGGTTCGAACCCACGACCCTACTATTGTAATGCATATTAATCACAGAGACCTTCTATAGTATTGCTTTTGAATCATAGACCTTACTTTCATAAGTCATTCATATATAGGGTTCGAAACCACGACCCTACTATTGTAATGCATATTAATCACAGAGACCTTCTATAGTATTGCTTTTGAATCATAGACCTTACTTTCATAAGTCATTCATATATAGGGTTCGAACCCACGACCCTACTATTGTAATGCATATTAATCACAGAGACCTTCTATAGTATTGCTTTTGAATCATAGACCTTACTTTCATAAGTCATTCATATATAGGGTTCGAACCCACGACCCTACTATTGTAATGCAAATTCATCATGGAGACCTTCTATAGTATTGCTTTTGTATCATTAAGTTTAATATCATAAGTCCCTAATATAGGACTAGTCATCGTGCTACAGTACTTCAGGCAGTCGGGCTCCCGACCACCCCATATATATGTACAACTGCAGATATGTATCTCCGGCACCTCATCCATACAAGACGTCTATACGTGAACACCTTCCATAACTTAGGAAAATTTTCTTTAATACATGAACTCGTTCAACAACTTAGAAAATTTCATCTATACGTGAACTCCTTCCACAACTTAGAAAAATTTTCTTTTATACACGAACACCTCCCATGACTTAAACAATTTTTAACAAATTTTCTAATTATCTTATAAACGTTATTTAACTTAATTTCATATTATTTTTTGACTTGTATTTCTATTATTTATCTTATTTTAAATATTTTTACAAGTTTTTATAATAAATTTACTTATTACGAGAAACAATAATTTTGCCTTTAATTTGCTATGTTATTGGGATAATGTCTGAAATATATATTAACTTTATGTTTATTAATTTAACTTATTGCTTAATATATATCTTTTAAAACTATTTTGACGCCCCTTTATATTGAATTTAATTATTAATAATAATATTGAGCCGTCACAATTGCAAAACTAAGCTTAATAGGGAACTGCAACCTTTTGAATTGCAAAGGAAGATCTGTGGGAATTATAGAGATCTGTGGTATAATAACATTTTCACCTTTTCCTACGCCTGTCAAAATTGTAGCACCGATTATGTTCCGTCCAAGATGTGTCACACGCAGCCTTGTCCCGTTACATAACCGAGGAGCATCTAAATTTCACATTAGCATGACTGGAACGCCTAATTTTAATTGAAGCTTATGTGAGGGCACACCTGACAACTCTAGAGAATTTAGAAACTCTACGGGATATGAAGTGCTCTGTTCTGTGTTCATAACTGTGTCTACTGACAAATACTCTGTTATTTCTCCTGCTACTTCGCTTAATATATCTGAATTTATTTTGTTAACGCTCTCATTTTTTGGCGCAAGAATCGCCCTTTCACATAACCATTTGTCTTCATGCATGTTGTTCGTTAAATGTGAATAAACGCTTGCAATTAATTCGGAATGACTCTGTATAAATTACAAAAATCTCTCGTTAATTTAACGCAGCCCTCAGCATCCGTTTCCAACCGCCCATCGCCAATTATTAATAGTGTGTCAGCATAGTTTCTAGCATTGATGAATGCACTCTCATATTCGTAGTTAAACTGAATTTTGTCACCTTGTTTCATAAAATAGACGACTTGAGGCATGCTTTAATTTCATCTGCAGGTGTGCCCTTTTGAATGACAGGTAAAGTTTGGCGAAAGTCACCAGCCATTAAAACCACCATTCCTCCCATTACATCGGTATTGCAGCGCAAATCCTGGAGCGTTCGATTTAGTGCTTCTACAGCTTTTTATGCGACATTGTACTTTCGTCCCACACTAAAAGTTTGCATTGTCGTAGCATTATACCTCGTGCACTATTTTTGCTAAAGTTGCAGATCGGCGATTCTTCCTGGGCTAGATTTGGAGGCAGTTTTAAAACAGAATGTGCAGTGCGGCCCCCGCTTAGCAGCGTGGCGGCTATACCGGAGGAAGCTTCGGCCACAGCAATGTTTTTATCTTTCCGTACTTGCGCTAATAATAAATTTAACAAAAATGTCTTCCCAGTTCCTTCAGGGGCATCTAAAAAGAAAAGTGCACCATTTCCGGATTCAATTTGTCCTAATACTTTGTCAAAAACTCGTTTTTGTTCGGGAAGCAAGCGGGGTACAAATTCGGCTACTTGCTGCTGCAAAGCTGGTATATCGTAGTTTGTTTCACGTATAATTTCGTCACTTAGTTCATTTTCGGTTGTTCGCTGAGGGCTTATCATTCCAAAGTCGCTTAATTTTTTGCCTACCATTGCCATTACTTTATCTTCAATTTTTCCAAGTACTTCATAATAAATGCGATCATTGTATGTCATGTTTGCGTGTGTCTGTAGTAACCTTCGCAAAATATCTTCCGCCATGTACTCTTTATATTTGTCCCACAATTCATGTGTTTTAGATAGCCCGCAAGATGATATGAGAGTTGCATAAAGATCCCTAATTTTGGCTGGTGACTGGCACCGCACAGCTTCCTCCATGGTTGGTACACGCCTACATCGCCATACATGGTTTTACGTGTTTCCTATTGATGCATACAGTAACATTACTTTTGCTGTTAACCTTAATAATTTTAAAAGGTCCCTTCTAAATAGGAGACAGGGCCTTGTGCAACCTATGGTGCTGTTTAATATATACTAAATCACCTACTTTATAAGATATTTCTCGCGAAGAGGCATCATAGTACCTTTTTGAAGATTCCTTGCTTTTATTTATGTTTTCTAAAGCTTTTTCGCGGGAGTATTTCATTCTATATTGTAGAGCGCGAATGTACTCGTGATAGGTTGTATTTTCATCAGAGTTATAATGCTACTAGGGATAAATGGCTTATGTCCGTACAATAATTCAGCTTATTGTTTGTTTTAATTTTTATATAAAGGAAATAATAATAATAAAGGAATATAATAATAAAGGAATATAATAATAATAAAGAAAATAATAATAATGGAATAATAATAAAGGAAATAATATAAAGGAATACCAACCAAATCAACAAAACCGATCCAAGAAAATACACAAATCCGAAAATGAAAGCCAATATAAATTCATTCAACCTTAACCAAATCACAAAGCAAATAACAAACAACCGAAAACCGTATGCACTATAAGTTGACGCGCGGCTCATCAGCGGGAGTTAAGTACATGCCAGGAAACATTTCGTTACCGCGTTTTAAAAACCTAGTAACGACATCTAGCGTAATCAATTTAAACTGTGTATATGTTAGTTAATAAGAACTCTCAAAAAATATTTTTCTTATAATTTTGCACAATTTTTCTTATTGTAATACCGATTCATTCATAACCACATATAAGAACTGTATTCATTTCCGTTCAATAAATATTACTAAGGCTTACTAAGAACTATTTCCACCACATTTAAGCAATAGTTAAGGGTGAAAGCGTGACAGATGGTGATAGTATTTCTGATCCATACTTATAATCATGCCTGTAACCCTTGCGGGGTAGGCAGAGCATCAACGGATTACTTAATATCGTCTGCGAGGTTATCGCCTATTCTGTGAATTACAATGCACCAAAACGTTTGAAAAAAATCAGCTGGTGAATTTTATGTTTTTTATCGCTCTCTTTCCGGTCCTGCGTGGAAAAATACAGATCCATACATTTTTTATCTTAATTTTGGTAAAAGGACATAATAATCCAGATATTCTGACCTTCTGTGTTCGTCCATCGTACCGTCGTCTGTCTTGGAGAATGACGGTGGCGCCACCTAGCTGAATTTAATTTTGCAACATTTTGCACTCGATTTTCCCACGGGAATGAGATGTTTTTCCGCGGAAAAAAGTAACCTATGTCACTCTACAGCCACCGAACTATCCCCATACAAAAATCATGCCTTGCCGACGCTCTGTTGCGACGTGAAAGAAGGACAAACAAACAAACAAACACACTTTCGCATTTATAATATTAGTATGTATTACGAGTTCTACCGTGGCACCAGTGCTGCAGAAACAGTTCGAAGGATTAATGATGTGTACGTCGCTGGTGTCGCAAAAGAAAGCACGGTACGTTTTGGTTTCAACTTTTTCGTTCTGGAAATGTCGACCTTCAGAACCAACCCCGTGGACGGCCGGAGACCAAAGGGTAAAATGAAGAATTAAAGGCTATTGTGGAAGCGGATCCATCACAAATCACTGAAGTGCTTTGTGATGGAGATAGCTGTAGGCTTCAGGGTAAGTGATAAAACTGTATTAATCCACTTGAAGCAAATCGGGAAAGTAATAAAACTTGAACGATGCGTACCTTATGAATCGAACTTGCAAACAGGCGTCGACTGCTGTGTTACTTTGCTCAACCGACACAAAAATGAAGGGATTCGAAATGGAATCATTACTTGTAATCTGTACGATAACCGGAAGCGCTCGTCGCAATGGCTGAACCCTGGAGACCCAGCCAAATCCAGTCCTAAACGAAAATTGACTCAGAAAAAGTTAGTTGTGTTTGGTGGACTAGCGCCGGTGTCTACACAACTGTCACTACAACTTTCTAAAATCTGGTCAAACGATTACCGCAGATATCTATTGTCAGCAACTGCAAACCATGAAGGAAGAACTAGCTGCTAAACAACCGAGATTGGTCAATCGCTCTAGGCCACTGTTGCTTTACGACAACGCAAGACCACACAGTGCACAACAAACAACCACTAAGTTAGATGAGCAACAATGGGAATGTCTGTGACATCCACCGTACTCCCCGGGCCCTGCTCCAACAGATTACCATTTTTTTCCGGAATTTGGACAACTTCTTACAAGGAAAAAAATTAAACTCCGATGCGGCAGCCCAAACCGCCTTCAAAGAGTTTATTGATTCTCGCCCCCATTGTTTTTTTAGTAAAGGGATCAACACCACCAAGTGTGTTAGATAAGGACATTTTAATGCTAGAGTGAAGTAGTGTACATGTAAGACAAGGTTAAATAAAAAAGGTTAAGTAAGAAAGGGATGGCAAGAGCCTCCTATAGGATCCAGAGGGTCGTTAAAATTTTAGTTTGCCAACTTGTATAGGAAATTAGCAGAAAGAAAAGGGCAAGTCCGAACCATCTTATAAAAATTTTAATTAAATAATATTGTTTCATTAAAGTTTTAAAAATGTATGTAATAGTGACTTGTGAATGTTTTAGCTAAATTTTATATTAGAATCATATTATAAAAATGTCAATAAAGTTCTGTTTAGTGATAAAATAGCGAAATAATGGAAATATTAAATAATATATTAAAGATATAATTATGCCTAAAGTTTTGTTTAAAAACCTGTTTGGAGTTTTAATTCTTGCATTAAACTGTTGTATTGTATAAGATAAGTGAAAATATTGATGGAAATTTTATTATAAAAACTATTATTACCATTTTAACCCTTAAATGCATGACATACCCAATATCATTGGAAAAAATATATGTTGTGTAAAATGGTTTATAGATGCTGGAAAAAATAAAATAAAAAATCATTATTCAATATAATTAGTTTTATTTTGAAAAATATTCTGGTATCATTTTTGATACAACATGCAAAAAACTACAATTTTATTCTCAGTTCTATTGTGTACTACTTCCGTTAATTGACTTATTGTTAATTATTGCAAAGCACTAATGTGCAACCAAATGATCACAAAAATATGTCCTATAGATGAAAATCATTAAAACAGTCAGTTGTTTTTTTGTTAGAACACAAATACACCTTACATTTTAGACACATAATACTACTCAGCAGTTTGCAGCCTGGGTTCATGCACCTCATACGATTTTGTTGCCTCGATTGAATATGATCCACTCCATCGTACCGAACATCTCTCGAGGGCATTACCTGCTGGATGTTTTTCCTTTTAGGTGCTGGCTCCTCCGAAAAGTTTCGGCTTGGTCGACCTCATGAAGGTACAACATGTTCGCCATATTTGCAGAGAGCATCCGCCAATTCAGCTCTAAACTCTGCCAGATTCAAAACCTGCTTAGGGTTCAAATTCTTTTTAGCAGAGACTTTCTTATATAATATCCAGGAGTTAATTACTGATAGGTCGAGTAAGTGGTAAAAAATTCGCATGTACCATTTCCGAGACTTTACTTTTATGTGATACCTGCCTAGGAAAGAGTCCATGAGGTCTACTCCACCCATGTGTGCGTTGTATTCCTTTATTATTTTTGGACATGGTATGGGCACCTTTTTCTTTTGGTTTTTGTCATATCTTTCAATCGTTTCTACAGGTTCAGCGCCAATATAAGTGGAAAGTAAGGTCACCTGCTTGTTATCTTTCCAACTGATCGCAGAAAAATCCACACCATCGAGACTTGTCGTGTTTTCAACGTAGGATCCTCGGGGTACATTACTGTTCATTACTTCTTTCTTTTTAGGCAACTTACAAGACTTTCCTAGACGGTTTAGCTGCACCGTACCTAAGCACCATATGCCTTCCTTCGCCATGTAATACATTAGTGGTAATGAAGTGTAATAGTTATCGAAGTATATTACATGGTTCATCATTCTTGGGACTCTTCTAGTTAACTTTATTACTGTATTACCGGTCACTCCAATATCAGGTTCATTACTACGCATTGGTTCTTTGTCTGTTCCACTATATATTATGAAATCATAGCAATATCCTGCCAAGGAACACAACGCAAAAAGCTTGAACCCCCACTTGTGGGGTTTATTGGGTAAATATTGTTTCAAGAAATGGCTGATTTTTGTTGCGCACATTTGTTCGTCAACTGAAAGGCGTTGTTCCATTGGAACACTAGAAAATTTCATTGTCAGATGATCTATAATGGGTCTTAGTTTGTGAAGTTTATCATGGTCGGGGCTACCAACTGGTTTGTGTAAATTATTATCATTGAAATGTAATATGCTTCTTACTTTTTCAAATTTGTTGACAGGCATTGCTTCTATTATTGGTCTAAATCCAAATTTACTGCTCCAATACGATCTAACGCTTGGGTAGCGATAGACAGACATGAATATCAATATTCCCAAATATTTTCGAAGTTCTGTAAGGCTTATTTGAACGGGGCGATCAATATTGGTCTGCGTCGAATATTTATTGGTTTCTTCAACAATTTTTTTCAACAAGTCTTCTGAAAAGTACTGTGAAAAGAACTGCAGTGGGGTTTCTAGTTTCATTAGTTCAGGTCCTAATTCTGTACTACCCAAGAAAGCAATTGATTCCTCTTTATACTCCAAAGAGCGTTTTTTCCAAATCAAATTTCGTGTATTTATTTGCGGAAATACATTAGACCGAGAAGTCGAAGCTTGTTGATAGATTTCTTCATGAACCAGGGGAGGATCCGGGCATTCTTCAGTTTCAGGCACTTCCTCTTCATCACTTACTTCTTTATCTTCGAGTACGGCTTGTAGATCTTTGCGAGACGGATAGAAATCCAAGTCATCCTCATCTGATTCGGCATCGTCTTCTGAAATTTCGCCAGCCTCTAACCGCATTAGCATATTTTCTATATCATCGTCTTTCAATTTCTTTCTTGTAGTTCTGCAACAAATTTGTAAAGTTCAAAGAAGCGTAAATAAAAACAAAAACGCGAAAATCATCAACATGCATAGAAATATTTTTTATGCCTAAGTGCATGGTGTCTCATTTTCGATACAAACTAAAAACTCTTTTGTTTATGAGAGAAATCAATTTTTCGTAAAAAATACATAAACCTACTATAAACACAAACACTTACCTTGACATTGTATATTTTTTTTTGATATAATTTGTCTCAAATCCACTCCGATTCGTCTGGATAACTTCTTCTTCTTCTTCTTTCTTTTGTGGCGGTTTGATTAAATTCGCCAATGACGTATAGAGTAGAAAATGAAGGCTTATGATTTTAATTAAAATAAGAGTCTGTGATAATACAAGGATTCAGTTTTCCTCCGAGAATTTTGACAAATCTATTTGTTGAGTTACCTAGAACAAATATGACAAACACAGGTGTTAGACTCTTACCCATATGTTAAAAGTGACAAGGATTTTAAAGTTTCATATTATTAGTATTAATAAAATCACATAAAATATACACAAAAGGAGTACTGGTATATGTTAAAAGAGAATTAAAATCTATAGGTCGAGGAATATAAGGAGGAAGGTAATCATAAAGGGAGGAGGATAATTTGGGACAGTTGAAAAAAATATGGTTTGTGGAACCTTCATCTAAGCCACATTCACACAATGAGCTATCCCTTACTCTGATTTTTGCCAGATGTGCATGTGTACAGGCGTGTCCAATTCTTAATCTACAAATGATTGAAGTTGCATGTTTATTTGCTTTGTTAAATTTAAAGAACCAAGGCTTGGGAGGAATAACCTCTTGGATGGCAGCATAGTGCTTACCTTTAACATTTTTGGAAACTTCCCATAATTTATTCCAATTTTCATTCAGTTTCCTTTTAGCTAGCAAAATTAGGTCATGTGAGTAAATTAAATTTTGTAGAATGCCGTTAGCAATTGCATTTTTAGCGAGTACATCAGCTGTTTCGTTACCATGGATACCACTGTGGCCTGGAATCCAGGCCACTGAAACATGGATTCCTTTAAGATGGCATCTGAATAGGGTATTTTTTATTTTAAGAATTAGTGGAAATTTATGTTTGTTATGGAATTGATTGGACAAAATAGCTAACAAACAACTTTTTGAATCTGTGAAAATAACTGTTTTATTAAGATTATGTGACTCTACATATAACAAAGCTTCACTGATTGCAGTTGCTTCACCGGTAAAAGTGGAGGATAGTGAGGGGCATTTAAAGTTAAGAATGATTTTGAACTTAGGAATCCAAACAGCAGCTCCAGTATAGTCTTCATCAGACTGTTTTGAAGCGTCTGTGTACATGACAAGCCAATCTTTAAAGGTGTTTTCTATAATTTCTTTTAATTTCAAATTTGCCATTGGAGAATCCTTTTCTATACCTAGATCTAGATGAATGTCGGGTTGGAAAACAATAGCCTCGTAAGGAACATCAAAGAGTGGATTTATTTTACATTGAAAGATTGGGTAAGGAAGCTGAAGAAAAATTACAAAACTTTTAAACAAGCAGGGAGAGTCCTTATGGGTCCAGTATCGGTCAGATGAGATATACTCTGAAAGAAGGTGCAATTTAGGAATTAGGGGATGATCTGAAAGCTGGCATATCTTAAATAAGAATCTGTCTGAAAGGTATTGCCTTCTTAATCTTAAAGGAGGATCTACGCACTCAACCTGAAGAACATTTATTGGTGAGGATTTCATTGCCCCTGTAATAATGCGAAGGCATTTCGATTGAATTTTGTCCATTACTTTTAGGGACGATTTATTGCAAGGCTCCAACAGAAAACATCCATAGTCAAGGTGGCTTCGTATTAAAGCATTGTACAGTAATTTCTGAGAAAAAGGATGGGACCCCCACCAAACACCTGACAAAGACCGAAGAATATTTATGTTTTTTTCGCATTTTTGTGTTATATATTCAATGTATGGACCAAAGGCCAATTTCGAATCAAGGATAACTCCCAAAAATTTAACATTGCCTCTAACTGGAAAAGGTTGCTTATCATATACAATGGATATATCGGGAATTCGCCTTTGGCGGGAAAAGATCACCACACTACTCTTGGCCACAGATAAAGAGAGGCCATGATTAGTTAACCATTCTTGTAAATAATCCATGGATGAGTTTAGACGGGAACATGCCACTGTGAAGTTGTTTGAGGAGATGTATAGAGCTAAATCGTCTGCATATTGAAGAACATTACAAAAAGAATTTACTGAAAGTTCTAAATCGTGAGTATATATAGAATAAAGGAGAGGACTAAGAACTGAGCCTTGTGGAAGTCCTTTCCATATAGTTTTTGGGGGAAGCAGGAGATTTTTAACATTTATAGATATTGATCTAGAAGAGAGAAAGTTAGAGACGTAATTGACTATCCTCACTGGAATGCTCAGATTAAGCATTTTCTGCCTGAGCACAGGAAGTAGCACATTATCATATGCAGAAGAAATATCCAAGAAAACTCCTATGAGAAATTCATGTTTTGAGAAAGCAATATGAATATCTGTGACCAAAGTACTTAGGCTATCCATGGTACTTAAACCTTTTCGGAAACCGAATTGGCTTTTAGGTAAGAGATTATTCCTTTCCAAAAACCACTCCAAGCGATTTTTTATTAAATGTTCCAAGATTTTTGCCAAAGTACAAGAAAGGGCAATAGGTCGGTAACTGGAAGGGTCATTGCTAGACTTACCTGGTTTGAGAATGGGCAAAATAATTTGGGTTTTCCATTCAGCAGGAGGATTACCAGTAATATAAATAAAATTTAAAATGGATAGTAAGACAGTTTTAGTGTTCTCACTACTATTAATTATAAATGAATAAGGAATCCCATCAATACCTGGTGAGGAGTCTTTAAGGCCATTGAGTACAGTAAACAATTCTTGAGAAGAAAAGGGGGAATCAAATTTATCATTTGTTTTTAAAAAAGCAGAATTAAAAACTAGGCATTCATCATAAGATGGGACTGTTTGTGGTGCAAGTTTATTAGAGAATTCATCTATCCACAGGGAAGGATCATTAGAAATTATATTTTCACTAGAAACTGCACAGCGATATTTTTTAACATTTCTCCAGACCAAAGATGGGGGAGTCCTAGGTGACAGTGACTCACAGAATTTAAACCAACCAGTTCGCTTTTTGTCTGACAGTAATTTTAAGGTTTCTGCAGCAATTTTTTTATAGGAGATATAATTCTCTGCAGTCATAGAACGGGAGTATATTAATTCAGCCTCTTTTCTTCTCCTACAAGCTGCTGAACAATCTTGGTCCCACCAAGGAGGGGAAGGATACTTATTTTTGAAAGGTTTTTTTAAGGGGATTGACTTATTAGCAGCAGAAATAATTGCATTTCTGAACTCTATATATACAGGAGCAATATTATCATTGTTAATTGGGGGAAGATTTGCAACCTCTTGTTCCAAAACTGTAGAATATAATTGCCAATTAGCTTTGGATAGATTATACTTTAGTCTTGGGCAAAATGTAAAATTTATTCCAGGTGAAGTAGGAGGAGTGATGAATATAGGAAAATGGTCACTGCCATAGCTAGAAGGTAATATTTGCCACAAAAGAAGGGAAGCAATATCTGGGGAGCAGAGAGTTAGGTCAACGGCACTTCTAACATTTTGTAATGGGGATACTCGACGGGTAGGAGACCCGTCATTTAGAATACAGAGATTAAAATTATCAATAAGATCTAAAAATGAGGGAGCCAGTGAATCACACAGATGGGAGCCCCAAACAGTATGATGCATATTAAAATCTCCCAAAATAACCATAGGAGGTGACAGAGAAGAAATAAGTGTTGCAAGTTCTGTTAAAACATTTGCATCAGGATTAGGAATGTAAACAGAGAGAATAGAGACATCAAGGGCCTTAATAGCAACAGCATTAACTGCTGGACTATGAGAAGGGAGAGGAATTTGTGAAAATGTAACTGTTCTTGAAATTAAAATAGAGGTGCCAGCACGACCATCACTCCTATCATCCCGGAGGCATGCATAGCCTGAAACCCTAAAATGAGACTCAGGTCTAAGCCATGTCTCCTGGATGGCAAGAATGAAGGGATGAAATTTATTAATGAGGTAAATGAGTTCATTTTTTTTATTTCTAATGCTCCGACAATTCCATTGAAGAATTGGCGGGACTGCGAATGTTACGGGCTAAGGAGGAAAGCTGAGTAAGTTTTTGGTGTAAGCTGAGAGGAAGTTCCGTATCATTAAAACGGGAGATCATGTTAATTAGAATTGATATCATAAGTTCGCAGAAATTATCATTACTAGAGGAGTTGTTGTCATTTCCCAGTAGAGCACACCCATTAGGAAGGGAAGAATTAGGATTCTCAACAATTGCCTGATGGGCTGCCATATCATATCCAGTATTTAATGATTGGCTATAGGTACGTTGAGGGATAAAAATTGTTTTTTTGTATGATGCAGTTTGTGAGAGCTGAGCCGAAGGGGTTGAAAGACTGTCAGTTATGGTATAAGGGGTCTGTTGAGAACAATTACGAGGCTGGATTCTTGTTGTATCAGCAAAGGATCTTTTTGTCTGAGGGAATCTAGCTGAAGCTTCTAAATATGAGATATTTTCTTGTGACATAACAAGTTTAATAGATTTTTGCCTTAGATGTTCAGGACAAGTAGGGTCTTTTGCGGTGTGGGGACCTGAGCAGAATAGACAAGTAGGAGTTTGTCGAGAACAAGCTAAACCTTCATGATTCTGTGCACACACAAAGCAGCGAGGAGATGATCGACACTGGGAAGTAACATGGCCAAATCTACAACATTTATGACACTGAATTAGTGGCAAAATATATTTTTCTACTGGCATTGAAGTGTAAAAACAGTAAATATGGGGAGGAAGTTTTTGTCCAGAAAAAGTTAGAACAACCGTCTGAGTTGGAACCCATGAAACGCTATTGCTGTCACTAACTGATCGTCTATTAAGTCGCCGTGCTTTAATTATAGAACCGTAGCCAGAGGGAATTTCTATAGCTGCTATTAATTCTTCTAGTGTCCACTCTATGGGAACTTGTCTAACTAGCCCCATACGAGTGATACTATATGAGGGGATGGTTGCTTCATATTTGGAAATTTGGAGAGCTGGGTGATCGATAAAGGTGTTTGCATCTGCAGCTGTTTTAAACTCCACTGATATTCTATTTCGTCCAACTTTTTTGACTCCATCATGAACTATATTTTTAATATTGTTATGATACAGAAAGTGACCAAATTTAATTGGTTTAAGAGTTACTCCAGACAGCTGATCATTTGAGATTTTACTTACATGAACTAGAAAAGGAGCGGCATCATCTTGAGAGTACTTAACTTTTTTATTAATAAAATCAGGATGGGTATATGAGGATTGTATTGAAGGAAACTGTTGTTTTGGATCAGAAATAACTATTTTTTGTGGATGGGCAGACTCGTTACTTACTTGGGCACGTTTACGGTTAATTAGATCTACATTATCAATGTTAATGGGTAAGGAAAAGGAATCATTGCGACCCCTTCCGGGATCGGGAGGTTCGTCCTCCATTATATTACTACAACAAAAAATTACATAAAAACGGCACAACTACAAACACTTACTAATTTACAAATATTAAAACCTCCACCAAGACAGAAAAATTTACTATAGTAACTCAACAACACTTAATAAAATAATAAATTTTAAGCAAAAAAGGCACGACACTTGTATCTCTCACTTCCTCCCCAAATTTTAATCCGTCTGGATAAAGTTAGAATTTTTCACAAAAACATTCACTCGCTGACAAGAATACTTTTGACAGCTACGAAACAAATATGGTGGACCAATACGAGAAACTTTGTTTTTTTTTCCGATAGACAAATAGTCTAAGGGCATCGTAACATACAGCCTAATAAAAACAAACAATTGGCTTTAAGTTTTAGTTAAAAAATCTCAACGTATCGTTTTTGATACATTATGCATTTAAGGGTTAAGGTTTATGACCATAAGAAATTGTGTATAGGATAGCTATATTATGCTTTATATTTTATTAATGCCTTTCACCGATCACTAATATGATGCCTTTATATAATGTTAATGTTTAATTATTTATGTGTTTAAATTTGTACTTTTAGTGAAATATAGTCGTTTTGTGTTATTATTTTGAGTTTTAAAGTTAAATAGAATATATGGAAATGTGATAGTGAAAATTATCGATTCATGAGGTGGTTTTTCGCGCCTGGTTCCCCTTAGGGTTTAAGGTGTAAGACTTTAGTAAGTCGCCAAATTTTTAATTCGTTCGGGACCAGCTACAGATTCCAGTTATAAACCAAGAAAGAAAACAAAAACAAAATTAGGAAAATTAAATTTCCAGGGGGCAGTTACATATAATTGCTATTTTATTTCACCAGTGTCTACCCTATAAGTAGGGAATAAGAAGATATACAGTCCACTAAGTTCATGACTGACGTCTAGACCATTCACTGGGGTCCGTAATCCTAGTCGTCAACTACTTTATTTTGAGAGTGATTGAGGTTCTAAGTCAAAAGGCTTAGGAGTCACGCAGACTTATCGGGTGTAATATAGGAGGGCCAGTATTTGGTTGCTCACTGTTAGGAGCGTGAGGTGAAGAACAAGACTATCCTTTTCAAATATAGAATAAAAAGCCTCTTCTAAGGGAAAACTACAACTATTTCTAAGTAACTTTTCATAGAATATCTATTATTATCTTAATATAAACGAGCAATTCTTATATATATATATATATATATATATATATATATATATATATATATATATATATATATATATATATATATATATATATATATATATATACACATAAAATCGGAATCTCGGAAACGGCTCCAACGATTTTCATAAAATTTTGTGTCCAGGGAGTCTCGGGGGCAATAAATCGATCTAGTTAAGATTTATTTTTAGAAAATGTTTTTTGTCCGTCTTTTCAGGCAATGTAAAACTGCTACAATATAAGAAGGTAAATTTTGACAATGTGTTAATGATCGTAATAGCTCAAGTGGATATCGAGCGGCGGCGAAATCTTAATGCCTTGGTTCGTGTCCCGTCTTCGGTCCGGTTTTTTCCCTTTTTTTTAAAGTTACCTTCTTTTGTGAGAAAATCTATTATTTCGAGCCCTTTTTTTAGTATTTTTTAAAAATACGAAAATTTTAATTAAACTAAATGCACTCATGATTTTTTATTCAAATAATCAGTGCAGTTTTTTTCTATTCTATCAATAAGATCAAAAATATTATTTATGTTTCATCAGTATGTAATTTATAAATGTAATTTCAAAATAAAAACCGAGCAAAGCTCGGTCATCCGGTTACTATAAAATACGTGTCACCGGTCACGTTGTTTGTCCGCGATGGACTCCTAAACTACTTAACCGATTTTAATCAAATTTGCACACCGTGTGCAGTTTGGCCCACAATATTTTTTTTGCAAAAATAAGGATTTTTAATAGGGCATGACAAAGTGTCGTCGAAAAGGGCAGAACAACGTCTGCCTGGCAAGCTAGTAATATGTATTTCTTACCTAAGTATATGAAATCAACAGCCTTAGGACTCTCAAATCCTCAGGGTCTGAGTCCCGTATGTGATTTTTTTGGCTTGGACGTCATTTAAGCCATAAATCAAACCGCTTAGCTGACGGCAATATAGTCTAAATATAATATTGTTATTAAACATCTTAAACGAACAGAAAATCGTAACTGTAACGATTCAGTTAGATTGCATCTAACACATAAGCCTCATCGTTCTAATAATAACTAAGTGAACTAAATGCTTTCTGGTTTTGTGGGATTAAGTTATAATTCTACTTTGCAAAAGGTTACTGCAATGTAAACTATAATATGCACTTGTACTAGACAAACTAAAATATGCACTTGTTCAAATTCTGACCTAAAAATCAGTTTTTAATACCAATAAAAATCAGTTTTCAAATCGTTATTGTACTTTATAGATACAATTTGAAGAGCATGTATGCGTAGGTGTATGGATGTGAAGGAGGCGAGAGAGGTGTGTCAGGATCGTGCCAAATGGAAGTCTGTAGTCTCTGCCTACCCCTTTGGGTGTCAGGCGTACATATCATACGTAAATATCACAATTTACTACAATTTTTATTAATAATATTCGAGATACGCTTACTTTCCCAGGTCTCCCAGGGACCTGGGATACCTGGTCGTAAACATTTATGAGACAGGCAAAAACGTAAGGCCACCAATATGTTGTTATAATTTTAGAGGTAAAAAAAAAAGAATTTATAAAAGCAACATACATTTTATTAAAATATACATGTTTACAAAATAATTAATACTTGAAACAAAATATTTTATCGACATGTAAGTACGTTGTTTACACGTTACGTAATAATCACAGTATAAAAGCACATTTTTCCTATGCGGCAACGTATTGCGTACGTATTACGATGTACTGTTAAATAAATAGGGATATGCAGCCCCTATAACATAAGTAAAAAAACATTTTATTTGTTCTGTTGGCTCGTCACAAGCCTTAAACAATATTCATACAAACAATTCGTCGGAAGAATATCTTACCATTTACATTTTTAATAAAAATATTAACTATGGATGACTATGTTCTACAAATGAATTTTGACCAGAAAACTTACAAAAGACAGATCTCGTAAACACGAAATGAATGCCGCAAATTAGTAAAATTAAATAAATTCTATTATGATTCATATTAGCCGTAACATGTTGCCTTACCTAGAATTATTTTAATACGACTAGATAATACAGTAATTATACAATGTAGTTCTTGTAAAAACGATAGTTTGGAGAAATCTTTAACCGTTAGGAGTTTGGGCAATCTGACACGGTTCAGACAGACAAATCATAAAAGAATCTTAGACATAAAAGTCTAAGTACTATTATATCGTTATGTAAAAATCATAGTATTTTTTTTGTTTCTAACACGAGAATTTTATAAAAACAATATTAAAATAGTGTCACTAAGTGATCGGGTTTCATTTTTTTAAATAATAAGGGAGGAAAAAACCTGAACTGCAGAAGTTCATCAAATTATTTACAAAAATACAAAATTTTTGCTAATTTCTTTCATATTTACCTTTCTTTCATATTAAATTTTATTGCCAATTTTTTTCATAAAAACAATCAATGGGTCTTATGGTTTCCCCGTATCTCGTAAGGTTTCAGAGTTTCCCAATACCCTACTAAAAAGAAACTTTAACAGTAAAAACTTATTAACATAAAATATTATGTATATCTAAACTAACTGAAATTTATTGAACTGATTTAAGGTAGCTGTTTTCTACCGCAGTTTAGTTTAAAATATTTTAAACGTTCTTAAATTCAAATGAAAAAGACTATACTACATATAGTCTTACTATACAGTCAAGATGTTATCATAATTATTATTAATAAACTGCGATTATATATATGTCTAGATTCCGCGTCGCTTTATATTAATGACTTTAAAAACGCTTTATATTAATAACTTAAAAAAACTCTGGTTGTGTGCGTTAGATCACTGTCTTACACTCGTACTAACTGCCTTAATTGTATGTGTAGGGAGGTTATCTGATTCACTGATTCTCCCCAAAAAGTAGAGAAATTCAAAGTACTCGGAAACGATAACATTGTACTTGGTTTTAGAGTAAAGGGTTTTGGTACATTTGTATTGATTAAATTATTTTAGGACGCTAAATTATTGTTTGAGGAAGTAAAAATCTAAATCACAAGGTGAAAACCTTTGATTTATAAAAGTCTAAGGTTTCTAAATAAAAATAATGATAAAATATAATAATTGATCTTACTGCATTTGCACAAGGCGTTTTGGTTGGAAGCTTAAGAAAAATTAGTCTGTGACTGTGGCACGGATTTGGATAATTTTTAGATCGACCTCCTTGCAACATTGGAAATATGGCACAGTCGTATTATCTTAAAAAATGTTTGTAAAATGAATGTGAATAATTCTTAGGTTTTAAGACGCATTCAATACAATTTTGAAATTTTACCGGTGGTATGTGATATCAGCACTACTCATCCGCAAATCTTCGTATTTTGAAATTTATTATTCATTTTGAAATTTTATTGATTTATCTATTTTAGAGACCGATTCGTGTGCTCGTAGCTCTGTCTTAGATAACACTAAATGTTCGCGAGGAAAACTATTATAAACCAGTCACAATCAGTTGAAATCGAGAATTTTCCTCTCTATCTATCCAAGTGAATATACTCCTGACTAAATCTAACACTTTCATTGAGAAAACTTTCTGATATTTTAGGGGAAGCTAAAATAAAATAAAATATAAAAACAAAAACGGTTTTTGCTTAATACGTAGCGTAATAAAATTGTATAAAAAAATACAAAATGAAGGCTGAACTGTATCCTTCACGACATTCAAACGCTACATGCGTACAACGTTACAACGTTAAATATTTTTCGCAGGGCTCGATAACATTTTTAAAACGTTTGGAACGGTTCCTTGTATAACATTTTGTTCGGAATAAAAAAGAAATGAGAACGTAATGTGAGAACGTAAAAAAACGGTTTATTCCGCTGGAAGTAGGATTGCCAAATGTAGCACTAGAGTTAAAACGAAACCAATTACTTCAGGCAGTCCTAGATTGTCCAACTCGATGGGACTTTACCGTCGAAATGTTAGATAGGTTAATAAGCTTAAAAGGCTTTTTAAAAACGTAATCCAACTTTAATTGACGATGAATCATGGACAAAAATTGAAAACAGCTTGTAGGCCCTTAAACCGTGCAAAGGAGAGAGAGATAAATCTTTTTATAAATGACATATTTTATTTGCTGTTTATTTGGATCCCCAAGTCAATTCGATACTTACTCGATACGGATGAACAGAATGAAAGAGCTCGTAACCATTTGATTAATACATACAAAAGATTAAATAACTTGTAGTTGCAATTTGAGAGACAGTTAGAAAATAAAAATGATCCAAAGCAAGCAAATCCTCCTAGAGCACCACAGCCACTCACATCACGAAGCAATATACATACTTTCTTTGAAAGGCGATATAGGGAACGTCAAAGAGAACACAACCAACAGATGCACAAAATCAGTTAAAAAATATTTAATTAGTTTTTTGAATGAGCCACTTTTGCCTACACATGAAAATGTATTGACATATTAGTATAAAAGAAAGTTTACTGATCCACAATTATTTAAGTTATCGGAAATAGTCTTAGCTATTCCACCAACGCAAGTAAGCGTTAAAAGACCGCCATCATTGACGACATTTTGGTAGTATGGAATAATAGCATTTATGATTATGACAAACTATGATATTTTTTGACATTTAAAAAAAGATATAAGTACAAATACAAATGACATTTAATTTTCTGCACAATGTTTTGATTATGTAACATTTACTTTACTTCCATATCGTCAAGAGCTATATGTCCATATTTGTTTCTGTGTATTTATTTTAATACTTTTACATACACGTAAGTGCGCATGCATGGTTCAACGAATTGTAATTCTGAAGAAATAAGTTTTCCGTAATGTTCATTCCTAAAAATGGAAATAAACGGTTTAAAATGGTTAAAAACGTTTTATTGAACAAGAACGATTTAAAATCTCGTTCTCTTCATAAAAGTTTTTATTATGATTCCTTTCAAATATAAACGAAACAAATAAGTTTTTAAGTATTTAGGGCGACACCGTTTCGAAAAATATACCGTTATCCGAGTCCGGGTTTTATGCTCAGTGTTACATGCACTTTGTTGATAGAGCCTCATTAAATGGTTCCTTAATGGTTGCCACCACTTTCACGACAGCCTATTAAAACAAAATGAATTTTTTGAGCGGGCAGGTGGGTGCCCATTTATCGGAATCAAATGCAAGAAATTTGAACTCAACAACCTTGGGAAAAAACATTAGATCGACTAGACCCAAATCAAAAGACTGCATGCCAAAAAACCATAAATGATGATATTTCGAAGCCGAACAAGAAAATTTTAATAGATTTCCAGTTAAGATAAATGGACCAGGTTATTTGCAGTCTCCAAGCTACTCAGTTACATGGATGTCTTCACCTACAACTTCTCTCAGTAACTCAAATATACCAGTGACATCTCCGGCAGCACCTTTTAGGTACTCTAAATCATCAGTTACCTTACCACTTGCACTTTCTCCCAAACCAGAAAAACACAGTTCTGTCATGATACTATTCCACAATTTTCTCGATATAAAGAGGACAGGCGTCTCAACTAAGAATTACAAATCCAAATTTTCAGCAGCAAACACATCGACAATTCCCCCCAAATTCCACTCCATCTAATATTCTTACACATTCCATCACCACAGTCGCACCAAGATGATTCACATATATAATTTACTTAATTTCGTGTTTTTTTAAATGTATGGGTATAATGTTATGGTTTATACAATAAAATATAATAAACATGTTTTCTCATCTAAATTTATAGATTATTATAACATTAGTGCTAAATGCGAAGTAGGTATAATAGTAATTAAAGTATTTATAAAATGACGGAAAATGGCGGGAATTGAATGGCCGCAATGTGACCGTTACTGACAATAGATACTTGAACATAGCTGGGATGGATGTTCTGACTGTTGAGCGGATATTTCATTCAGTAAAGAATCATGTACCAGTCTTGACCTGAAAGAATCATGCCCACTTTCCATACATATAAAAACCTGATAATGAAAGTTCTTTATTCTTTATTCTTTATTGTACACACAATAAGTTGGTAACAATTATTAAATATTTAAATAAATGTACAAAGGCGAGCTTAACCCTAATAAGAGTTCTCTTCCAGCAAACCTATTGGGAGAGAGAAATAGTTTTATATATAAAGCAAGTAGGTAGCAGCGTGCGTACTTAATAATTAACATAACGCTACTTAATAGAAATTGGCTATAAGTTACAGTTAACAATTATCATATAAGTGTATAACATATAAGTATAATTCATTTTCTTATTTCTTTTATTCTTATTTCTATTGATTTACATACATATATTATACCAATAAAGACAATAAATATATACATATATACACATACACACACACATATATATATACATATATATATATACATATATATATATATATATACATACATATACATACATAGACACATACATATATATACAATTATACATATAAATACATAAAATATGTAAATATTTATAATTCTAAGTTGACAGATAATATTTCTTTACTCTGCTCCGAAATATATCAAGAGAAGAGCTAGCACGTATTTAATCATAGTTAAAGTTTAGGTTTATGTATAGTTGTAAGGTATAGTAGAAAAACTACATGTAAGTTTAGAAAATAATGTCATATAGTCATTTTTACGATTTAAACGCTACGAAGCCCAAAAAATATTAGTCATTTTTTAGGTTAGGTATGGCGTTACCAAATAGGTACTCAAGAAACTATTTTATTATTTTTAAATAATCTGTACTATACAAGAACTAATAAAAAATGCTTACTAATTAAATGAAAACTAAAATAATGTATAAAACTCAGAAACAAAGTTGAGTAAAGTAAAGTAACAATGTGTAAAATGGAAAGTCCTAAAAAAGGGTAGTTGAGATGCGTTCAAAATAAGCTAATACGTTTACGCTTGACGTAGAATAAGCTTAAAGAAATATTAAAAAATATTTTTTTCCTGCGTTTCTTATAAAATTTTGATAAGCGTAATTAATTTACAATACAATTTGCTGAATTTTAAGATTTATTTCATTTATATACATCGTCAGGTGAACAATGGGCATTTTTCTTTTTTTAACATCTAGTGATGTAAAATATCTTATAAAATTGCATATTTTATGCTTATTTCGTGTCGCATTATTGAGTTTTCAATTAAAGCCAGGAAAAAAAGTATCGTTACTATGTTTATCATTCTCAATAGACTTTTGGAGACGTGTTATACACGTTTCGTTTCAGACGAACCAAACGTTCATTCGTATGTGGTTTGTGATGTTCAAAATAGTCAGTTGCTTTTTTTTTATAATTTATTAATTTATGATTAAATACGATTTTTTATGGTTTTATACAATGGTATAGAAAGAAAAATAAGTGTAGAGCTTGTCTAAACTGAAATGACGCGCCCCACTACTTAATTAGTTGATTTCGATGTGTGAGTGTAAATATTAATAACGACGCTTCATCTGTGTTTGAGCGTCGACTGCTCCGCGAACTATGATCTGTATGCCTACGTGACGGTCGACTAGTCGCGTGATAAATCCGACAACGCTCTCCTTAGGGAGTAGCGTTGGGGCATTGTATGAAACAAAACGTCCGCTCTCTGCCACCTTCAGGCAATTATGACAAGTTGGACAAAAAATCCTAAACCGACGCGTGCTCCTACGCTTGAGTCTCATCGACAACCGAATGACCAATTACAATGGCATTTGTATATGTATTGCGTCCATATTTTAAATTTGCTTGTGTGCGTTAATGCGATAGTGGGGCGCGTCATTTCAGCTTAGACGATCTATACAGACCTAATCTGACAGCTGTCATAACCTCAAAATTGTATTTACTAAATAGCATTTTTCCCTGGCCTCTAAATGAAAAGATGATAAGTTATTATGTAAGTATAAACAATAATTGTTTTTATTACAACAGTAGTTGTAGGTAGACGTGACCTGTTAAAGGAATCAAATGACAGGTCAACAATTCTATGGAAAGTGGGCATGATTCTTTGTATATTATAACCTCAAAATCTTATTTTCTTAAAAGAATTTTTCCCTGGCCCCTAAGTAAAAAATGATAAGTTATTATTTTATTATCAAGAATAATTGTTTTATACAACACTAGTTGTAGGTAGACGCGACCTGTTAAGGGATTCAAGTGACAGGTCAATCAATGTATGGAAAGTGGACATGATTCTTTAAGTGTGTGCAGAATTCTCTTTTAATTAGCCACTTTTTACACCATCGCTTCATTTTTCTATGATTCCTCAAAGACGGGACTAATATTATAGCAACACAATAAAATCATATACCTAATGCGTATGCGTGTTAACGTGTAGATGTTTTCGGTTGGACTGATCGCCATTCTGACTTACCGTCTAATACCTCCCGTCAATCCATCATTTAGGCTATTAATCATTATATATCTATACCTTATTAAACACTCTATACGCGATCAAGGTCACAGACTGAACTGACGCCAAACTTAACGTATAACCTCTGTATAAGGATTTTTTTGTTTTAAACTGCCAGCGCAACCATAATCAGTAGCATCGGAGCTTTTAAACGGATAAACCGATTTTGATTTAGTTTATCATTTTATGTCGGGGGTATGTTTTAAATTAAACTTTTGTAATATTAACCTTTTAAGCGCCACGCCAAAAACGCATTACCGTGTCCTGTACGCCAAAGCGAAAAATAAACAAAAATACCTACTAAAAAATAGTGTTGCCAAGAGTTGATATATCAATAACACCAAATAGCTCGATTTTGTTGGTTTTTTATGCAATAAATGACTCTTTATAATCTGTTACGCTTTATTTTATCTTGTGCTGTCCTTCCACTACAAACAAACAATAACAATAAAATAGTAGTAAACCACAACAAAACTCTTCATCGTGATGACGCCACTGTCACGACTGCACGACAACGGCGTAGCTGACCTTCCTTTTTCAAACTTTCTTAGAGATGTAGCCGTGTCGCACGTTGTGTATCGATTTCAAAATCGATCTAACAAAAATATACAGAGATCGACTCAAAATATTTTATGTGTCGGGTGAGGCGTAGGCCAAATGAAGCACATAAGAAAAGTCTTACGCTCTTATGACAATGGGGGTTTGATATGATGCTGATGCTACCAGATGATTTTGAGATAATCATAATCTTTATGACAATCAAATGGTAACAATACACTTTTTGAAGTGGGGCTTACAACTTTCTGGAATTTTTATGTTTGCCAAGATTCTTATATATTTTTTGCATTATAAATAATTGCTGTGCATCTTTACTTTTTCCCCACAACATGACACCGTATGACAGCCACAAAGATGTGTATGCGTAATATGCTGGCAGAGCGCTGGAGACATCTGTGGTTTTTTTATTTCTCGTAATACGTAAGTGAATTTTGATAGTCTATTTTTTACTTTATTTATATGGGCTTTCCAGTTTATATGGCATCGATTCGATTTCCAGGCCTAACAAGTTGAAGTTGTCAACAGTTCCTATAGGTATATTATTATAAGTAAAAGCGATATTTAGTCGTGATTTTTGAACTGGTCGAAATTGCATTATTTTGGTTTTATTAAAATTAATCTCTAGGCTGTGATGTGTCATCCAATTTGTAACCTGGTTCAATACTTGATTCAATTTATTATTTAAATTCTGGTCTTTTGTATGCGGAATAAGAATGGAAATGTCATCAGCAAATATAATAGAGGTTTCAGTCAATACCCTAGATTGAGAAAGAAAATCGCACAACACAAAATGTAAAATTGCTCTTCATACCTTAAGAAAGAAATAAACATTTATTATTTGTAATTTTATATTATTAAAATAAAAAATTCATCATCATCGACGCTTTCGAAAATGCGAATGAGTTCTGAGGAATCGTTCATGTTGCACTGCACTACTTTTTCCGCTATTCGTTTATGACGTCATCAGGGTGTCGTCTATCCTTGACCACGGCGCCCAGTGAACTGATAATCGATGACGCGCTAAGGATGCGCCAGAGTTGAGATATTAGATTTATTATGCGAAGTTGATTTGATCAAATCTTCTTTTATTTATGTAGCTGATGCTAGTTTTACGTTTCTTAGCTTTTGTTTTATTCAAATATCAATAATAATTTAAAAAATAACACGTTTGCGTTTAATTTGGATAGTTTTGATCTGAAATTTGAATAGTTTTCAATAAATCTATGCCTTACACATTACAACATTAGCGGTCGAACATAGACGACTTTGGCGTGCTGGACATGGTATTTGCTTAGATAAAATCCATTTTTTTAGTTCAATGTTACTTAGTACTCGTGGCTCTAGGAGACTTGTTTTTTATACTCACATGTTGCTGGGTTATTCTTTTTTGAGGAGTGTAGAATTAAAATTCCAGTAATAATTTTCCAATAACCATATTTCATATTTTTGTGGGCCGGGATTTTTGTCAACTATAGACGTCGTTGGCGCTCAGAGCTCGCAGGTGCTGGTCAAGTATAGGCGACTTTGGCGCTCAAAAGATTAATAATGTAAGAACAAATGATAATTTGTTCTTACATTATTACATTTTTTTTAGTTAGTAGAGTAGGTAGGGGGTGGTAAATGTAAATGAACCAATGAATAATAAATTAGTACATAATGTAAGGTTTTTTTAAAGTTTTTTAGTGTAAAAAAAACAAAGTTTCTAAATTCTATTTGAACTTTTAGGTAGGTACCTACTTGGTTTTGTAATTTTATTTATTTTAAATCACACTTACCTAAAACCTTCCGACCATTTACACGCACCCTAATAATTTTGTAGTCATCATCATCATCATCATCATTACAGCCTTTCACAAGTCCACTGCTGAACATAGGCCTCCCCCAAGTAATGCCACAAAGCACGGTCCTGAGCCACCTGCATCCATCGACTTCCTGCATGTCTTACCAGGTCGTCACTCCATCTAGTGGGGGGTCGCCCTACACTACGCCTACCGGTACGAGGCTGCCACTCGAGAACCTTTCTTCCCCATCGGTTATCGGTTCTTCGAGCTATATGGCCGGCCCATTGCCACTTCAGCTTACTAATCCGTTGGGTTATGTCGGTCACTCTGGTTTTACTGCGGATATCCTCATTTCTGAGTCTATCACGCAGAGAAACTCCGAGCATAGCCCTCTCCATAGCTCGCTGAGCGACCTTAAGCGTCCTCATACGGCCAGCAGTGAAGGACCACGTCTCAGATCCATAAGTCATCACTGGCAACACGCACTGGTTGTACAATCTAGTTTTTAGAGATTGAGGTATACCTGACGAAAAGATATGTCGTAATTTCCCGAACGCTGCCCAGCCGAGTTGAATCCGTCGATTGACCTCTCGGTCGAAGTTGGACTTACCTAGTCGGACTATTTGTCCCAGGTAAACGTACTCGTCAACAACTTCGAGCATAGTGCTCCCAACAACTACCGGCATAGGTGTGACATGGACATTGAACATGATCTTTGTTTTGTCCATGTTCATCTTAAGACCTATCCGTTGGGAGGCACTATTGAGGTCATTGAGCATAGTGCTTAAGTCCTCCAGCGATTCTGCCATAAGGACTATATCGTCGGCAAATCGAAGGTGAGTGATGTATTCGCCATTGATGTCAATACCGTATCCTTTCCAGTCCAGTAGCTTGAAAACGTCTTCCAATGCAGCGGTGAAGAGTTTCGGGGATATAACGTCACCCTGTCTTACACCTCTCTGCAGTTGGATAGGTTTCGAGCTCTGGTTCTGTACTCGGATAGCCATCGTAGCCCTACTGTACAAACACTTCAGCACTTCGATATACCGACAGTCAACTTGGCACCGCTGAAGGGACTGTAGCACCGCCCAAATTTCGACGGAATCAAAGGCTTTCTCATAGTCCACATACGCCAGGCAAAGTGGCAGATTGTACTCTTCAGTCTTCTGTACAATCTGCCGCAGGGTATGTATGTGGTCTATGGTACTGAAGCCTTTTCGGAAACCGGCTTGTTCGGGAGGCTGGAAGTCGTCAAGTCTGCGTGCGAGACGGTTCGTAATGACTCTCGAAAACAGCACCCCAATGAACAAATACACAAAAAGAATTTTGTAGTAAACATTCATTTTCCAGTGTGATACATTACGTTATGATTTCTGTGGTACATTTACGTCAAAATTGGTCCTGACTCATTTACCCATCTAGACATGTATAAAATCAATATTAATAAAGTACAAGAGAAACAAACAAAAGATCTTAAATTGTCGTTAACTCACGGAATTAATTTATTGTTAAAATTTCAGGTGAAGAATAAATATTATATCAAATTAAATCAATACTTATCAGCAAAAACAGACCTATATTTCTTATAAATTTGTTAATTTACATAAAAATCAATTATCTTCTTTTTTTAACGTTTAAATAATATAATGCGTAGTATACATATTGTACTAAAAAATAAATGTGAAACACAACAAAACATCTGCCTGTCGTTCTGTTATTGTAACTCAATCTTGTCTAAGCGGTGCAACTGTATGTGAAAAAACGTGCGTTGCATATGTGCACAAAAGAAAACACTAGAAAGTTACATACATTATTACCTTTTTATTTAGTATATAAATCCACATTTAAACACTACTAAATTTTATATTTCAAAAAACCTTTGTTGACGTGACAACGTCTAATAAATCGATAAAGGCCGCGCGCCGGCTACACGCACGAAAAAGGATGACTCATAGTAACGTTACGCTCATCGTAACGTTACGATCGGAGCGAGAGCGTTCATAAAAGTATGCAATTATTTCATGAACGTTTTGTTATGACGTTGTCACGTTAATCTATGGTCCGTAAACTGACTTTACAGATAACCAATTTTTTTTTAAATTCTAATGTTAAGTTTATCCTTCAATATGTATAGCCTTATACATATTCGAATATTTGATGCTCTACTAAAATTATAAAATAATATTAGAATACAATACACAGGCACATGTGATTTTAGCGTACCACCAATTCTTAGAAGTATTCTTGTAATAAATCTTTGTACATTTTGTCTTCCTCCTTCCAAAGGCCCTTTCTTGATAATTTTAATCTTTTTTTACTTATGTACCGGTAGACTATGCGATATTTACTTACAACTATTAATCCTTACGCTTTCAGTGTTTTCTTATTTAGGCTATTAAAAACTAGGATCAATTTGGTATTTTCGAATAGCCGACGTGTAACAGTGCGGCCAGGATCTAATGCTTTATAAAGCTGAACTATGTTTTAATCTTACGAGAAACTTTGTGTCCATTTTTCTTCCAGCCGTTCCCTTGCAACGCTTCGCCATTTGATGCGCGACTTGCAAACGTTGTGGTTTTGCTTTTCGTCTCGTACAATACGTCCGAATCGGCTTCAGATTCTGATTCAGCTTTGGCGGTGACTGCAATAAAAATATTTTTATTTTATATTTGTATGTTATTTATTTTAAAGAACAATTAATTCACCAGACGGTACTCGTAAGTGCCATAACAGATTCCCTACATCTACGAATAGGAGGAATAGGAGTAATAAAATAGGAGGAATAAAAGCGGCAGTAGCCCAATGGCAGGACGCGGATCGTGAATTCAAAAGGTCGTGGGTTCGAATCCGCCATTTGACTACTGTCGTGAACCACTTCTAACACAAGCGTTTCAAGCTTACCAGGAGTGGTTAAAAGGAATATTAGTAATGTTAAGTAATTAAATAAGATTACAATTATTTTTAGAAATCTGGATAGGAGTTGGGACTAATTATGACCTGAGGCAAATTTTGGTGTGGAATGCCGAGATTCAATTTTTTTTAAACAAATTTATCTGGGTATGTCTGGACACTTTCTTACTTATTTTCCTACACAAAAACCACGGTTGTGTACTTATAGAACGCGACTTGCATCTATCACTCATGGACTGATGTCGCTTGGATACTTTAGCTTAAAGTTACAGCCTATATACGTCCCACTGTTGGGCATAGGCCTTCTCTCACTTCTGAGAAAAGAATAGGATAGAATAAGAAATAATTAGAAGATATAGAAACGATACAGGAACTGAAGAGAAAAAGAAAAAGGAATCACAGAATACAGTTGAATATTGTACAAATAATAAGTTAAAAATTACAAATGCACGTTTATTAACAAGCTCAGTAGTAAAAACTGAGCAGTAAACTAAATAGGAACGATTTTTAAAAATATTTACATCGGCATTAAATATTGAGCAGTAATACGACCGAATGGACAGTTATTAGTGGGCAGTTAAGACATCGGAATTAGTCGGTAAGAAATCTTCTTCTAAACAGATTTTAAAAAATAAGGCGGTAAAATGTATCCCTTGTTTGGTAAAAAATAAAAGGTTAAAATTAAGAATCGTTTGGCAGGAGGCGGGCATAGGATGGGGAGGAGGGGACGAGAGTCCCCTAACTATTTATAAAATCTACAAAGAATCATGCCCACTTTCCATAGAATTATTGACTTGTCATTTGATTTCTTTAACAGGTCACGTCTACCTACAACTACTGTTGTATAAAAACAATTATTGTTTATACTAATATAATAACTTATCATCTTTTCATTTAGAGACCAGGGAAAAATGCTATTTAGTAAATACAATTTTGATGTTATGACAGCTGTCAGATAGGGTCTGTACACTTATTTTTCTTTCCACGCCATAGTACAAAACCGTTAAAAATCGTATATAATCATAAATTAATAAGTTATAAAAAAAGGAATTGGTTATTTTGAACATTCACAAACCACATGACATATGAATAAGTTTCTTGTACTCTGAAACGGAACGTGGAAAAAACGTTTTTAATATATTTTGTCATGGCTTCTGGGCCTTTAAGCCATTGTAAAACATGTTTCGTCTCCAAAAGTCTATTGAGAATGATAAACAAAGTAACATTACTTTTTTTCCTGGCTTTATTTGAAAATTCAATTATGCGATACGAAATAAGAAAAAAATATGCAATTTTATAAGATATTTTATATCACTAGACGCGTTAGAAGATTTTCAGGTCAATAATAGACATGATTCTTTATTAAATATAAATATACCATATAATATACCATAATATATAGGGCGTCAGTGTAAACACCGTTATCCTTAAAACCAGTGTTTTGGTTTCACTTATAGAATGTAAATTCAATGAAAAATAACAATATTTTTTTTAGTAAAATCTCAATTTTTCCTTAAAATTAAAGGGTAGAAATTTTTGCATGTCCTAAGCCAGGATGAAAGTATGAAGGAAAAGTTACATCACAGGTTATATGTACCTATTGTGTTTTTATTGGAATGTTGTGTAGGTAGCTAGGGCGGGCGGTGATCTAGACAATGATTACGTCACTCGGGCGCATAGGGTATCTATGAACTTACGGACAGTTTCAGACAGAAACTTTTTAAATTTTATGAAAGAAAATAGCGTTTTTTTAATACGGATAAATAATAATATATAATAATAATATTCCACAGCTATCACACAACGCCATCTAGTCCCAAGCTAAGCAGAGCTTGTGTTATGGGTACTAGACAACGGATAAACATACTTATATATTTCTAAATACATAAATATTATAGATAAATTACACCCAGACACAGAACAAATGATCGTGCTCATCACACAAACATTTGTCCTGGGTGGGAATCGAACCCACGACCTCCGGCTTAGCAGTCAGGGTCACTAACCACTAGACCAACAGGCCTGTCAATATTTTTATAATAAAGCCAACTTACCTATGGTTTTAGTGACAACGGTGTTTATACTTACACCTTGTATAAAATTATTCAGTCCATTCAAAACAATCCTCGATCGATTTCTTACCTTACCGATTAATATTAAATTAGCCGATAGCCGTGTTCGTGCTATCTAGCGTATTCTTTACGTACCACCGTGAGATTCAATTTTCGTTCAATAAAATGACTTCACCTATAGAATTAAGTAGATGACGCTGTTAAAATTTTATATACTGAAGGACTAAAGGAAATATTCTTTAAAAACATCAATACATGTATTCTTTTGATTTATTACATTAAAATTTAGTCTTCCCATTAAAAAAGGATTGTAACAATTATATGCTATAAAATTAAACTTATATCTCATATTTTATGCAGGGTTGTCTCCTATCACAACTGTGAGGATTTCCGAGTGCTCAAGTATTTCTGGGTGGTAAAAAAAATATCCACGAAGCGAAGTGAACCTTCTAACTCATTTCAACTGAAGATATTTCTGGGTGCTCTAGTATTTCTGAACACGATATAAGCTACAATAATATACATTCACGCAAGAAGAGTAACCATCAGTGGAATGCATAAAATTTTAACGGAAAATTGCCTCTCTTTTCAATCAAAGTGATGTTAGGGTGTTACAGCTAACCATGAACTGCCCAAACTATTTATATAACTGCCCATTCCATCATTTTACTCGCCATTCATCTATTACACTGCCTGAATACTTTTTAAAAAACATTTTTCTCTGACTTTTGCAGTCAAATGTGGTTTTGACCGATTATGAGTTTTGACTGTCATACACTGGGTGGCCTTTTTTAACGTCTGGAAAAAATAGGGTGTAACATGTGAACGGAGTAGAAGCCTATGGCACTGATATTTTACAAAAAAATAAAAATAAAAATTTGGAATGAAATAAAAAAATAATTAAAATATAGCAAAATTCAAATCATATCCATCCTACTTTACGAACGGCAATCAAACAATAAAAGTAGGCATCTTTGGCCTTGCCACTTCGTAGGGTCACAGGCTAGGGTGGATATGATATGCTTTCATTGCCATAGGCTTCTACTCCGTACACCCTATTTTTTTTCAGACGGTAAAAAAGGTCATCCGAGTACATGTACATGGATATTTAAAGAAGTACGGTATAAAAGGGAAGTTGCGGCAACTCACAGACCTGAACTGCCTTCTGGCGGCTCAGGCCGAGCCTACTTAACTCATCTCATAATCTGCCTTAGTTAGGCACACTCTCAGATCATATAAACAACAGGAGATATGGCAAGGAGGCGTGGCACTTGCGAACGCATCTGGCCGCAAAGCGGCCTGATGCCAGTTTCGGTAATTAGTCGAATGTCAACTTGTGACGTCTTCACTGCTCGTGATTTTTGACAAAATGCCGCGTTGTTCAGTGATTGTTTGCAAAAATAACAGCTGTATTGTGAATTACATGAAAGATGGCATCTTATTTCACATGTAAGTACCAAAATATTAATGTTTTTCTTATTCAATTTATTAAAACATTACTTCGTGGTACTAGAAACACGATGAAAAACCAAATCAAATGTTTTCATTAGGAACAAAAACCATTGCTTGCTTAGTACAAATCCACCTGTGAATCAGCTGGTCTAATAGCGCAGTGGATAAGTGTTTTACTGATACTCTCACTCATACGATAGTTTCGTGAAGCAGCCGCTGCCGGCTTTTGTGAGTGAATGATAGCGACAGATGTTTTTGTGTGAATAAGTTTTGTACGGTGCATGGTAAATGCACGCTGCGTATGATGAGATAAGGTTTATAATTGGTTGTGTAGTATGTTCTGATTTATAAAATGCGAGTGTGTGCGCGATTGTGTATCTATTGCTTTTACTGATGTGCATATGTAGTAGTTGGCGCGTGGTAGGGGCCAACTGGAGACACCGAGTTCCGATACATTTTCAACTACTGAACATATCTCCTGTTGTTTATATGATCTGAGGGCACACTTCTAAGCGGTTACTCGCCGCTTGTGCCCTCCTTTCAGCCAAAGAGTGTCGCGTCCGATTACGGCTTAAAGATCTCTCGTTAGATCGTTAAGCCAATTCCAAAAGGTTGTGTTTACTGGGTGAAAGTCTTCACATAACCACGCAGCCGGTTGCGTTACGCTATGAGCATTCACCACCTCCCTCCCCCGTTACCGGAGGGTTGTCCTTATTTTTTTTATAGGATAATGTGACAAACGAGCGCACAGTCCACCTGATGGTAAGTGGCTGCTGTGGACCATAGACATTTACATCTATCCTCAATTACGAATCAAAATGCAGATGCGTTGTCACCCGTGAGGACTAAGATGGAATGCCTCGTTTCCAGTAAAAAGGGTCTCCGGTTCCCTACACTCACCATACGAAACACAGCAGCATTAAGCTACTATTTGACGCTGGTATTCTGTGAGAGCGTGGTCCTTCCCCGGTCGAGCCGACGCATTCGTGCTACAACTATACTACTAATATAACTGCAGCATGGCTCTACCACGTAAAAATTTGTATCGGGCGCAAAAAAAACTCACAGGGTTTGTCCTCGTCGGCGTGCGGCAGCAGGCGATAGTGCGTGCGCGGGCGACGGGCGCGCGGCGCACACGCGCGGCGCAGCAGCCGCGCCACGCCCACGCACGCGCCGCCCGCACAGCACAGCGCCGCCACGCCACCCAGGCTCGCGTACACCACCGACCAGCCTGCGCCACGCATACACACAACCGCTCAAGCACACCAGTGCAGTACGCTATGCAACTATTAAGCCGGGTTTTCACTATACGAGTACTCACGGACCGAGTGCGCTCATACGAGCTAGATCGTATAGAAGTCTACTCTGACCTTGGTTGACACGTTACGAGTTCATCAGAGCCAAAGTAGCATTTAATTTTGTCTATTTGTAAGCGATGACGACTGATCAACTGCTGCGAGGTATGTTGAGGTTACGAATGATGCGTTGTATTGCAGCATTTCTTGTATCTTTGTTTTTATATTTAGTTAATTTTACGTTCCACAACACTTCTGCCGCTTCATATAGTTCCACAAACCTCAGAGTAACACGTTCGTTCCACCTTTTTTTTAGTTGGTGCCATTTTGTCACCATAAAATTATCCGAGTGTACTCGTAAAAATAGAACTTCATCCGACTCCACTCTGATCGGATGACGCTGTCCGAGTACGCTCGGATTACGTGTTTATACAGTACGAGTAGCGTCCGAGTAGGCATCCGAGCGCACTCGGTCCGAGAGTACTCGTATAGTGAAAACCCGGCTTTAGAGCCGATCCTCATTATAATGCCGTTCGCAGTTCATTATCGGTCCGATCTCCGTCTGGTAAAATCGTATTATCTTTACATTATACAATCTGACTCAGTTCACGGTTGTCTTGAATCGTCAATAATCAAAGTCGGAAGTATTTGGCTCGTATAATAATTAATAACATAAAAATGTCATTGAAATTTTCGATTGAGGAATTAGCTATTATAGCTCTTCTTCTCGATGAAGAAGATAATATTATTCATTGCATCCAAGTTTATTGCAACGAAAAAGGGAAGGAGTTCACATGTGACAAGTTCGATCTCGCTCAAACAAAATTTCCTCGAGACTGAAATGTGATTCGAGCTAAACTTGACTGTTATAGATAGTATGAATGCACACACATATTTTATACTTGACAATATTTTATCAGACCGAGATCGGACCGAGAATGAACTGTGAACGGCATTATAGTGGAGATCGGCCCTTAGTATGAAAACATTTAGAAACAGCAAGGTACAATACGCTACCCTGCTGTTTCTAAACAATTGTATAAAATAATATATTGTAAATTAATTTTATTTAAAAAAGTCCCGCTGGGTTTCTTGCTGGTTCTTCCCAAAACAGAGTTTTTTTAAACCAGTAGTAAAGCTTAATGGCTTTCAATATGTACAACACATACGGGAACTATATGAAGTAGTGGATATTCCTACACTGCCATTACAAGGTTTCTATTTAATCGTCAATTACGGTTACTTATTTTACCTGTATTTCTTGTAATCTATGTATATTGAATAAAACTTATTCTATTGTATTTCTATATCTACTCTTATATCGCTACTGATATCCTCTTTTGAGTGGATTTACACATTCAATATTCTTGTCAATATTTACTATACATGGGGCACACTGAAAGTTCTACACTCCTAGCCGCTCATAAACGTTTGAATTTCGAATGTTATAGTTTTAAAATCATAAACTCATACATTGACTTTTACGCGTCACATTCTTTCACTTGCGATTGAAGTGTGGGCGATTGAAAGCTTGGACGCGCAATCTTGAGTGTTTTTATCCATTTTTATGTGCGTTGATTCTCGCGAGCTGCAGTGTATAAAACTGACGCAGTTTTGTTAAACGAGCGTTCTGAAAAGTAGTGTTCTAAACAAAAGGTTTAGAAGTTATGTTTGCTTAAGCGTATAATAGATTATATATTAATTTATTTATTGCATTCCTTAAGCGCTAAACGCGTAGGTATTTATTGCATTCCTTAAGCGCTAAACGCGTAGGTATGCTCTACTAACGCCTAATAATCCAACGTTTAGTCGCATGAAATCATATATATTTGATTATTTGCCAACATTGTCAGAAAGATAAATGATTGTTGAAGTTATTTTTTTTTAATTCATTAATTGCAATTTTTACATTAAAGAGTGTTTTTAATGGCTTATGGTGTAGATTTATCACGTCCGTATGGAGGGGTAAACACGATAATTTTTGAAACTATCAATTGTTCAACTCAATCTATTCATGTATCATGTGGGAACCCATGGAATGTAAATGGCTGTTTAATTTTTTTCTTGTTTAGTTATAATTAAATTTTTTCGGCTGAGAAACACCGGATTTTCGATGTTGGTGCAGTCTTATAAATTAATATATACAGATACACTTTGACTCACTGCGGGCTCGGCCGCCGTCTTGAGTAGATTACTATATTGTTTGTTTACAGGGGCTCGTTATGAAAAATATCGAAATATATGATATATCGTGTCTTAAAAAAATAGGAGAAAAAGAGCAAGAAATCGCATTCTACTGCACCATGATTATGTTTCGGCGCACCGTGAACAAGACAAAGAAGAGACAATTGACAGTCATTTTTGCTTTAGAAACCAAAATTGACAAAGTCATTTCCGGCAACTAAAAAGGTGGAGCTTGTTACCCATCCTGAACACCAATCCAGCACCACGAGATTTCTTTATTTTCCCAAAAATCAAAGATATGACGGGAACTTTGATTTTTGAACTTTGACATTTATGGAGCCAAAGAGGCCTTGAAAGCTTTCAACCAGCATGTGAAAAACATTTCCTCAGACCATTAAGTCTAAGTTTTCAACAACGGTTTGAACGAATGGAAAAACAGAGGTATATTAGTTTACGTATAAATTATTTTATTTAGGACTTACGCAAAACTTTTTTTTTTTTGTTAATAATATTAGTTAATATTCATTAATCATAGATATAATGAAACCGTGCTGCAGTTGCCCGTTTTGGTTTTCTAGCTAGTTAGTAGATCATTAAAAACCCATTAAATTTTCATTCTTCAACTTTCTTTTTAGTTCAGATATCCTCTGTCTTTTTCCTCAGATATCTTAGTCTATTACATCCTATATAGTCCACTGCCAAACATAAGTTTCCCCATAAATTGCCTCATAGGATACCTAGGCTGCACTAAAAGTATCGGGAATGGAATATTTCCACTGTTCCTGTCATATTAAAATCTTTTTATTCGAAAACTCCTTGGTTTAAAAATCGAATGCCATTTATTTATTTAAAAAAAGATTGTCGGTCTCGTCACAAGGTTTTGTCAAACTTGTTTAGTCGTTGAGAAAATGGAATTGACTCGAGAAAATTCTAGAGTGATAATTTATTATGACTTTCGAAGTGGTTTAACACAAAAACAGTGTATTGACCGGATGATTTCTGCATTTGGTGATGAAGCCCCATCCAAAACCACACTTAGTCGCTAGTTTGCTGAATTTTTACGTGGACGTGTCAAGCTCAATGATGATCCCCGTCAAGGTCGTCCAAAAACTGCAGTCACCCAAGAAAACGTTGATGCTGTGCGTAAGCTGATTGAGGAAGATCGACATGTGACATACCGCGAAATTCAAGCAACTTTAGACATTGGCATGAGTCAAATACAAATAATCTTGCATGAACAATTAGGTGTAAAAAAGTTGTTTTCCCGATGCATACCGCATTCGCTCTGTGAAGAGTAAAAAGCGGCTCGCGTTGCTTGGTGCATCAGAACTCTCGAAAGATTCCACGCAGGATCCTCAAATGCTGTATACAACATCGTATCAGGTGACGAATCTTTGATATATGCGTACGAACCCGAAATAAAAAATCAGTCACGAGTTTGGGTGTTCGAAAATTAGTTAAAGTCAACAAAAATTGTTGGTTCACGGAGTGTTGCAAAAAAAATGGTGGCCACGTTTGTCTCCAAAACCGGCCATTTACAACTGTTCCTCTTAAGGGACAAAGAACGGTTAATGCAGAGTGGTATGCTAGCACTTGTTTGCCACATGTCACTTCTGAATTCCGTAAAGAGAACTGCAACCGCCACATCATCCTCCATCACGACAATGCGAGTTCTCACACCGCACACAGAACAAAAGAGTTTTTAGAGCAAGAAAACATAGAATTATTAGACCATCCGCCGTACAGCCCCGACCTAAGCCCTATTGATTTCTATACTTTCCCTAAAATAAAGAATAAATAGCGTGGACAGAGATTTTCATCACCTGAAGACGAGTGGACGCCTACAAAACGGCCATTTTGGAGATCCCAACTTCCGAATGGAATGGTTGCATCAATGATTAGTTCCATCGTATGGAAAAATGTGTCAAATTTCGCGGAGAATACTTCGAAAAGCAATAAATACATTTTTAAATAGTAATTTTGTGTCACTTCCTTGATTCCCGAAATTTTCAGTGCCGCCCTCGTATTAATCTTTAGCCATAATGTTATTTATGCATTTAGTATTAAAATATAATTTCTATATTTGACTGCCACGTTGGTCTAGTGGTTATAGTAGTGAGACTGCTGATCATAAGGTCACGGGTTAGAATCCCGGATCGGTCCAAAAATATCAGTTATTGAGTATTTCCATTAACAAATTCTCAGTAGCTACCCGGAGTCAGGAAGTTGGCGGTGTCTCACCTCCGTGCCTCGGAAAGCACGTAAAGCCGTTGGTCCTGCGCCTGATCTCTCTCCGGTCGTGTCGGTTTACCGTCCCATCGGATTATGAGAGTGAGGGAATAGAGAGTGCACCTGTACCTGCGCATACACTTGGGCACTATAATCCTGTCTTGCACCGACGGCTAGTCTCCATTCAGGCAGGCCGCTGTGACCAAAATTCGGTCTGGAGGATACTATTATTGCTTGGTATCAGATAGATGCTGCTGCTCATGTTCTATTTCAGGTTCCCTCTGTCTCCTCTTACATCACCCACTGACAGTACATATGGACACGTGGATATTCTTACACCACCACTATATGTTAAAATATTATAATATTTGAAATTAAATAAATAAACGACCATAACAATTCCAATACAGTTAAGAAAGATCGAGCTACATACTGCAGTCGGGCATCGCATCCGGGTCCAGCTGCGTGAGCAGGCTCTGCATCCAGAAGGCGTCGCAGCGGCACGTGCGCGTGGCGCGGTCGCACACGCCGCGGCCCGAGCACGTGCTGAGACAGCGCACCGACCGCATGCGCGCCACGCCCGCGCCCCGCGTCACTCCCGTCCCCCGCACCGCGCTTAACGCTCTTATACCCTCAACGGGTGCGCCCTGCAATATATCATCATCACTGTTCAGTATAAGTTGAGGGAGGTCCCCCATTGATTGACTCGTAAAGGGATCTTTTCTAATTTTTCCACACATGTAACAGTAGAAGTGGATTCTTTGGCCTAAGAAAAATATACAAGAACTATCTATTAAAGTCTAAAATTCTTATTAAGCTAAATTGTTTTATAAGGGATATTATTATACTATAACACATGTGACAAAGAGACAACCGACAATATGAATTACAAGCTCGTGGAAACTATCTACGTAAGGTAAGGAGGTAAGTTCTGCAAGACCCGTCACAGAACAACACTAAACGTCTCCGACCACAATGTTAAGCTTTTCGCTGTCCCATGAATTATTTATATGAACATTTCAATTGTTTAACTATTGTGTCTGTTTCGCGGAAAAAGAACTTATTAATATCATGGCTGTTAGACGCGAAATAAAGTTGCAGTCTTCAGCAGATTTGACAGCATATAGGCAACTGAACAAACAGATCTCCAAACGTCCAATGAGATTGCTGATTGAGATAAACCTTCTGAAGCCAAATCAGAGAAGTCCAAGCAGCGGACTTTTATACTTTTGTTGTTGTTTTTGATGACGACGACGATGATAATGAGTTATTGTAATTTGGAAATGTTAACGTTTTTATTTAAGAAGACTACGCTTACCTTCTCAGACAAGAAAAATATTATTTGCGTGTTTCCAGAATCGACCTCTCCACGAATTTCCGTCACGTTCACCTTGAGATCATCTTTTAGAAGCAGGGTCATCTTTTGAATAAGGGCATCCAATTGGCTTTTAGTAAATGTTGATACTGGTGTGTGAAGTGTCATCTCCAACAGGTTCATTTCTAATGGATCCTGTTTTACCTGTATGCTTACTGTATCTCTGTCAGATTCACCCTGGTCGTCTGTCACTGTCAACTCAAATACATATCTTCCAGGTTCTATGTTTGTTAGCTGTAAATGAATAACTAAATTCATTATAATATGAATGCAAGCAAGACGCAATCTTATGTCTACGTATTTAAAGCCTCTTCTCTCTTTGGCCACTTTTATCGTAATGTAAAAACTTTAAAATTAAACATCTTTCCGGTTTAAGGAGTGGAATGACCTGAATTGGTCTAGAAAGTTCTATATTCATTTTAACGAATATAAATATAATGCGCGTGTCGCGTTATCGGAGAATTAACTATTTCGGGAATGCGAAAGTGAACTTTACTCCAGTAAGCGACTACGAAAAATCGATTTACCACATTTGCGATTACTAAGGACCTCACCGAAAAAGCTTAGCAATTTGTGACAACAAGACGAAAAATACATCAATTTTTCAACCCGCACGTAACATTAATAAAAAATACACCTTTTTAATATCAGCCTCTCCCATTATAGAGAGAATTTTTAGTGATGAAATTTTAGTGCCGTGCGTTGCTGGCGAGCGGATCGTAGTACCAAACGTTACACTTCTGACGCTGCTCCTCTCCACGGCTGACGTGGCAATTATTATATACATATGGTATATAATATAGTATATTTTTACGGTCATGTCGCTAAATATCAGATGCGACGTGAACTTTCTACTATTTCCAATTATCTACTTTGTAATGGCGGTATAAGAATAACCCCTATCCAATATCATCCCTTGGGTGTCGCAAGAGACGACAGTGGGAAGCTAATCAAGAAACGGACAGCAGCATCTTCCTTATAACGACTAAAAATAAAAAAATAAACTGTGGTTACCAACCCACTTGCCAACTGTGGCCACTATGTCAAAAGTCCCTCCTATGAGGCTATCTACGGGGGAGGCCATGTTCAGCGGTGGACTTTATTAGGCTGTAACGGTAACTGTAACTTTTTTCATCATTGAACGAGATAGAGCAGTGAATTCTTTTACGTACACACTTTCAGTTTTTAATCACCATATTATGAAATTAACATTTGTATAAAACAATATTTTTTCATTCGTCTGTCATCTGTCTGACATAGACGACAGCTTAGGATGTTACATAGGGATGGGCCGAACATGGATTTTACCGAATACGAATATTCGGCCGAAAGTTCGGAAAACTTTTACCGAACCGAATATTCCGCCGAACATTATTCGGCAGGATCACATCGCTACCTAAGCAATAATATTATGTATTATGTCGAAACTTGTTACCGTAAAGCGCACGGGATTAGCGCCGGACCCTGCCCCTCGCTCCCCCACCGCATCAGACATGTTATATACACATCGTCGTGTACTGAGCAAATTGCCGGCACATTCTTATGTTTTGACTATTTTTTGAGAAAAAAAGTATTTCGTTGTGTTATTCTTAGTGAAAATTGATAATTATATGTAAAAAATGAGTGGCAGGAAATCTACTATTTGGATTTATTTCAGAGAAACTGACGACCAAAGTAAAGTTTAATTTACTAATGTAATGTAATATTTCTTTGTTTGATTCCAAAACATTTTATCAAGCTTTCTATTTGCTATAATTGGAAGTAAATCTAAATATATAATATATCTAAAAATAATACATGTAGATTTAACCCATAAATAAAATATACTTTCAACAGTAAAATTATGAAAGACATGGCATTACTCAATTCTTACATTTCAATACAGTGGACACTGAGTATACTTCTTTACCGAATGTTCGGTAAAGCTGCCGAATATGTCGAATACCGAATATGAAACGAATATTCGGCCCATCTCTATGTTACCACACCAATCGATCGATGGTGAAATGGATTAGTCGACGTCGATCGAACTGCTTAAATATTTGAGAACCCGTCCCATTCCACCGACCGTTATTTAAAATGTCGTCAGCATGAATTTAAGCTATCTCTGGCCTTGAAAACGGTCGCATCCAGTCTTCTGCTAATTAATACGTACGCGTAATAATAGTACGAGCAAGCGCGTACTGGCCAACAATAACGCTTCCTCTACTGTATACGTTTTGAAAGATACTGTTACGAGCTTAGGGTTCGTGACAATAAAAATTGCCGATAAAATTACCTAAATTAACACTTTAATTTACTTTACACAAATTAAAGTTAAAACACTAATAATTAAACACACTAATTCACTTAATTCCGCTCCGAAGCTTCGCTTGTGTCGCTGAGTTCAACTCTGTCTCGATCGCATCTTGCGCCACCTATTTATTCAAATTAGCAAAATATCCGGAATGTTCAAGAAAACACGCGTAAGGTACCGAGAGTTCGAGTATAGATTTTCTAGAAACTTAGTTCTTCGGGTGGCGCTGTCGGTCGAGAGATCGGTGATGTCATTCTCTGCAAAGCTCCCCTCGCTCTCGTTCCTGACACTAGATGGCGCTAGTTGACTTATTCACACAACACTGCCCCCTCCTAAGACATGCTCGTCCCGAGCATTATCGGTTCCATAATAACGCGCCAAGCGATCCACATGGACGATCTTAGGAGTCCCTCTTGCGCCTTTCTGTATCCGGTAGGTCACATCGTTGATCCTGGTTACAATACGGTACGGGCCGTCCCATTTAGCTTGAAGCTTAGGAGATTTCCCTTTGCTGCGGACTGGATTGTGCAACCACACTAATGAACCTTCGTTGAACCCTTTATTGTTCATTTTGCGGTCATACCGGGTTTTCATTTTCTCAGACATTTGCTGGCCCGATTGTCTGACGTGCTCATAAATGTCATTCATTTTGTCCCGCAAGTCATATGCATAATCGGTTATACTGCGTGGGGCATCAGGTGGTATCCCAGTGATCAGGTCTGCAGGCAGCCGTAATTCTCTTCCAAAGTTTGCGAAAGCTGGTGTCACTGCTGTACTTTCGTGAACAGAACTTCGATATGACAACAAAAACGGTTGTATGTGCTTGTCCCAATCTCGTTGCCGATTGTCTACAACTTTTGCTAGGTACCTCTCCAATGTCTGATTAAATCGTTCCACCATTCCATCAGATTGCGGGTGATAAGAAGTCGTTCTTGTTTTATGAGTACCCATAACTCGGCAAGTTTCCTGGAATATTTGAGACTCAAAATTCCTTCCTTGATCGCTGTGAATCTCTAAAGGTACTCCAAAACGACAGAAGACTTCATGAACTAGTTTATCTGCAACTGTTGAAGCTTCTTGATTTGGAATGGCGAAAACTTCTGGCCACTTAGTGAAGTAATCCATCACAACCATGAAATACTTGTTACCGCTTTCACTCTCCGGAAACGGCCCCGCCACGTCAATGGCTATTCTCTCCCATGGTGCACCAACATTGTACAACTTCAATGCACCTCTACTACGAGTCTGAGGTCCCTTTACAGCCGCACAACTTGTACATTTGCGACACCAGTCCTCGACATCGTTTCGACAGTGGACCCAGTAAAACCGTTCTCGGATCTTCAGTAGAGTTCGTTTAACTCCCAGATGGCCTCCTGAATAATCATTATGGTACAGCTGTAGAACATCCGGTACTTTAGCTTTAGGGACAACCATTTGTAAATGACAGCTGTCTCCCCGAACATTTTCCCATTTACGGCACAGAACTCCATCCTGAAGCAGCAAGCTATCCTACTGGGCCCAATAGCTTTTATGGTCGAACTCATCGCTGAGACGTCGCTCCACTTGGGCTTGGGAGCACTGGCCTTCATCCATTCCAGGATCGGCTTGATGTCCGGATCTTCCTGCTGTGCACGTTGTAAGCTGTCCTTCCACTCGTTGCTGAGGTGGTCTGCCCTGAGCATCCTCACGGATACCACTCCCTTACTCTCTTGCCTAGTACAATGTTTGCAATCTTCAGGACAAGGTCTTCGTGATAATGCATCTGCGTTGCCATGAGATTTCCCGCTGCGATGTTCGATCTCAAAGTCGTATTCCTGCAGTAGTTCAATCCACCTCGCAACTTGTCCTTCTGGATTTTTAAACTGCAATAGCCATTTTAGTGCAGTATGGTCAGTTCGTAAGTGAAATTTTCGCCCCAGAAGATATTTGCTAAAATGCTGCAACGACTTTACCACAGCTAGCAATTCGCGTCTTGTGACACAATAGTTCTTTTCCGGTTTTGACAACGACTTGCTGAAGTACGCTATCACGACCTCTTGGTCACCATTCCGTTGAAACAACACACCGCCAAGTCCTATATCACTTGCGTCTGTGTCAACTATAAATTCTTTGCTTGCATCAGGGTATCCCAAAATAGGTGTTTTGCACAGACGGTCCTTGAGCTCCTGGAATGCGATATTACAACTTTCATCCCAGCAGAAATGTCGCTTCTCCTCGGTTAGCTTATGCAGAGGTTTGGCTATATCTGCAAAGTTCTTCACAAATCGCCGGTAATAGGAGCACAAACCCAAAAATGCTCTAACCTGCGTCTTGTCTTTTGGAACCGGCCAATCCTTGACAGCGGCGATTTTCTCTGGATCTGTGCGGATACCTTCTTCCGATACTACAAACCCCAAAAAGTTAACTTGCCGTTGGAATAGTGAACATTTCTTCGGGTTCAACTTGAGGTTGGCACTCTGAATCTTCATAAGCACGCGTTCCAGGTTTTGAAGGTGTCCCTCAAACGTACGGCCCACGATGATGATGTCATCCAAGTAGACCAGACAGGCATCGCCAATTAGCCCGGTAAGTACAAGTTCCATCAGCCTTTCAAACGTTGCTGGAGCATTGCACAACCCAAACGGCATTACTTTGAATTGCCACAGACCCTTTCCCGTCGAGAACGCAGTTTTCTCCTTGTCCTTAGGGTCAATTTCAACTTGCCAGTAGCCACTTTTTAGATCCAGCGTGCTAAACCATTTTACTCCTGTAAGCATGTCCAGCGTGTCATCAATTCTTGGCAAGGGATAGCTGTCCTTCTTTGTAACGTCGTTCAGACGGCGGTAATCAACACAGAACCGCATGCTGCCATCCTTCTTTTTCACCAGCACCACTGGCGAACACCATGGACTAGAGGAAGGTTCAATAACACCATCCTTCACCATTCCTTCAATCATGGTTTCCACTTCCTTTTCACGTGCTACCGGCAATCGTCTTGGCCGCTGACGGATAGGCAACACTTCACCTGTGTTTATTTTGTGTTGAACTAAACCAGTCTTTCCTATGTCAGCATCGTTTGATGAGAATACATCGGCGTACTCGAGTAACAACTTCTTCGCCTTGACCAATTCGTTCGGGGACAGAACACTGCGACAGTCTTCCAAAAGTGTGGTCACTCTCGTTTCTGCATCCTTGCTGGGGGTCCCACTCGATATATATTGGCACCGACGTAACCAATCCACTTCCTCACAAGTACCAATTAATGTGCCTTTTTCTATAATCTGGTCCCGGTCGCAAAGGTTCAGCACACGTACTCCTGAGATGTCAGTGGTCCTGACCAAGGTTCGAGCTACTTTCCATGGAAGGTCATTGTTTAACCTTTCCACAAGTACACAACGGTGAGCTTGCCCAGCGTTTCGGGGAAGACTAACCGGAACAATCGTTTCCGATCTCGGCGGAAGAACAATCTTCTTAATGCTGTACACGTTCCCTGGTAACGCACCTTCCATAAAAAGTTCCTCCTGTTCACATTTCAAAACACCTTGCTTAACGTCGATCTCACAACAATTATTCCTCATAAAGTCTAGGCCTAGGATGCAGTCGTCCATTATATCAGCCACGATGACATTATGCAGGTAGATCACGTTGCCAAGCTTCAACTCCATCTCCTTCTCTCCACGGACGGGTATACGCTGACCGGTGGCTGTTACCAAATTAATGCGTTCTCGGTTGTATGCGGAGTCCCCAAGGAACTGACTTATAAGTTGGGAACTAACAACCGTACGAGAGGCTCCAGTGTCTATGGTCAGTTTACACGGCATTCCGTTGACCTCGCCCTTGATGATTAGACTGTTCCCATCATGGGTTTGTGAGATCGAGATCTTTGGGGCTCTTTTAACATCAGCCAGCACCCGCCCCGCAGTTCTGGCTTTTACTCGTTTCCCTGCTGCTGCTGGGCGGTGCTGTTGGCCGCACTACCCTCCTGGGATCGTTCACCTTCCCTTTCTAGGGTTCGCTTAGGGCAGCTGGATCGAAGATGGCCCTTTTCCCCACAGCCATAGCACCTAGGGCTGTATCCTTTGTTGCGGTCGCGAACTGTAGCTGCTGCAACCTCCCTGACGCGATGGGAACGATGATCCTGCCGCACGGCTTCTACCTCCAGTGCATGGGCCAAGGCGTCCTTAAGCGTCTCGTGGTGCCCGAGCCTCACAGCAGCTCTGACTTCCAGGTCGTGGATGCCGTCGATGAATGTTTGCACCAGGTTCCCTCCAATGAGCGCAGGTACAGACTGGTATGCTTTACGAACCATCTTCTCCACCTCAAGGGCCCACTGCTGCAGGTTTTCGTTGCTGCGTTGCACGCGATCTTTAAGCTGCGCGCGAAAGACGTGTTCCAGGTGAGCGTCACCATATCTCGCCTCCAAGGCCTCAAGAAGCTGCTCATAGGTCACTTTCTTACCGAGAGCTTCCAACACAGTTAAGGCTTGGTCGCGCAGGCCTAGGGTGAGTGCAGTCATGGCTTGGCTTTTATTCCAGCCGTTCGCCTCCATGACGGCCTCGAACTGGATTTTGTAGGCCGACCAGGAAGAGGTCCCGTCGAACGGCGGCACTTTGAATCCACATAGCGAAGGTGTTGTAGCTACTACGGGAGCTGTTGTTCCATCCCCAAGTTTGAGGTCGTCCAGCGTTTTCTTCATGTCAGCCATTACGTTGTCAACCCGATTGTTTACTTGGTCGATTCGTGTTTCGGCCTCCGACAGGCGGTTGTCATGTTGAGCAACCTTATCCTTCACCTCCCGTATCTCTTTTCCGAAGATAACGTGAAGGTCCTTCATGAGGAGCATCTGCTCTTCCTTATCGCGTTGGAGTTGCTCTTCTAAACGACGGGCCTGTTCCTCCTGTCGGCGGGCCTGTTCCTCCTGTCGGCGGGCCTGTTCCTCCTGTCGGCGGGCCTGTTCCTCCTGTCCGCCCCGCAACTGCTCTTCCAATTGGCGGGCCTGTTCCTCCTGTCCGCTCTGCAGCTGCTCTTTCAACTGACGGACCTGCTCCTCCTGTCGGCGAGCCTGCTCCTGCAGCATCACCATCAGAGCACCTAAGTCAGGTGCCACAGACGTAGAAGCTGCTGACGGACCGGCTTCCGTGGCCGGCGGCTGGCCCTCAGACATCTGCGGCGTTGCACCACCAAATCTCCTCTGGTCCGTCTCCTGCTGGCGTTGACTTCGGGTACGGACACCCTCCGTTTCCTCCTTAGGTAAAATCGGCATTATTTTATCCCACTTCTGACACCAATTGTTACGAGCTTAGGGTTCGTGACAATAAAAATTGCCGATAAAATTACCTAAACTACTTTAATTTACTTTACACAAATTAAAGTTAAAACACTAATAATTAAACACACTAATTCACTTAATTCCGCTCCGAAGCTTCGCTTGTGTCGCTGAGTTCAACTCTGTCTCGATCGCATCTTGCGCCACCTATTTATTCAAATTAGCAAAATATCCGGAATGTTCAAGTAAACACGCGTAAGGTACCGAGAGTTCGAGTATAGATTTTCTAGAAACTTAGTTCTTCGGGTGGCGCTGTCGGTCGAGAGATCGGTGATGTCATTCTCTGCAAAGCTCCCCTCGCTCTCGTTCCTGACACTAGATGGCGCTAGTTGACTTATTCACACAACAACACTGACGATGAGCTCACAACCACATCGATTAATTGTTGATCAATAATTGAACAACATTTTGTCGACGAGCATCCGTCGATCAGCTAAAGCTACCACACCAATTGATCGACATCGATCGACGTCATTCAATGGCGTCTATCGGCAATCGAACGATTGGTGTGGTAGCATCCTTACTTTTACTTCTGGCACTATACATGTCCCTGTAGACAATTTATTTGTTTTTACTGAATCAAGGTAAAGAACTATACTCACCATAAGTACCGGTTGTGCGTCGGAATTAAGAATCACAGTGCCAGCGGCCAGTCCAGAGCCGGCGCGAGTCCATTTCCACGAAACTATGCGAAAATCATCATGGGACTTAGAGCCATTTAATATAAGCACCGATAATGGTAAAGTCAGCACTTGATCACCGCCGGCGTCCGCTTTCGGTGGACTATTTTTGTCTATATCAAATTAATATAATTATTAGAAAAAATAAAAACGTTAAAAATGTATTATATTTATATATATTATAATAAATAGCCATTCTATTGGGCGCCAAGCACATTAAGTTAACTAATACATGGCGTAGAAAACAAGGCAATCTCATCAAAGTAAATAAACAACTCATAATATAGGTAGAAATGTAATAACATTTATTTCATGAATTATTTTGTAAAATTAAGTGTCAAACGAGTCAACAGTACGCGATAGTGGGAAGCTACTTGCAGCCCATAAACACATGCAAATAGTTTTAAGGAAGTAATAGGTATATACTTAAAAGAACCAACTACTAGTAACTATCCTAGACATAAAAAGTCCTACTTCTGCCACCAGTATCAGTGCATAACATAAAATTATATTATTGATGTTATGGCGATACTACGATAGAAATATATATGTATATATATATATATATATATATATATATATATATATATATATATATATACATTTCTATCGTAGTCTTTAAAACTTTTGTACAACAAATATTTATAATAATTCATGCAAACTTATGTCAAGTGTTTCATGTGTTGTTTTAATTAATAATAATTGTCATGTGTTGTTTTAATTTCGTAAAACAAAGCAATGAAAAGAAAAGTATTACATGTAAATAATTGCGCGTCTCATTAATTTCGAATATTGAATTCGTCCATCACCACGTAAATCGGTAATTGACGTATTTGCGTGCGCGTACAAAATTGTATTACCTAGGGTATAACAGCTTCATACATTTTCTGTGTAGGGTCACGTCCGTATTTTTTTATGTCTGTGCTTACTGATTAGTGTGCAACTATATGTATATGTGAAAAATGTGCAACAAGCAATTTAACCTTCTTACATGAATGTCATCCCTTTGTACCTTTAAAGTTATTTCCAACGCGTGGCTCGAAATTAACGATACTACCTTCGATTTCTATTCAAAATTATATAATAGAGCTAATTCTTAATAGATGATCGAATTTGGTACTGGGGCCAGACGGACTACTACAAATACACTAACAAACAAAACTGTTCGCGTGAAAAGTAGCCTGCCGACAATAATTCATAAGGCGATATCTCGAAAATTTAATGGTTTATCTATTTCACATATTTTTTAAAGTTTTATAGATTACAAACCAAAATTTTGGTATATGATTTTTGACTATATGACCTTGGATTACATAAATGGAAAACACAATTTCTTGTAATTTTTTCGATAGAAAAAATTGCAAAGTAGGCTCTAATTAGTTACATTTTTCCATGACTACAATATTTTTACGAATAAGTTCATGCAATTATTTTTCAGGCATAGTAAATAATCATATCTAAGTTCTCATAAACCATTTATTAATCCATAACGCAGTTTTGTTAAAAAACATAAAAATGTTATTTGGCGCTTACTTAGTTTTTTTTCCGAGCATGTGCTCGGTATAGCTATCTCACAATTTGCGTATTATAAAGGCATTGCATCACTTTCATTTTACACTCCCTCAGTCGTTCGTGAGCTTCACCGACAAAGAAATAAGCCACGCCCCCAAAACTACGATTAATTTTCAAGGTATCCTCTTAACCATACTATTACCGATTTTATTGTGTCATTTATGTCAGATTTATATTTTGTGAAAGAATGTTTGCTTGGGTTATTACTAATTGTTATTGTAATATCGTCTGTTATCTATTATATATTATTATGTATAGGTGCGACGTCCCTTACAAAGAGTATCAGCTAGCCTTGGCCTTGTAGAGCGTTGTCTATGCCATTTACATTCGTAATGCCCCATTTACATTCAGTCTTGTTGGGCAGGGAAGTGAGCAGGGAAGTGAGCAGGGAAGTGGGCAGGGCAGTATGTAAATAGGCTACTCGCGCTGTCACTGCCCGGCGCTCTCTCAACTGTCGGTTTTTCGCGCGGAAGTCAAAGGACGGGCAGTACGAGCGGCAGTGATTGTTCACATTTTGCTCACTTGCCGCCGAAGTTCGACCGAGAAAGAACGTGCTACGTTTAAAAACGTCACTTCTTTTATTAATCTGTCCAGTGTTTTAATCATATTTAGTAATGATAAAACAATAAAAATTTTAGAATTATATGAAATGCAGCGCGTAATATGGGATCCTCATAATAAAAACCATAAATTGCACATATTAGCTACTTATACCGAACAGACATATAGCTGTCACACCAACAAACTCGACGTCAGTCATTGTTGAGAGTTGATCAATAAAGAAGTATGAAGGCTGAGTGTGAACACCCGCGTCGTTATTGTCGCAGAAGTATTTAGGGAGATATTTCCGGCAGCAACAGGACCAGTAGCAGTGGCTGAGTGTAAATGGGGCATAAGATGTTGCTGATTGTCAGGCGTTGCACAAGACTCTTAGGGTTTGGTCGCGTCAATTTTCATTTTAATTTACTTAAAATTACTCATGAAATTTAGTTTTGCTTACACAACACTATGTACATATACATGCTCATATTTCTTCGGATAGCGTCATTCATCGACCGCGGTTAAGATCGATCAACACCGAATATATATTGCTCTATCTAATGTCAACTAATAATATATTGAACAGTTATATATAAATATATAACTGTTTCTGTTATCAACGCTGAATATATTATATTGCTTTAAAATTTCAATTATTATTTATATAAAACTGTTAAATATATATTTTATTAACATATTTATTATACAATAAATAAACACGTAATTATTTTATAGATTGTACAGAGAATGTAAAATGTAGCGATATAACGCTCGACAAAGACAGCCGCGTTCTAAATTTTACTTAAAATTATGAAAATTAAAAAAGCATTGAAGCCTTTAAAGCTATTAAAAGTAAATTATATACTTTACTAAGTAATAAGCGGTTAAATGCTAACAAGTCCAGACGAGTCAAGGTCTATTTAGCCATCAAGTCATATTTTTTAGGCATCTGCTAATAATTTTATTTATTTGTTAGGTAGTAGCTGGATATAATTATGGCTTTTTTTTAAATCAAGTGATATAACGCTCGACAAAGACAGCCGCGTTCTAAATTTAACTAACAATTATGACATTTAAAAAGCATTGAAGCCTTTAAAGCTATTAAAAGTAAATTATTAAGTAAAGTAATAAGCGAGTTAAATTCAAACAAGTCCAGACGAGTCAAGATCTATTTTGCCATCAAGTCATATTTTTCAGGCATATGCTAATAATTTTATTTATTTGTTAGGTAGTAGCTGGATATATTGCTCATTTTTTTTAAATTAAGTTGTTGCATTCACTTTCTTTAAAATTTGCGAGATCACATTTTTTCTAACCCTTTCGCTTTACTTTCTTAGCCAGCTACCACTTACGTAAGATGCAGTTTCATAATAATTTTACTTTTAATTTAACACTTACTCTGTGTTACTGTGACGGTAACATTGTCATAGGCGGAGTTGCCATTGTCATCGAGTACCGTCAGTGAGAAAACATACTGGCCCTTAGTAAGTGAGGTCGCATTGGCAATCGATTCATTGAAGCCGACAATGTTAGAGTTAGTGGGGCCGGATATGCAACGCCACGTGTATGCGACTATACGGTGATCATCGTGCGAACCGGATCCGTTAAGTATTACCCATGTTTGTGGTAGCGAAATGAACTGCAAATTACATCATGCGTTGTTAGTTGAGAACACAAATTGAGTATACATATGATCTCCAGTATGCCAAGGATATTAATTTTGTAGTATTAACCTTTCAATCCCCATAAAATATCCATGCAGTCGCATGCGCCTGGCAAATCCCGAGCGGTCGCATGCGACCGCACCCACCCACAGCAATTAAAACCATTAAAACTTATATTTAGAGAGAGATTTTTACTACCTTTCCAGGAAGAAGTTTAGCATTATAAAATCTATACAAAATTCTCTACTGGTCCCCTCCCTCCCCTCGCCTTCAGTCTCCCTGTGGTCTAAACAAAAGTCAGGTTTTACTTCATTACAAAAAGATTTTAGTGTATTTTGATAACAAAAAAAAACATACCAAACAGATGTCGGCAGCGTGAAAATCACAATTATTTCTATATATTACTCGAAATTATTTAAGTAAAAAGATAAAATATATTCACACAAAAACTTTTGTAAGAATTTTATAATAAAACACTATAGTAAAACACTAATAAAATAGTTGAAAAATCCAAAAATCAACACAACACCATCCTAATGAAAATGGCGTACGTAATCAACGTAGAATATAAATTAATATCCATAGACTAACTGTTCTTTTATTCCACTAGAGGATAGAAAATTTCATATTGATTCGATAATGCCAAATTTCTTCATAGAAAAATAGTCCCTAAACATAAGTATTTACGGGTTAAAGTGCTGTGGGTTGTTGCGGTCAAATTTGACCTCTTGAATTTTGACGGAATATCGAAGCGGTCAAATTTGGACGCTTGGCGTTTGAGAGGTTAATAGTAATATTTTTAATATTAATTTTGTTTAGACAAAAAAAATATTAACATATTTGTAACAATCTTAAGTATCAATATCAATTCACAGCATGCGTTGTTAGTTAAGAAAACAAATTGAATATTACATATGATTTTCAATATGCCGAGGATATTAATTTTGTAATATTGATACTAATATTTTTAATATTAATTTTGCACTGACAAAGATCTTTAACATAGCAATAACAATGTAAAGTATCAATATCAAAGATATTGTATAAATATTACATATACAAACAGATAGAATGACTTATATCACACAACATATTAAATATACAAGTACGTGGGTGGTCTGAAATGTTTCCGACCTAACAAAGATAGACATTTTTTCTTAAAATTTATTTTTATTTCTCTACATAGTCTCCTTGTAATTTTACACACTTCTCCCAGAGATGCTCCCACTGCAAAATAATTGTTCACGAAGGTGAGAAAGAAATTTTCGTCAAATGAAGATCCACATTTGACGAAAATTTCTGTCCTCCGAGCGCAATTTTTAGATGGGGTAACAAAAAAAAGTAGCTTGGGGCTAGATCTGGTGAATAAGTTCGATGGTCAAACAGTTCAAACTGTAATTTGTGGATTTTCGCCAGGGCAACTGCTGAGGTGCGTGTTGTCACGGTGAAACAGGACTTGCTTTTTCTGCAAGTGTGGCTGTTTTTCCGCAATTTCTGCCTTCAATTTGTAAATTAATGATGCGTAGTATGCTCCTGTAACGGGTTTTCCTTTTTAAAGATAATCGATTTAGATAACTCCACGACTTTCCTAAAAAATAGTCGCCTTCACTTTCCTCGCCTAAAAACAGTTTTTGCTTTTTTGGAGCCCTTTGCAGTCCACTGTTTTGACTGTATTTTTGTTTCGGGCGTATAATGGTGTATCCAAGTTCCATCTATAGAAATTGATAGGCGTCAAAACCCGTATTTATAGCGCCTAAACTTCGTCAACAGACCGTTGGAAATGTTCATTCGAACACGTTTTGGTCTAATGTGAGCAAACGCGGCACCCAACGCGCTGACAGCTTTGTCATCCCTAAATCTTGATTTAATATGTGACAAACACGTTCTTTGGACATTTAAATAGCCTCTGCTATCTCCTTCACTTTAATTTAGCGTTCATCTAGCACCATTTGGTTTAGCAATGTTATCATCAGTAGTTGCAGTTTTTGGACGTCCCGAACGTTCATCGTTTCCCAAGCTCTCACGGCCACGTTTAAAATCAGCTGCCCAAAATTTCACTGTGGTAAATGATAGTGCAGTCCCCATACAGAGTTCAACTTATCTTTGATTTGCGTAGGCGTATTGCCTTTCAAAAACAAAAATTTTATGACAGATCGACACTCAGTATTTTCCATTTTCACAAAAACACTCAAATCAATTCAATTCAAATTCAATTCAAATCATTTATTGCGAATATAGGTTGATACAGATGGTATTGTCATAGTTTATCACTTAGAGAACAAACACTTAGTACAGCTATATTCCGCCATTTGGCGTGCAATATTCATTACATTTTATTAGTTTTATATTAAATTATTTAAACATGCTTTATTTATAATTGGAGTTCAAAATCAAAATTAATAGCGATCTGTCAATTTAGATATAAGTCAAGTCAATTTAGTTATACTGAGTCATGTATTAGTCAATTATTGAATTTCATATTTATCTTCGAGGTATTCTTTCACACTGTAGTATGCCATATTAACGAGAAATTGCTTCAATAGTATTTTAAAATTATCTATGTGGGAGCATCTCAAAATGTGTAATGGTAAATGGTTATAAATTCGAGGGGCCATACAAAATATGCTGTTGCTAAATTGGGCTGTTTTGTTTGATGGAAAACATATTTTGTGATTATTACGTTTACTGTGTAGGCACTCAAATAAAGAAATATGCGTAATAACAAAGACGGCTATCTCATATATATAAAGACTTGGAAGTGTTAACAGTTTCAGACTAATAAAAAATGGTTTACAACTATCCGTCTGTTTTAACTTCACAATAGCCCTTACACATCTCTTTTGGGCTCTAAATATCGTATCATTGTCTACAGTTACCCCAAAAAATGACACCATACCTTAACACTGATTCTACATAACCGTGGTACGCAGTGATGACCGCAGATTGATTCACAATTGTTCCAAGTCTATGCAGTGCATAAGAGAACTGTTTTAGTTTAGTACAAATATCTTCTGCTTGAGATTTCCATTTTAAGCTTGAATCGAGATTGAGGCCTAAAAATTTTGCATTTTCGACTACATTAATTTTTTGTCCGTTGTAGTATATATTAAGATTAATTAAATTATTTTTTTTTCAGGGCTGCAATTCTACACAGCTGCGCACCCATGCGAACGAGGGTTAGGGCGTCCCCCCAAGGCGACGCACACCAGCTCGTCCCCGTTGGTGTGGAATGCAGCGCGCAAAGCGGCGATGGGGACCGCCACCCGTCACGCACAGCCCGACACGGCGGAAGGTGGAGGACGGAGTGCAGAGTTGGCACGTGGAATGTTAGAGGAGGCATGAGAGATAAGACGAATGAGTTGATCGAAATAATGAAAGAAAGAGAATTAGATGTCGTGTGTGTGTCGGAGACCAAACGGAAAGGCAGTGGTATTGAAGAGCTCCCTGGCGGGACGTTAGCTATATGGTCCGGAGTCCCGGAAAGCGAGAACGCCTGCCAAGGAGTGGGAGTGCTGTTGTCGTCCCGGTTGGTCGATCTTATGACTGAATACAAGGTTGTGAACTCAAGACTTCTCTGGGTTCGCTTCAAAATGGGACTGACGAAGTTATTCCTTTTGGCTGTTTATGCGCCGGTAGCTTCGTCGTCCAGGGCTGAGCTGGAGGAGTTTTGGGAGAATGTAAGAGAAGTTCTAGATTTGGTTAAGGGAAACGAAAGAACTGTTGTATGTGGTGATTTGAATGGAAGGGTAGGTATCGCTCGACCAGGATACGAGTCGGTGCTTGGAAAGTTTGGAGATAAAAGGGTTAATGATGCTGGCAAGCTTATACTGGCTGTATGCAAGGAAAAGGGTCTTCTTGTGACAAACACTATGTTTAATCACAGGAAAATCCATATGTACACTAAAGAAAGAAAGAATGAGAGAAGTATGATTGATTTGTTCCTGGTGGATGACCGACTGCGAAAACAGGTGATGGATACACGAGTGTTCAGGGGTGCTGACCTGGGAACGGATCATTATCTAGTAATTACTAGATTTAGGGGTTTGTTCGCGGGTTGGCGCCACCGGACGGCAGTAACAGAACCACAGTCGATCTGTCGCATCCGAAGCTGGAAGCTTCAGGAAGCAGATACTAGGGACAAATATCACACGAGGGTAGCCGAAAAGCTTGACACCATCGATGGCAGGAAAGAATGTGTGGAGAGAACATGGCAGAACCTTAGGGATGGAATGGTAAGTGCAGCGGAAGAAGTATGTGGTACGACAAAAAGAGGTAGTAGTAAAAGAAGAGATGCATGGTGGAATGACGAAGTGAAAGAAGCTGTAAAAAAGAAGAAAAAAGCATGGTTAGACTACTTGGCCTCTAGTAACGATGAGCATATGAGAGAGAAGATGAAAGAAAGATATAAGCTGCAGAAAGTTCATGCGAAAACATTGATTGAGGAAGTACGTGAAAGGTGTAGAATAGAAGCGGACGAGAGGTTGTCGCACAACTTTAGGGAAAACTCCAAACTCTTCTGGAAAGAGGTTGGAAGGTCCCGGAGTGGTGCGACAGCTTTAAGAACGAACAAAGTGCTTTCGAGAACCAATGACGTCCTCTCAGAAAAATCGGACGTCATGCAGCGATGGAGTGAATTTTATAGAGAATTGTATGCGTGTCATGATCTTAATGAAGGATCCGGGGGTGACGCCGTGACTGGCACGCCAGACACGGACCTCGATGACACTGAGGTCATCAGCATGAAAGAGATTGAACGTGCGATTCGAAGTTTGAAATGTGGTAAGGCTGCGGGACTAGACAAAGTTACTGCTGAAATGGTCAAGTACGGTGGGCCTCGCGTCTGGGACAGCTTTCATCTGCTGTGCAATTTGTGCTGGCGGACGGGAGATGTCCCGGATGATTGGCGATCCGCGGTCATTGTGCCTTTATATAAAGGTAAAGGTTCACATTTTGACTGCGGGAGCTATCGGGCGATCAGCTTGACCAGTTTAGCAAGTAAAGTTTATTCGAAGGTTTTAACACGCAGGATGCAAGAGAAATCGGAAAGATTCTTATGGGAGGCACAATGCGGATTTAGACCTGGAAGAGGATGCACGGATCAAATGTTTTCTCTCCGCATGATCACGGAGAAGCTTCTGAGTGTTAACCAGAGGATTTTCTGTGCTTTTGTGGATCTGGAGAAAGCATTTGATAAGGTTATAAGGAAGAAAATGTGGGAACTGTTGCCGGGATATGGTGTGGATGGTCGATTGTTAAGGGCTGTGCAGTCACTTTACTATGACTGTAAAGCCTGTGTGCGGGTAGGGCATGACCTGTCACCCATGTGTAGCGTCCAAGTGGGCGTAAAGCAGGGTTGTGTCATGTCTTCCTGGCTGTTCATACTGTATCTCGACAGCTGTTTACAGAAGCTGAAAGATAGCTGTTTGGGTGTGAAATTGGGTGACATAAAAGTTAATTGTCTGCTGTATGCTGATGATGCAGTGCTTATTGCACCATCAGAAGCAGAACTGCAGGCATTAGTCACGTGTATGAAAGAGGAATGTGAAATTAAAGGTCTCCGTTTGAATGCTAATAAAACTAAGGTTCTGGTATTTGAAAAGGACGAAGAGAGAACGAAATGTGAAATATGGGTAAATCAGGAATGTCTAGAACAGGTAAATGAAATTGTATACTTGGGGAGTGCTTTCAGCCGGGATGGAAGATGTGATTTAGATGTGGATAGGCGTGTCGCTGCCGGAAACAAAGTCAATGGTGCCCTGAATGCATTAGTCAAAAGGCAAGGCGTGGTGAAGAGTGCACGCCTTGCAATACATAACGCAGTTTTGGTACCGACTTTGTTATATGGCAGCGAAACCTGGGTATGCCAGAAGAAGCACAAAAGCAAGTTGAAGGCAGTGGAGATGCGATCTCTTCGTAAAATGTGTGGCGTTACCATAGCCGACCGAAAGCGAAACGAAGAGATTCGCAATATGGCAGGATTGAAAGATGACCTTATCACAAAAATTGATAGGGGCGTACTCCAATGGTTTGGGCACGTTGAACGAATGAGTGAAGACCGAATGGTGAAGAAAATATATAGAGCGAAAGTAAATATTAAAAGGTGTCGAGGTAGACCGAGACTAACTTTCGAAGACCATGTGAGCAAATTGCTCGAAGAGGGGAGGGTCAAGAGTACTCGGATACCTAGACGTGCATGTATGAAGAAGTTAATGAACCTGAAAGAAGCGAAAGAGGTATGTAAGGATCGTGACACTTGGCGATCTGTTCTCTCTGGCTACCCCGTTAGGGATTGTGCGTGACGATAAGTAAGTAAGTAAGTAAGTAAGTAAATTATTTTTTATATTTCTGAATGTCATTAAATTTGTTTTATTTAGATTAATTAATAATTTATTATTTGACAACCATTGAATTATAATGTCTAGTGTTTGATTTATGTCAGATATCATATTATTTTTGCTTGTGCTTGTAAACATCACTGTACTATCGTCTGCTTATAATACCATATCTTGATTTACATAATTTGGTAAATCGTTTATATAAACAAGGAATAATAATGGACCAAGAATACTTCCCTGGGGTACTCCTTGAGTCACTTCACGATATGACGATGAATGTACTATTTGTCTATACGTTTTTGAGCATATGCGGGTAATTTGTGTATTTCATTGTATTTGTGTATTTTATTGTATTGTGTTGTTGACAGGCCTGTTGGTCTAGTGGTTAGTGACCCTGACTGCTATGCCGGAGGTCGTGGGTTCAATTCCCACCCAGGACAAATGTTTGTGTGATGAGCACGATCATTTGTTCTGTGTCTGGGTGTAATTTATCTATATTATTTATGTATTTAGAAATATATAAGTATGTTTATCAGTTGTCTAGTACCCATAACACAAGCTCTGCTTAGCTTGGGACTAGATGGCGTTGTGTGATAGTTGTGGAATATTATTATTATTATCATTGTTTCCGATTTATTAGGTAAGTTTTTAGGAGATTAAGGATATTTCCTCGGATCCCGTACGCTTCTAATTTACTTAAGAGGATACTGTGATCAACATAGTCAAAGCTTTAGTTAAATCCATGTATAGAGCGGATACTAAGTGATTATTATTAAGGCTTGACATTACAGTACGTAGAAATTGAAAGACAGCTAAATTTATACTTTTATTTTTCCGAAATCCGACCTGTTTCTCTGTAAAGATTTTATATTTTTCGAAGAAATCATTAAGGTTTTGACTTATTACCTTTTCAAAAATTTTAGAGAAAATCGGTATGAGTGCTATGGGTCTATAATTTGCAACATCACTCTTATCATTTTTCTTAAATACAGGTTGAACTACCGTTTTTTTTTAATTTATTTGGGAATATTCCAGAGGCTATACTTAAATTTACGATGTAGGATAAAACTGGTGAGATGATGGTTGATACACTTTTTAATACCTTTGTGCTAACGTCATCATAACCCGTGCTACTTGTATTCTTTAATGAATTAATTATATTATTAATTTCGAAAGGAGTCGTTGGGTTCATAAAAAATGAGTTATAAGTATTTGGTAATTTGCAGTTAACATTAATTGTTCTTAGATTACTGTCATTTCCACTTATGAAATAATTGTTAAATAACTCTGCGATATCTTTGGGGTCATCAATGATAATCCCATTATTATTAATATGCCTGATTTCCTCTTTAATCACATTATTGTTACTATAATTGATGATTGACCAAGTAGCTTTAGATTTGTTTGAAGCTGTTTTGATGTTGTAGTCATTCTGTGCCCTTTGTGTTAACTTTATTATTTTGTTTAAACGTTTTGTATAACATTTGAACAAATTTCTATTGTGATTAGTCGGATGTTTTCTATATTGCCAAAGTAATTTTCTTTTTTGTTTTGGGCATATTTTTATACCTTTCGATATCCAGGAAGGTTTTTTCCGAAGTGTTCTTTTTATTAATATAAATGGAAAACATAAATTATAAAATAATATGAATAATTTATGAAAATAATCGAATGCATATTTGGATCAGTTGTATTGTAAATTTCGTTAAAAGTAAGTGATTTTAAGCATTCATTGAATTTTTTCATGTTTTCATTACTGTAATCTCTACATTTTATTAACCAATGTGGGAGAGAACAAGTTTCTTTGACTTTACAAGTTAACATTTGGCTTGAGTGATCAGACAGAGCGAATCCAAAAATCTTACATTTACTTCCTCTAATATTGTGTATAAAGTTATCTAAACAAGATCCACTTACATTACGCGTTGGCTTATTAATGGCTAATTTAAGATTATAGGCAATAATTGTTTGATTTAGAATGTTAGCCTCTTTGCTCTTTTTTAAAATGTTTATATTGAAATCTCCACATATAACTATTTTTCTCCTTCAATCAACTCACTCAAACAACTGTCAAATAACAACTACGCGTCCAAAATGACTGAAATTTTGGTGCGTAACTGTCAAAAGATGCACAACTACATCCATTAGCTTTTATTGACGAATGCTGCCATCTTCATGTTGAGGTCGGAAACTTTTCAGACCACCCTGGTAATTGTAGGCGTTCATTCAAGAAGACAGATATCATATTAAAGACCCGCTACCAGATTTTTACAAGTAACTAAACAATAGATTGGACAATAAAAGAGAGAGCTGTTGGAGAACTCTGTTTCACTCCTTTCACTATAATTTCTTTATCTACAAAATATATGTTACAAGTCTTAATACTGTGTCACTGATTAAACTATATTATTATACTATTGCATGTGATACTATACTTACAACATCGGACCCGGCTTCTGCAACCGGCGGCGTGTTAGTCGGAGGTTTCACGAACACGTGAACATCGGCCGTAGATGACTGGCCTGATGAGTCCGTCACTTTTAACACAAACGTGTAAACACCTTCTGATAAATTCGATAGCTGTGGAAAAATTATTTTATAAAAGAAACGTGCAAATTATATAAGTAAATGTTTAGTACATGAGCATAGTCTCAAAATTATCAACTTAGCCCTTGTCATCACATGCATTCCAGATAGAATTCAATCCAGCATGCTTGTCATAGCTTTATATAAGTGTGATACAACGTATAAAAAGTAACTTTACATATTAAGTTACTTTTTATACGTTGTTTTAAAAGAAATCTATAGTTAAAGATGAGAAATAAGCACAGTTCAACCACAGCCTAAGAAGAATATACAGCTAGTCCTCGCGTTTGATGTTGTCGGAAAAGCCGATATAAACAATAAATTGCTAGGGTTGTCAGAATGGGAAGAAATAAAAAAATAATTAACTAATTCTATTTTATTTCACGTTTAAACAAATAAAATAACTTAATCAGACAATTAGCGTTCAGAAATAATAAAAATAGGTTATAGGATCTACAGATTTTTAGCAAGCATGTAGAGGGAACCATTTTATTTGCGCGATAGACAACTCTAGGAGGACAGCCGCCGAGCAACTAACGGCCGCTCGGGAGCGCTCCGCCCGCGTCTCGCCTTGTTCCGCACCCCAAGATTGCCCCGACTATAATTTTATGGACGATATTTATAGAGGACCTTGATGACCGACTGTTAGTAGTAGTTAAACTGTGGTTCAACTGATGGTAAGTCGATACAGTGGCTCATAAGCACATACATCCTTCCTAGATGAGTTATAACCACTAAGAACTAAGATGGGATGCCTTGTTATCGCCCTTTTCAAATTTGTCTTCATGTATATCTTTACGTAAAACACACGTATTTACTACACACTCATAGTTGTTAAATATAAAATTTATAAAAATAAAGATATTATGTTCTAAAATAGAATAATTTCATGTTCTAAAATAGAAAAACATGAACTTATTCAAGTTAAGTTGTTCTTAAATTAAAATAAGTTTAAGTTCACATACCTGTAAATATGGGGAATGTGTGTTTTGCATATCCACAGCCTTATTCTCGTCCTCTGCCGACTTGGTCCACTCCCAAGAAGTAATTTCATGGTCGTCGGTCGAAAGGCTGCCATTCAATGTCAAGTTGTTGTTCGGCAAGTATATTATAACGTCTTGGCCTACAGTGTTATAAAGAAAAAAAGTAAAGTTTGAAGTAATGATCATTTCATAATATCTAGTTTAAAATAGAATAAAAATTTTTTAAATCTCTAATAGCACTTATTTTAGTTAACAACAGTTTCTAAGCTTTATGTTATAATAATAATAATATAATAATAATATTCCACAACTATCACACAACGCCATCTAGTCCCAAGCTAAGCAGAGCTTGTGTTATGGGTACTAGACAACTGATAAACATACTTATATATATCTAAATACATAAATATTATAGATAAAACACCCAGACACAGAACAAATGATCGTTGCTCATCACACAAACATTTGTCCTGGGTGGGAATCGAACCCACGACCTTCGGCATAGCAGTCAGGGTCACTAACCACTAGACCAACAGGCCTGTCTGATCTGTTATGTCTGGACTGTTATGTATATTATGCTTATTTCTGCGAGTTCATTCTTGATTACCTACAGTTTTTAAACGTTTCATGTTTTACGTTACAGGGTTTTTTTTCAAAGAATAGCAAAATTTTAAACGTCAGTTCAAATGTATCCTATACCTTTAAACGAGCAAGTCTTGTATAAATATATATATATATATATATATATATAATCGGAATCTCGGAACTAACTCGGCTCCATCGATTTTCTTAAAATTTATTGTCGTGGAGTTTGGGGGGAGCCCGCTAGCTAGCTAGGATTTATTTTTTAGAAAATGTCTCTTTGTTCGTGTTTTCAGGCAATGAAAAACTGCTACAATATAAGAAGGTAAATTTGACACTGTGTTAATGATCGTAATAGCTCAAGTGGATATCGAGCGGTCGCGAAATCGTAATGCCTTGGTTCGCGTCCTGTCTTCGGTACGACTGTTTTCCTTTTTTTTTCAAGTTCCCTTCTTTTGTGAGAAAATATTATTTTGAGCTCTTTTCTTAGTATTTTTAAAAACACGAAAATTTTAACTAAACTAATTGCACTCATGATTTTTTATTCAAATAAACAGTTCAGTTTTTTCTATTATGTCAATAAGATCAAAAAATATTATTCATGTTTCATTAGTACCTATGTAATTTGTAACTAAATGTAATTTCAAAAAAACCTAGCAAACCTCGGTCATCCAGGTACTAAATACCGTTATTGTAGTTTTAGAAAATACGATTAAAATAAGACTTCTATAGTATTTGAAATTATCCAAAATTGAATGTTATTTATTGGCAACAACTATGCGTACGCGTGCTCCTCTGTGTACGATTCAATTCACAACGTTTTGCCTAGAGTAGTAGTTTTGCAAAGATCCTTACGAATGTGTGCGTGCGTAGTAAAATAGTAGGCGTTAGATATTTATAAATGACAATCAGTTAAAATATTACATTACACGCATCTTGAATTTAAAAGATAAAAAGGACAGAATGTTTTAATTTTTTTTAATTAATTTTTCTGCATCATTTACTTATTACATACTTTTACTTTTTCTGAACCTTCTCTGCAGATTTTGCCGATTATTGCAAAATAGCCCTGTATATATAGGTATATTCATATAGGTATCTTCTTACTGATCATAAGCCTCCTCTCATTCCACAATGGTACTAGTTAAAACTAATCTGTGCTTAGCCTGTCAAGTTTGGTTATTACGGCAGTTGTCCAGCAGTGTACTAATGAATCTATCATAAAGAAGACAAAGGAAGCGCGCAACGTACCAGCGAATTTCAAAGTTTTTTTAACATGGTTTACATAAATGGTTTTTTGTAAATACTAGTTTAAATAGTTTTTATTTAGTGCATATTTAGATGTTGGATAAACATACATGCACCACATGCACAAAATATTTAAAAAATTAATTTTCTATATTCATTTTTAAGCCTTATAATAAAAAAACATATTATAACTGAGGCTTAAAATTACCACGTGTTGATTATTACAATTTTGTAAAAGCATTAAAAAGTATATTCATTAGCAATTTTTACAACATAATAATGAAAAAAAAACAGCAAATAATTTACTGGAATTATTAACGGATGTTATTTTTATCATTCCAGGTATTTACTTAAATTACATGTCAAATTTAGATATTTCCCACACTTAAATTTAATAACCATTACTCTAGAGACTGTTAAAAATATGGCACAAAATTAAAGTAAAACAATTGTAAATTAAATTAAAAAAAAAATCTATTCTACTTTTTACTTTTTGTTGACAACCCTATCAACGGAAAATGTAATCACGGAATATCGTCACGACGAAGGAAGTGGAAAAGATGCAAAGCTATACGAACACTCGCGCGTAGCGATAAAATTTAATTTAGCTCGCGTTTGTAATTTATCTTATGAATAATAATTGTGTAGGCTATTAACACGTCTCGGCAAAGTAGTACAAAAGAGATGAGTGCAACTTCTGTATGTACTATTATATAATATGCTGTGATTAAGAGCTATGCTATTCATTTCTGCAACATAAATTTACTTTGTCACTCTCCTCTTTTATTCTTCCTACATGACCAAAGACTATATAACCACTTGACTGCGCATACAGTGCCCCGACGCTCGAAAACTATTAGTATTTTGTCGCCTATGCATCGGCTATGGTACTATTAACCATTTTAGTATTGTCCAAGTGTTAGACCTGTGTGCACGCTAAATATTATGCAAATTTTCATAACTTTTATGCAATTATAATGCATCAAAATGCGCGGTGAAGTGGTGTGGGAAACATTCCAGGACAGATGTCCAAAAAGAATGGAGTAACTTTTCATTGCTAAGTAAAAAAATACGAAAATTATTGTTGATTAATTCAGATTATGAGCCATTGTAGGGGTCTATCTAAAACGGTGGCCGGTTAAATAACGACATGGTTGAGTCGCGCGTTGATGTCTTTTGGAAAAGTCTCGTTCTATTATTAGGCAATTGTAATGCTGCTATCCCTTTCTTTCCCTTTGTATGTTTATCGTAAACATTAGGACTTACCGTTACATTTAATAGCTCAAAGTCGATATCGAAAATAATAAAATAAAAATTAATAAAAAGATTATTCAATTCACACACTGTGAAAAAATACTTATCTACTTTTAACCGTCTTCAGAAAAAAGAGGAGGTTCTCAGTTTGTCGGTATTTTTTCTTAGTTAAAGTTTATAGTTACCTAGTTATATTAGTTAGATTGGTGTACCAAATCATAACGGCTTACAATTTCAAAATTACACTAAAGACAAGTTATTGTACGGATCCACTACAGTAACATATATATATATATATATATATATATATATATATATATTTGTCGTCGTTGTAAAATTTTTAATAAGAGGGCGATCAGTGAGAGTGGTTCAAAAGTGCTGTCTTCGAAATATAGTACCAATTATTTTATGAGACTATGACATTGGGACGTCAAACATCTCAGTCCCCCCGTGACCATGGGTGCTGTAAAGCACCCGAAACGTCGGGATAACAATAAAAATAAATAAAGTAATTAAACGCGATAAAATCCGTAAATAATAGTTTTATTCAACATCTAAAAATAGTCGCAAAAGAAGACGGGTGGTGACTTGTAACAGTGAAGACTTCGAAAATACCCTAGAAACTTGGTTAGAGACAGAATTAAAGGGTGGTTTTAGTGACGTTGACAATAAACAGGCAGACCCAGACTTTTTACTGCAAAGCGATAACAAAACGGAATCAGAGCAGTCTGAAGATGAATAAGATAAGGAAAATGTGAGTCAGAACAAAACAGACCAACCACAGGTTCTCTTTTTGATTTTTAAACTAGATTTTTATGAGATTATTGATTCCCGTATATTCATTTTCATCAATTTGAAATAGAATCAACAAATCATTTAATTGAATTAGTAAGATGCATAATTTACAAATATGTAGACGCTTGTTTAAATTTTTTTACAAAGAACAAACAGGACCCTTAAACTTTAATTCGAAATAAATATAACAAATTAATTCATTTTAAAAATCAATAATAATATTTTAAATAAATGTTTTCGTTGTAACTGATTGATTTTGATTAAATATTATTTCTATGATTTTAATTGAGTATTTTTCATAACGATAAAATCCATTTTATCGACAACGAATATTTTCCTTTATTAAGAAGAGCAACCCTAAAGATATCCATAACAACGCAACTTGACCATTTGCAGCCACGCGTTCTTCCTCGTCCCCCGGCTCGCAGTAGTGAGTCGTATGCTTAGAAGAAATCTGCCAATACGCTCTCTAGTGGTTATATTCTCTATGTACATGACCAAACCACTGAAGCATTCCTTTGTTAATCCTGGACACAACATCATCTTGCAAACCAAATTTTTCTCTTATCACACAGTTTCTCACCCTGACATTCAGATTCAGCAATTAACATACTCCTTAATGACTGTATTTCATCATTCATATTCCACTACTTACATTAAGGTATGGACTAACACAGCATTGTCAATTGCCATAGCCATGCAAGTGCATTTTCTGATACATTCCGACTTCCCACAATAGAATGAAAAGAACTTTAAATACAACTTTACAAAAACTGGACCGAATTTTAATACAATACCTGCATTGGCTTCCGGTGGATAGTCAGTATGATTTAAAACGGTGATGTTAGCTGTTGTAGAATTTTTAACATGATCTGAATCTTCAACGGTCAGTTTGAACGTGTAGTTTCCAGGTTGCTTCAGATCCTTAAGTACTAGAGTAGGTCCATCTTGTAGTTGGGGCTGGTAACTAATAGGAGCCGATGTCAGGTCCCAATGCCATGATATTATTGCATCATCATCCTAAAAGAAAATTAAATAATTAGAATTTTAGTTTTTGGGTATTTAGCAATGTTTTCTCTAAATACCAATCTCATACACACGATGTTTTGTTGACACCCAAAACACAAATTTTGTATATCAATAACTAGCCGAAAATAACCAGTGCGAGGGTGTTCGTTTTATACTCACTAATTAGCTTGCAAAACATTGTAAGTAGGAAGGGTAAATACTAAAAGTAATTAACGCATATTCTTGAAAAGAAAAATGTTCAGCAGTGGTTTTAAATCGAGATTTAAATACAATACACATCATTAGTCATGCCTGTAACTTTATTCGTCTTGTTAAGCTCAGAACGTGTTCTCTGTGCGAATATGCTTTAGAGGATGGAAACACTAACCAGTTTAGTTGCACCAAATTTTCATCATCACTTCGTGATTATTTGCCACCTGATATCTCTCATCCTATAGACTTTAAATCTCTTCCAACCTACACAAATAACTCTTTTGTACGTATTTAATGTGATTTTATTACCTTCTACATGTCATTTATAACACAAAAATATCCATTCTAAAACATTTCATCAAGTTTGTCTATTGTTTTAGGAATTTCAACAGATAAGTTGGCCAAAATCCATCACATAATATTCTTATTCATACTTTGTTCTATCATCAATTTTTTACATTTAAAATATCTTGAAGAATTCACCATACTTACCCACTTTATAGGAAAAAGTGTAAGCATAAATTAATTCATTTTATTCAACTTGAAAAACGCAGCAAATTATTAAATTCGACATTATATTCTTGTTTTTAATGTACCTAACATAATATTTCCGAGGTTATTTAAACAAGTTAGCTGATTTTTTATTTACCAATATAGTATATTTTCCCAGTAATAGTAAAACAAACTTTTCCAGTAAATTACCGCTAATTTTAAATGCAAAGCGCTACAAAGTCTACCTTATAAGAAGCTGTTGAGCTTTTAGAGTTCATAAATTCAAAAAGCGTCAAAAAGTCAGCAAGAGAAATTCAAGAGAAATCGCTGTCGAAAAATTTCGACAACGATTTCTCTAATAACGCAGCAGCATTAGACTGCTATTTTACGCTATGAGAGCGTGGTTCTAACCCGGCCCTTTCGTACTACAATCAGAAGGTAGCTTAGTTAACTATGACATGGCAACGTCAAACACTTCAATCCCCCCATACCATGGGTACTGCAAAGTGCCAGAGAATTCGGGAATTAAAAAAACTTTTATCGATAAAGTCCGTAAGATTCGTTTTATTCCATTTTAAGATTGTTTTTCCACATTAAGTCAGACGTCAGAGCCTTGTTCGTCAGTCTGCGGGCTACACTGCGTGCAATATTCCCTTTCTCACCCTAAATATAGTACTTGTTTAAGTAGAAAGTTGAAAACTGGATTCAGTTAAATATCGTTAAATAATATGGCCACCATTAGTAACAATCTATTGCTCTCTTTTTAAACACACAGTAATCAATCTTACGGAAACACTTGTAATAATCATGTAAGTACTTACTTTGCTCGCACTGCCATCAAGTACAGCAACAGTATTTGGCAGCTTTACAGTCTGAGACTGCGGTGTTATTACAACTAATGGCGGAGTATTTGTGCGATTTCGCGGTAAAACTGTAACATTTGCGAAGCCTTCGCCGTAGGAATTTGTGCCATTCACTGTCACTTTGAATCTATACTGACCCTCTGTTAAATCTGTTAAAGTCACTGAAGCCCCATTTTGGTTCATATTACCTGTAAATACAATTATCATTCAGTAACACTCCCTTTTTTGTTTCTTTTGATCAAAATAATAATAATAATGTCTTCCAGACCGAATTTTAGCCACGGCGGCCTGCCTCAACGGAGGCTAGCCATCGGCGTAGAACAGGATTATAGTGCCCAAGTGTATGCGCAAGCACAGATGTACTCTCTATTCCCCCACTCTCGTAATCCTATGGGACGGTAAACCGATACGACCGGGAGAGAGATCAGTCACAGGACCAACGGCTTTACGTGCTTTCCGAGGTACGGGGGTGAGACACCGCCAACTTCCTGACTACGGGCAGTTGCTGAAAATTTCTTGACAGAAAAACTCAATAACTGATTTTTTTTGGCCCGACCCGGGATTTGAACCCAGGACCTCATGATCAGCAGTCGCACTACTACAACCACTAGACCAACCAGGCAATCTCTTTGATCAAAGTATGTATAATACCACAGAATACTCAATAATACAAGGTATCCAGCTACATTGTGCATAAAAATAATCAATTATTTTATTCAAAACACAGAGATCTGTCGCACGGGTGATATCTGGATTCTACAACAGCGCCACCTACCGGGTCCAACTATGCCCCGTATAACCTTCGCGGAAGTGCAAGCAATATGTTGACAAAGTTTTACCGCAATCAGATAAACGGTATGGCAGCGCATAAAATACGAACAAACAAATATTGATTTTTATATATTAGATATAAAGTTTACCAGTAAAGCCATCCTTTGGTTGATCCACAAGTGTCCACACATAGTTATAATGACTCATTGTCGACTTTTCATTAGGTATTGTATAAGCTGCCAGGGTTACTTCATTGTCCGGAAGTTGAACCTGGAATCATTTATGCCCAGAAAAAGAACTATGTACTTTGGTATAAGTGTAAGATTAATCTGCCACAAATAAGTTAAAACATTACAAACCTGCTTAGACAAAATTGAAACAGTTAGATTTTGTCTAGGTGCTGGTGTTTCAGACTTCATGTCAAAACTATCAACTTTAGATCCAGCAACTAAGTCACTACTCTTTTTCATATCATCCATTGATATAGTTGGTCCTTTAGAATAAGGTCTCAATGTTTGAACACAAGCACCCTGTGCATTTTCTTCAGTGCCTGGCACACATTTGCAAATACCATTGCGTAGCTTTAATCCTAGTGAAACACACTCGGAATTAAAAGGACAGTCATCAGGTCCACCAACAACACAAGGTACCTTTCCTAGGAAGTTTGAGGCATCCATAATCATGTCATCACTGCTATCTCGAAATTTATTAAATGTCTGTGAATCTTCAGCTTCTAGGTTGGGCAAGTTATTAAGGAAATGTGACAGAAAGTCTTCATCTTCAGTTAGGTCATTGTGTCGATTTGTATACGTGGAATATAATTCTTCTTCAGGAGACAAATTATTACTTATTTCTCGGTAATTGGATTGGTCTAAAATGTCAGACCAGTTCTCTGTAAATTTAAAAAATATTGTAATTCTGATTAAATAATTCACACCACAACATGATTTAATTCAGTACCTATTGGTTTCGTACTCTGTAGTACCCTCCCCAGCATTTAACTATGGGCACTTATAGTTTTTTATAGTATCCAATTTGAAACTTCCATATTAAAATGTATTATTAGTTTTTTCTTTAAATCTTTATTGTATTTCCTATAAAAAGGATACAAATGCCTAAAGGCATTTTTTACCAGTCAACTCATGGAGTGGTGAGAATTTCACAATTTGTGTAGCAATTGAAAGAAAACAAAGAATAGAAAAAAAAGAAAAGAAATTAAAATAAACACCCAACATTAAGTAACGACACATATTTTAGTATACAGGCTGTCCCAGAAGACGACATAAAGCCGGAATCGGGTGACAGGTCAAGTCACAATAGTTAAAAGAAAAATATACAAAAATATTTGCTATTTATTTTAAAAATTACATTCATTTATAAAAAAAAATCGAGAAAATCACATACTGTGACGGTCTTTTAACTCCTGAATAACGCTTCTAAAAACTGTTGCTTAAAATTAACAGTTAACTGTTCCAGACCAGAAGAAAATGTATTTTTCCCAACCGAGTATTCAAAATGAATACTTTGCCCAGTTTTAAATGACTGTACTCAAAAAAAAATTAATACTCGAGTTTGACAAGTAATTTTAAAAGTATTTAATAAAGATTCCAAAATGGTATAACACTTGCAAGATTATTTGTTAAATTATGAAAAAAAAATATTTGGAAGAAACCCCGTGGTAAATTAATTTTTCTTACCTGACTAAAATTACCAGGGGCGGCTAAAAAGTTTTGAGCCTAGAGTATTAAAAATGCTGATAGAAAAGTATACCAAATTTATTTTTCTATGTGATCTCCCTCTACTTCAATGCACTTTTTACATTTGTGAAAAAGTACTTTTAACCCAGTGAAAAAATATTCGCCACCTTTGCCTTCAAAATGCTCATATACAACTGCCTTCATTAATTTCTTCGTCACTAAAAAAATTTCAGTTGTCCTGCAAAAACAGGACTCCTTTCGCCAGTTTGCCTCTTCTTTTTTGACAATCACATGACGCACTTTTGTCAACAATGCAGCGTAATAGTTGCCGTTCATTGTACTATTTTTTTTTAAGGAATTTTATTAATTGACTACCTACCTTAGAAAGGTAGGTAGTCAATTAATAAAATTCCTTCACAGTCCCATTAAACGGTGGCCATGAGCTTGGATGCCAATCGCTCCACTTTGAATTTCTGTGGCGGCTTTTCTCCCTTTTCAATCCACTGCTTTGACTCTTGTTTTAACTCTGCACCGTACTGCCGGATCCATGTTTTATAAACAGTGACAACGCGAGAAGAAACATCGTCAGGATTATCACCACAGATGTCGAAAAACTCCTTTTTTTGGACATCTGTGGTTTGTTGTCAGTTGTGACTCGACGCTGCTTATCCAGCGGAGTAAGCATTTTTGGCACCCATCGTGCGCACACCTTTTGCATGTGTAAATGAGTATGCAAAATATCGCAGATTCGTTCCTTGCTTCACCTATCTGCCACAACTTGATTCGCCGATCTTCTAGAACAAGTTTCTTTACTTTTTCAATATTTGCTTCGTTAACGGCAGAGGCATCTCTGACATGGGGTCATCTTCTAGCGACTTTGAATTATCGGCTCCGACGTTTTACAGTGGCACATGAAGGTTCAGACACACACTAAAGTGTCGACATCTCTTAAAATATTTCCGTCGGCATTTTGTTCTTCTTTGTGAGACTACTCCAATTTCGTACAATGCGCGGATGACTGAGACACGATGATGTTTCGGAATTATTACTGAAAGCGTTATGATGCTAATAATTTGAAACTCTGTATGTAATACTAAGGAGGTTATTCGTAAATTGAGCGCTAGACAATAATGACATTTGAAGGTTAGGCTCAAAACTTTTCAGCCGCCAGTACCAAGGTTTTCCTCAAGCCCGTTACTTAAGATTCTAGTTTCAGTGAAACGGAGGGAACTAGTTGAAGAAGTTTGAACAAGACACTAACGTAATAAAGACGGAAAGAGTTATTTTACGTAATTTGAGCAAAACATATAACCCGATCCATTTTACGAAGATGACGAGCGTGCACTGCGAATAAAGAAAGGCAGTTTGAGCATTTGCTGTAAATGTCCATTCTTGATTTTTTTAGGATTTGATTAAGTTTAATAAATTTTAGGATTCAAATAATCGATTTATTAATACTAAACTTTTTTTTAAATTAAAGTAATACACTGAGTCAACATTACTATGGCTCATGGTGATTTTGGAATAAGAAGGAAAAGAGGATTTCTGTGTCGTTAACTTCGTCAACTGGTTCCCTCTGTTTCACTCAAACTAGAATCTTAAGTACCAAGCTTGAGGAAAGCCTTGGGTACACAAAAATAATTTTAGTCGTCTCGACTCGATGTCGACTTCTGGGACAACCTGTATGTAGAGTTTAAACTTCACAAACAAAATAAGTCTAGGTAGTGGGTTGAGGGGTTGTGGAATAGGTAGGATGGAGAAAGGATATAAGTGTTGGGTTACTGCAGTGTGAACTCCTGCTGTGAAGGAGAACTCTGTGATGCGAAACATTGTAAATTTTGAGAAAAATAAAATAATTTCTCTATTTATTACACTTTGGTAAGTTGTATTTCTTAGTATCCTGCTGTGTAAAAGGGCGAGGAAAATAATAAGTAGGGACTGGAGGGCAAGCCCCCTGGGGCCAACCACACCTCAATTTACTGTCACTGATATTGTGAGTAGTTTTCATATTTTTTGAACACCTTGTTTTAGATATTATTATACATAAATAAATAAATAAACCAACCTGTGTAACAATAAACACTATGTGGAAATAATGTGACATAATTACACAAATAAAAATAGACCAAAAATAAAAAAAGAAGAGAAAATACTAATTTCTTTAGAATTCCATATCATTCATAATTCCCATGTTTCATTTAAGTCATCTTACACAATGTTAGAAAGAAAAAAGTGCTACCTCTGACCTTTCTTGCTACATCTGACCTCTATCTATCTCTTTCTATTATAATTCTAATGTTTTTCTTAGAAGGCTTCTAATTTATAATAGAAATTTACTTAAAAACTCTATATATATATATATATATATATATATATATATATATATATATATATATATATATATATATATATATATATATATATATATATTTATTTCTGCATAAATAGCTGCTGGAAAATGCATCAGAGCAATATTATACATCGATTAAGACTTAAAACGCCAAAAAAATGTGCCGCAGGATACTTAAGCCAACCCTTTAAGTTAAGGGAAGTCTGCAGTTTGTGATCATATCCTAGACAGCCCCAACCATTACATCAGATTTGATAGACCACAAATCCTCGCGAAAGAACACCGATTCCTACCAAGGATGATACGTGAGGCTATTGAAATTAAAAAACATCCTAATTTCAATAGAGAAGGAGGCTGGGTACTACCACCTGCTTGGGATCCTATAATCAATAAAATTAAAACTAAACCCAAGCATACCACTGCAAGACCTCAAGACAGAGTTAGTTCATTTTGCATAGATCGGACCATAAACAATAATTAAAAAAGCTGAAGGTACTCCGGGTTTAACAATGACATCGGGACGTCAGTCATCTCAGTCCCCCGTGACCATGGGTGCTGGAAAGCGCCCGAAACGTCGGGAATTAAAAATAAAAAGTAAAAATAAACGCGATAAAATCCGTAAAAGTAGTTTTAATCCTTTAATTCCTCTATCTATTATCTACTATAACACCAGTCTCACCACCAAAGAATTATCACTGAAAATAGGAATATAATTACCATTCTCATATCATATTTATTAAAAGGTTGTCTGGAAGAAATCACTTTTAGTGATAACATTTTAACAATATTTTTCCTCTTATTTTTCATTTGGTGGTTAAAAAGATAGATAAATAGATACTTCTTTATTTCAAAGAAGTATCTATTTATCTATCCTTTTTGAAGCTTAAAAAATATTATAAACAGTTGACTTGGTAAACTAAATCTATCTGGTAGCTTTATTTTGAAAATTATTTATTTTTTTAGATTGGTTATTTTAAACCTGGTATATCTATACAAACGAGCATATAGTTTATTCACTACATTCAGCAGTCACAAACCTTATATACTTATACACGATAGAGCATTATGATAATACTAAGAGACTTTTGTTAATATCTCTTAATACATACTTAATACTTATTGAGGAGCATCAACAGGTGATTGTTACAAAGTACTGACTTTGGAGATATATTATGGATTTAGCATTAATGAGTTAGCTCAACCAAGGAAGGACAATTCCATCCTAGTCCTCAGGAGTGACAATGCATCTACAATTAGATTCTTAATTGAGCATAGGTGTAGATGTCTAAGGACCACAGCATCCACTTACCATCAGGTGGACTGAGAGCTTGTTCGTAAAGGTGACAAAAACCTATAAAAAATACATTTTAACATAAACTTATTAGTTTAAGTACATAGTAATATGTTACATCATTATCATCAGCCTATGAAAAGTCTATTGCATAGGTCTCCACCATAAATTGCCTCATAGAGGTATATGGGCCATAGTTGCCAAACTTGGCAGGAAAATGAGCAACCACAGTCTTTTAATAATATGTATATATTATTATTTTATAAACATGTAGAATTTCGTCGTTTGGCATTCAGTACAGCAAATGCGTAAATGGATCACGTAACAGGAATGATAAAAAAACAGATTTAATTATTATGTATGCTTTACTACTTGTACGAATGTGATTTTTAAGCAATAACACTATCAATTTTAGGTGCCAATGCCATAACTGTATAACTTCATTTAATATATTTTATAATAATGCATATTAGTGGTATTTACCCAACAGTATTGGTGAAATATTTTACATTCACGGTTTTTGCAAAGATATTTGCTAATTTTATAGTGACATTTCCTGTTATACTTTCAATAAAATTAAATATTTAAAAAACAGTTGTAGTGAAATGTACTTATTTATTTAGTAAAAAAATCAGTCCCTGGACTAAAGGCAAAATGTGCCTAACTTATAAAGCATGTATTACCCTATTTAATCCTATTATCACAAACATATACATATATAACTTTTACCAACTTTAAAATAAAACAGTTCAAAAATTAACATAACATAATTCAAAAGTGTCAAACTAAAAATTCAAATTAAATACATACTCTTCTATAAAAAAATAAATGCAGCTTATACTAGATAAATTTAATATATAAGATTATAAAAGAAACTAAACAAAGTCATGTCAAAAATTAATACAGAAGTAAGACACCTTCTTAATCTAAATGGGGGAAGTTGCCATAAAAGGCAAGGCAGTTTTGGAGCAATAACTGTTGTATCTTGTAAATGTTTCTATTTTTGTATTAATATTTGTATGGGATTTATGTGTAGTAGTGGAAAAGCTAAGGGTTAAATTAAGGTTTCCGGTCTCCTGGGTATGTCTTCATATGGGGTGTATAATTCATGCGTTTGAGATAACTGCATTCCAATTCTGGTATGTGCACCTATCAGATATTGCTATCGGTTTTTCTGTTATAGTATAAACAGATAATCTGTTGTGTGTCTATCAGATAACTGGCAAATGTCTAAGTCAATAATAATAATAATAATAGTCCTCCAGACCGAATTCCGGCCACGGCGGTCTGCCTCAACGAAGGCGAGCCATCGGCGCAAAACAGGATTATAGTACCCAAGTGTATGCACAGGTGCACCCTCTATTCCCTCACTCTCATAATCCGATGGGACGGTAAACCGACACGACCGAAGAGAGATCAGGCGCAGGACCAATGGCTTTATGTGCTTTCCAAGGCACGGGGGTGGGACACAACCAACTTCCTGACTCCGGGCAGCTACTGAGAATATCTTGACGGAAAAACTCAATAATTAATTATATTTCGGGATTCGAACCCAGGACCTCATGATGAGCAGTCACACTACTACAACCACTAGACCAACGAGGCAGTAGCAATCTCAAAATCTAAGTCAATAGCATCTCATTTGATGTGTAGATCATTGTAACAATTTGTTGTATATATAAAATCATCTGTAGTGCGTCTTGTAGTGCATATTGCTAGTATTTAATTTTGGAGATAATTTAACAAATGAACTGAGAAGACTTTCAAGGCGTTTATCGTTAGTTTTAGCACCCCTAGTCAGATGTTTTTCTAATGTATAGGCATCATAAGCCGATTTCACAATGTTTCGGACATTATATATTGATGTGTAGTTGAAAGGTTAAACCGGTATGAATATACACTGACACCAATAGAAGAAGATTGGAATTTAGCACAGAGAGTGGTAATGATGGATAAAATCCATTGGGCCATTCAGTTTCCTCCCCTATAAGGCGGAAGGACCTGACGGCATATTCCCGGCACTCCTACAGTGAGGGGGTCTAGTCCTAACAGACAGACTTGTTGCCATAATGAGAGCATGTGTGGGTTTCATTAAAAATAATTTTATGGATTTTATCGCATTTAATTTTAAATGATTTTTAATTCCCGACGTTTCGGGTGCTTTCCAGCATCCATGGTCACAGGGGCCTGAGGCGACTGACATCCCGATGTCAATGTTAACCCGGAGTACCTTCTTTAGCTTTTAATTATTATTTATGGTCCGATCCATGCAGAATGAACTTATTGTGGCTTGAAGTCTTGCAGTGATATGCTTGGGTTTAGTTTTAATTTAATTAATTACAGGGTATACATATGGCAATTCACAGTGCTGTATTAGTCCCTACTTTAACATATGGTAGTGAAAGTTGGGTGCGGCAGAAGAAGCACGAGAGTAGAATAAATGCAGTAGAAATGTGGTTGCTAAGGAGTATGTTAGGGCTGAATCTGAGTGACAGGGTGAGAAACTGTGTGATAAAAGAAGAGTGTGGTTTGCAAGATGATGCGGTGACCAGGATTAAGAAAGGAATGCTTTGGTGGTTTGGTCATGTAGAAAGAATGAATGCGGAAAGACTGACAAAGCAAATATATGTTGCAGAAGTGAATGGAAGAGTCGGAAAGGGACGTCCTAGGCGGAAGTTTGGCGACCAAATTGGCGATATACTAAAAATGGGCCAAAATAAGAGTACCCTTAACCGACGAGCATGTATGCGGAGGTATATGGATGTGGAAGAGGCAAGAAAGGTACGTCAGGATCATGCTAAATGAAAGTCTGTAGTCTCTGCCTACCCCTTTGGGTGACAGGCGTGAATGTTTATGTATAATTACAGGGTCCCAAGCAGGTGGTAGTACCCAGCCTCCTTCTCTATGGGTTAGGATTTTTTTTAATTTCAATAGCCTCACGTATCATCTTTGGTAGGAATCGATGTTCTTTCGTGAGGATTTGTGGTTTATAAAATCTGATGTAATGGTTTGTTTTTTTAAAGTGTATTAACAATGCTATAAACATTACTAATATTCCCCTTTACCACTCGTGGTAAGCTTTAATTGCTTGTGTTATGAGTGGTTCATTCCAGTAGTCGAATGGCGGATTCGAACCCACGACCTTTTTGAGTTCGCCATCCGCGCCCTGCCATTAGGCTACTGTCGCTTTTAATTTTGAATTGGTTGGAACTGCCTTGGAAAAAATTCATAGAGGTAGTTTTAGTCAATGCATAGTGTTCATGTAAATATAAGAAAAGATTAAGCATTTCTGGCTCTTAAATATGTTCCTAGGGGATGGAGGAAAGTAAAAGTTACTTTCATACCACAGCCAGGTAAGAGCGACTATACAAACCCTAAATCCTACAGACCCATTAGCCTCAAATACTTTCTCCTAAAGACGATGGAGATGTGTTAAAGGGGGTCGGCGCTAATTTACTTACCACTACACGACAAACAACACGCCTACAGCTGAGGTAAATCGACAGAATTGGCACTTCACCACATAATAACAAAGTTTGAAGAGGCCATCCAAAATGAAGTATTATGTCTAGTATTCTTCATAGACATAGAAGGTGCTCTTGACAGAACCAACTTAATCTCCTTAGTGCATAAAAGGTGCACTAAGTAGATATAAATTTGAACCGGCACTGATTGAATGGACAGTAAACATGCTCAGTACACGAACAATAAAGTTTGTTGGTGAATTTTAAATAATTCAGATCAAGAAGGCTGCCCACAGGTTGGGGTTAGATAAAGCTCTGTTAAAAAAGTTCTCTAAAAGTTGCAATGTAGTGAACTCGGGACTAATATATGAATGCCATCAATAATTAAATGAGGTATGTAAGCACAACAATGTGACTGCAATGGATTAAGGGTCACAGTGGGTCCAGCGGCAACAATGCAGTAGACGAACAGGCCAGAACAGGATGGATCTGCCCACTATAGGGCTGGAACCAATAATACCAATCCCCTTTGGTAACGTTCATGTTTTTAAACTAAATAGGAACTCGAATTCTGAATGTACAAAGGTGAAGACCGTGAACATTATAGTTAGAGATAGAAAATAGTCAAATCAAATCCACAATTGTGACATGAAGTTTATGGAATTATAATTGAAGGGTATGTTCCAAAATAGAACCCAGTGTACTGTCCAATGCAAATGACGTCATGAAGCGACGCTATACTGGTGATTCGTTCCAAAACATAGGACAGTATATGACGTCATACATTTACGCCATATTGGAAAAGTATTGGCGATTATTTTGTCAATTTGTGGTCCAAAAATCATTATATCTTCCTAATGGAGATACTAGCAATTATTCTATAATTTTTTTGTATTTGAATAAATAAAAACAAATTTTGGCATGCTTCATTCAGCGCACACACAATTAAAAATTGTTTTATTGTGGCCGGATATCCGACGCAATATGGAGTTGGCACGCCAGTACAATATAGTGTCAATTGATGACGTCATTTGCATGCCTGTGTATTGGGTTGTATTTCGGAACATACCCGAAATAAGGTTAAAAATTTGTTTCATGTCAATATACATACCTTAAACTTTATGGTTAGTATAGTTTCAATCAAAAATTATATAATTAACATATTAAAACTTACCTTCTAAAACATGGCACATAACTTACTCCTTAACTTACTATGGCAGCACTAATGAATTCGTGGTAATGTGGAACAAAGAGAGTGGTAGTTATATTCCTAGTAAAACCTGTATCATATTTTCTCTATTGTGGATAGCTTTTTTGGTCATATTTTAAATATACAATTGCATGTTTAATTGAATACTACCAAATAAACACAAAAAAAAATATTAAATAATAAAAAAAAAATTAAATATGAAATATTTTCACATTTGTGGTATTGAATGCTGAACGACAATGTATTTCTAATTAGAGGGAAGGAAAGCATATTGCCATAAAATCAGCAGTTCATTTGAGGAGTAAGAAGAAAAGTATTAGAATAATCATTAGTTATGTTGTATACCTTGAAGTACATATACTTTTGTTAGCTGATATTTTACTTTCTTCACACTTATATTTTCATTGCATAGTATTTGAATATTTCATTATATACCACTTGAATTGTGGTGGGCAGATGATAACTTCAAAATTAAGCAACAGAAGATTATTTATTACAGAAACTAAATAAAAGTGAATTATATTTACCATTGGGTAAAACTGGTTTCACTAATATCATTGAGACATGCGACTCCCATTTATGAGTCCCAACTCGAGGTATAGGTAAGCACAGCTCATCACTAACACACTCCACATGATAACATTTTGATTCCACAATGAACACAATATTACAAGATTCTGCAAGACAGCAAGCCATAACGCATTGCCGAACACCCTTTAAGTCTTTCTTTTCTGTGTAATTCCCAGCAGTGATATTACCTGAGTAAAAAATTGAATCTGATAAGACAATTCAAGTCATACTTTTTATCAATGTACTGAATAAATAATAAGGTTGTACAACTTGCCTGCAGGAGCGTAATTATCAAAATTTTTGGGATAGAGTTTTGGACACATATCTTCATGCTTATCATTCCAAGGTTTACTAAATTGTGACAGTGTTATCCTAATGTTCACAATTACTAATATAGTGAATATATGTAAGATATTGCTGGTAAAATACATTTTTTTACTGCTAATAATTACACAACAAATTAAAAATACGTATCCTGAATCGGCCTAGTTTGTGTAAATGCACATAATTGGTTAGTTGGTAATGGGTTAGCTAACAGTTATCTCATGTAAAGGAAATTAAAGGTTAGACATATGTAATATTAACGTGGGTGTAAATGATAAAACAATTGTTTTGAAACAGTCAACTAAAATCAAAGGAATTTATTTATCTCTTTGCAGTTCGCAGTCAACAAATAGGTAGTTGTTGTTTTTATTATTCGCTCGAAAGAGCAGGCAAAGGAACTAAGCCATACAGCCTTGTTTTTTTTTTAAATTTGAATATATAGAATTTTGAAGATAAAGGCCGGAACCAATTCTTATTTTTCTTCTTTCTATCTCTTCAAAGTCCATAAAGGCCGAAGCCAAGTCTTATTTTCTTTAATTCTTCATATTTTCATAAACCATATAAAAAAATAAAGCCTGCTTTGTTGTGTTTTAAGTTAAATATTATGGTATTCCAATCAATAGAATTAGAAAACTCTGTATAAAAATCTGTATCCTGTGCTAATCTGTACACACCGAAAATCTGTATAAATACGGAGAAATCTGTGTATATGGCAACACTGCCTCAACAAATAAACAGCTAGCTGTCAGCTAGAGCTCAGTGCTGCCAATGCCAAGTAACCAAAATTCGACTAATTTTTTAATGTTTTTCTTTAAAGTAGTCTAAAATTGCCATTACATACCGATCCCGACTGACTAGGTGTAGAAAGTTCTAGCATGGAAAGTTTTAGACAGATCTTGACTCTCCTAGTTCTGCTACTGGATACTAGATAGTGCTAGTGGTAACTCACCATGTACCAGGCATTAATTATGCGCAACATAACAACATCAACAATACGATGAGTTAACTACTTGTTTAGAAGATATGAAGAAACAGATGAGTATACATACATAGCCTTCTAAAATTGTAGTTGTGTAAAAATATTTACTTCAATCATCTGTTAATAAATAGAATCAGGCGTTACCATACGGAAACCCATTATAGTAATGCTATTAATAGTAACTTTGCAACCAGCCGCTCAATAAAATAAAATGATGTGTCTTACCTAGTATGAAGAGCACCTCCCGCCCTCCTTCAATTGCGTACGCTAATCCCGTCACCACTTATCCCAGCAATACTACTCCCAACACCACTACTCTACTCTAGGAAAGACACAACATCGACTATAATACGGCACGTTTTTTGTATATATATGCGGTGGCTGAAATTCATTGATCAACTTTTCGGTCAAAGCTGGACTTGCCAAATCGGACAATTTGTCCTAGGTAAATATACTCGAAAACGACTGCTGGCGTATACGTCACACATTATTTTTGTATTGTCCATCTTCATGTTAGGAGGACTATCCGTTGGAAGACACTATTAAAATCATTGATCATAGTGTGAGGTCTTCTAACGATTCCTCCATCACGGCTATATTATTGCTAAACCAAAGGTGAGAGATGTACTCGCCATTAAATATTGACGTAGTATACTTTGCAGCCCATAAACTTATAAACGACGTGAAAGCCGTGGTAAAGAGTTTCAGGGATCGTCACCGTGTTTTACCAGTGGCTGACTTGGGGGCTGAACGTCACGCCACGAGCGAAACGCACAGAAGCCTTAATAAAGCTAATAAAGTTCTGAAGTACTGCGGTATATACGTATAGATTAGCTTCTAACTATCACATGGAGTATTGGCCGCTCACTCCGCTTTTCTTTCCACGGCAAGGGGATCTCCCTTTTTCTTTACACGAGCGTTGTACAAAAGTATGGTTATAATCACTATTTTATTGTCGTCCGTATGAACAAGACCACGCACGTCTGTTTAATGTCTCCGGAGTAAAGCCACCATGGAGGATGGAATTGAATCGAGGCTACTGAATAACATCATGTACCGGTTTTTAACCAGCTTTTGGAAGCTCCGCTGTAATTCCATCTTCGCCCGCGGTCTTGCAGTTTTAAAGGTTTTCGAAGAGCCATTCTAATCCCGTTCTGAATAATATCCGAGATATCATCAGAATAGCGTCGGATTGTACAAACAAAGAAGGTCGTTGTCACCTCTACGGACTGAGATGAAATGCCTTACAGCAATTATTCATAAGTTTTTAACGGTACTAGGTAAGAGGGTACTACCAAGACCATATCCTATACTAGAATTATTTTTTTCGTGCAGTTTGGGTCATAAATCATAGCTCGGCCTAGCAGGGTGAGCTATGATTTATGACCCAAAGGCCGGGCGGTGAGCATGTTGTGCGGGCGCAACGCCATTATCGATAACAACAAATGAATCATCAAATACCGGTCCCGATCGACTAAGTGTAGAAAATTCGAGTGCGGAGTTTTCTTTAAAACTTAGATTTATTTATTTATTTGATAATAGATGGCGTTAGTGCTATGTACCGGGCATCAACTGTGGTGCGCAACATTACTATAGACAGAAATGTGGTCCTACTACTTAGTTCATAAATAAACTACAAAAATTGTTAATATGAACTTCGCTAAAAAATGATATGTGTGTTATGAGGTGTATGTAAATTAAATCTTAATTACTGAAACTAAACCGCGATAGGAAACATGTACTAGAAGGGTATTTATTAAACAAGATTACAATGTCATCTTTCAAAAAGAACTAATATATTGTAAAAATTATGTGAGCTGTCCTTAAGCCGGCTATAATTATTCTCAATGACAACTAATTACGGCCAACATGTGGATAGCTCCACAAAAACTCGTGAACATTGCCTTGGCATTGGTCTCTTTCGGACTTGACCAACGTGTAAACTGTATCACTCGCCTTGTTTCAATTTGCCTACGCTCGCGTTGGCTGAGGCTTGGCCAACATATATTGATGGGGTTAAAGATATTTTGCAATTTTGTTTCCTTAATTTATTGTAATAATGAAATCAGTTTTAATATGTAATTTTATTAATAAGTATTTGTGAATAGATGTCTGTGTACTCTGTGGTAACGTGGTCTCTCCGATCGAGGCGACTCATTAGTGCTACAACCATAAATATAGTATATAATTATGCTCTGCCACTTATAGAGCATAATTAATATATAATATGAACGATTATGGATTACCCTTTCAAGTACCCATGTTTTCGAAAGCAGATATTGGGTCAGTAATTATTTAGAGATTTTTGTTATCTTTCTGGACTTCACATGTCTTTAAAATATTTTTATTCCTCAGACATGCAAGTCTTCTTATAACGTTTACTTCATTGCTAAGCATGTGGTAAATGAGCACCTAAAATTGGAATTTACCCGAACCTGGGCTCTCTGTGTATCATAACATTGAATACGAACGCTTGGCCCGTGAGCTATCACGGCTTTTCATTTCTTAATTTGACTGTAGTATTTTTGTAATAAACAGCCGATTGTGGACCGATTTACGTTATGATTTTTTCTATTAAATATACTGTAGAGGATGTCTCATTTAAACTTATGAAAAAGTGGGGAAAAAAAGGAAATGAAATTTAACTATATAAACTATATACCTAGACGAATTTTTAGTGTAGATATAACCTTGAGCTATTTGTGCGGAAATTTATTTTTCTTTTTAGTTTTTAGTCAGTTTTTATTTTATTTAAATCATTATTAGAGATGGATGTAATATTCGTTTCATATTCGGCATTTGGCATATTATTAATATATTTATAGTATTTGTACCGACTGAATATCTGGCTAAATAAACCGAATGTTCGACTAAGTGGCCCTTAATATCGTCACTGAACTGTGTATATGTTTTAGCATGATTGATCAATGGTATATTTTACATAGTGTAAAATGTGTTGTTTTTAAGAGGTAAGTAATTTACTGTATAACGCCTGATTCTATTAATAATAAGACTGAATTTCGGTACAGCGCAGAAAAGGATTATAGTGCCTAATTGTATGCGCAAGCAGAGAGACCGAAGAGAGATTAGGCGCAGGACCAATGGCTTAACATGTTTTTCGAGGCTCTGGGATAAATGAAACATCCTGATTCCGGGCTACTACTGAAAATTTCTTGACAGAAAATCCTAATAACTGTTTTCGCCACGACCCAGGATTCGAACCGATATCACTAGATTCCACCCCGTGATATCACATTCGCCACCACTAGACCAACGAGGCAGTTATTGATTAAAACTACTTTTACGGATTTTATCGCCTTTTATTTATTTTGAGGTGACTGATCAGTCACCTCAGTCCCCCGTGACCATGGGTGCTGGAAAGCACCCGAAACATCGGGTAACTGGTTTTTATTACTGACACAAACTCACACACACACGCACGCGCGCGCGCGCGCGCACGCACCCATTAATATACACAACTACATACATAACAGATATGCGCTAGTGAGTAGCCCTTTCTTTACTAATTTTTGTTTTCTTGATTTAAGTAGTTCTGCTGAATAACTTATAATGTACCTTATCTTATGGCATAAATTAATAATGCAATGTTGTGGGAGAAGCCACTGGCTCCTGAAACACAGTTTTTCACTAGTTTAGGAGCCTATGGATTCACTGAAATATTTATTGTAATATTTTATGTCAAATAAAGTTTATTATTTATTTATTTAATCAATGTATAGTGTGCGCGTAAATATAAGAAATCATCATGAGGCAGTTATTCTTTATTATCGGAACGATTCCATTAATAAATATACGATGACTTCAACGAAAGCTAGTGAATTTAAGGACCTCATAATGCGACAAGATATTTACAAAGTTGTTGATGAGAGACTTGTGGGGGATAATTTTAAAAATTAAAATTGGATCGAAACTTCCTTGGGATAGTTCGTCACTATCCCGGTAGTGAAACTAGACGCCGTATACGAGGATTCCATTGTCCTTACCCTTTCTTCGAAATTCAGACAATTCGTAATATACGAGTATAACTATAGGATACCTACTCTCGTCGGTCCTTCTACGTTCTTCGCACCAACTACCTCTTTGTTATTATCGTCGGCAGTGTGAAAGGCAGAAATTCGGTGGACCGGGAATCTTTTCTTCGTACTGCTACAGTTCCTTCAGCATACATAGAGTGTAGTACTTATTTAGATAACATTGAAAATATACAATATTCAAAAATTATAATTAGAAAAATCTAAAACTAAAACTTAAATTACCGTGCAATCCCTACTTCCCGTATCGTGCCAAGAATGCTAGCTGCGTTTCCACGCTGAATGGCTATACTTAGCCTTATAACGCGAAAAGAACTAGATTTCTCATCACCAGCAGCAACAGATCCAGATCCAGCAGATCCAGATCCAGCAGATCCAGATCCAGCAGATCCAGATCCAGCAGATCCAGTTCCTTTAGGAACTTCACCGCACGTAAACCCTACGGACCCATAGTCTCTACAGTAAATGACACAACTATGTATTCATCTCTCATAGACTCATATTTGCACCACTTAGTTTAGCTGTCTCTGATACCTCCCCCCCCCCCCGCCGGCTCTAAATGAGGGTCCCCTAAGATGAGACGAAAGTGGCATCCCGCACTTCTAATTTATTTTATTTATTTTTATTTTATTTTAAAAGGATAACAACAGCGTATATCACTAAATAACTACAATTTCAAATTTACTTCAAATATGCCACATATTAAATATAAAGGGAAGCTCTTATTAAGATAAGAAATTAAACAAATTAAAACAACCTAATAAAATAACAGTTATAAAATGAAGTAAAATTAAGTAATTTTAGGTTTACTAACACTAACATATTAGGTCTTTCTGACAAATTGATATGTGATTTACTTTTCGAGCTAATTTTATAATTCATTTATTTATATAATGGCAAAATATATTCTATATACGTACAAGTATACGTACACACGATGTACATAAATACTTTAAAATACATTAAAATATATAAATAACTCACTTGACATAGCTACCTAAAGTAAGTGTTTCTTCTTAATGTAGCTTACCGGCATCCTACGTTTACAAATAAAGGTAAATTAAACAATAGAAGCTGTATTTAATATGCATGTACGTACCTTGTTTTTAAAATCACTTTTACTGCCTATAAAGGGATCGATGGTATTAAATGTTTTGTTATAATTTGATAGCAAACGTGTTGAGATACTATTTTTACCATAAAGTGTGGAATGACGAGGTATACTAAACAAAGTTTTCTTGGTGATTCTTGTACGTTTTCTTTGCACATTAAATGTGACAGTATCCAGTAAATCCGGACAGTCAATACCATCGCGTAAGATATCGTATAGAAATCCCATATCTAACAGTTTACGTCTTTCTTCAAGCGTAAGAAGGTTATAGTGTCGGCAGTCATCTAAATATGATGAGCTTTAATGTTTAAATTTATAGTTCAGGTGTGAGATAAATTTACGTTGAATTCTTTCAATATTATTAATGTAAAAAATGGTGACCAAACCTGGCATGCATGCTCAAGAGTGGATCTTACATACGAGAAATAAACTATTTTAAAACTTAGTAATTCCGTAAATGGAATACATGTACGCATGACAAATCCAAGATTACGAAATGATTTACTACGTATACTATTAATATGATCTCGCATGGTCATACCGACATCAAAGAGTACGCCTAAATCCCGAACAACTGTGACCCTCTTAATTAAAATTCCATTAAAATTATAGGGAAATACTGTTGGGTTTAGTTTTCTGGTGAAAGATATACATTGACATTTGGATATACTTACATTAATGCCGTTAGCTACGTAATAGTTATATAAAGAGGTAAGGTCTTTTTGAATTGATTCGCAGTCTTCAATAGTACGAACTTTGAGAAAAATCTTTTTATCATCGGCGTAAAGTAAGTGATGGGAGTTACTTATAAATTTATGTATATCAAATATGTATGCGTTGTAGAAAAGAGGGCCAAGATGAGAGCCTTGAGGCACCTCTAAGAACAACTGCCTGAGATCGATTCGTCAGATAAGATTTGATCCATCTAAGCAGATCCCCTTGAATTCCGGGAGCCTGGAGCTTTTGTAGCAATACAACATGATTTACACGGTCAAAAGCTTTTTCAAAATCTGTGTATATAACGTCAAACTGACCACCATTTTCCATATTATTGTTACGAGCTTGAGGTTCGTGACAATAAAAATTGCCGATAAAATTACCTAAATTAACACTTTAATTTTCTTTACACCAATTAAAACTTAAAACACTACTAATTAATCACACTAGTTCACTTTATTTCGCTCCGAAGCTTCGCTTGTCTCGCCAAATTCAATAATTCCCCGATCGCACCTTGCAGTGCCTATAAATACACATTAGTACCGAAACATCCAGAGCATTCTAGTAAATACGCGCACCAATCGACAAAACGCCGAAAGTTCGAGTCTCAGCTTCTAGAAGCTTAGTTCTTCGTTTCGACAACAGATGGCGCTGTCAGTTGAAAGATTAGTGATGTCATTTTCTGGAAAGCTCTCTCCTCGCTCTGTTACCCGACACTAGATGGCGCTAGTGCCATGGACTTAGGAGCGTAACATAATTAAGAACGTAACTACTCAGTGAAGCAGGCAAGATTAGATATTGTAGAGCGTCTTTTCAAAAAACCATGTTGTGAATTAGGTATACCTTTTATAATAATTGGATAAATTTTATCAAATACTAGTTTTTCAAAAATTTTCGCAACAGTGCTAAGAATCGAAATTGGGTGGTAATTATCTATTTTAGTTTTGGTGCCTTTTTTATGAACAGGAATTATATGCGCCCTTTTCCATGAGAATGGGAAAACAGAATTTTGTAGAGAAAGTTTAAAAAGTACAGAGATTGGGTAACTTAAACTGTCGGCGCAAGACTTCAAGACCACAGGAGGCACTCCATCATAACCAGCGCCTTTGTTTGAATCCAGGCTTTTAAGATACTTAAGGACAGCTTCGCGGGATATGTTTATGCTAGAGGTCTGATCTACACTCATATTAGGATGATTTTGAAACTCACTTGATGGTAAAGCAGAAGCAGAAAATACGCTTTTGAAATAGTTATTAAATGCTGAGCAAATGTCCTGTCCTGGCCATTACAGTAATATTTATTGTCAAGAGAGAAATTTTGAGGATAAGTGGATGTCCCTCTTTTTGACTTAACATATTTCCAAAAGAACTTTGGCGAAGTTTTCAATTTTTTTTTAGTATTATACGTGAAGTATTCGAAACATTTATTTTATATACGATGTTGTCTATCTCTAAGCAGTTTAAACTCTTCATAATCACGAGGATTCTTCCATTTTTTCCATTTTTTATGGGCTTTTGATTTCTCCCGCAAAACTTTTATCAATGCAGGGCTGTACCAACATGGATAACAATTATTACAAGAAGACACAAGGGGAACAAATAGAGCAAAGCATTCGTTTAGTTTTTTATAAAAAATTTCTACAGCATGATCTACTGACGCGGTATTCATAAGCAACTCTATCCAATCAACTTTATTCAAAAAAAATCATTGATGGTTGTATAATTACATTTCCGGAAATTATACTTCGGTTGAGATTTCTCTTTTAAAGGTTTAAGGGATGTCAACCATGAATGGAGGATGAAAATTATCCAATCTGGAAAGGGCATCCGATTTATTTATTTCTAAATGTAAATTTGAAAAACACAAGTCAAGGACATTATTACAACGATTTTGAATAAAATTAAATTGATTCATACCTAAAAAAAACAGATCCTCGGCCAAGGTATTAGCAGCTACCTGAACCTCATATTTGCCAATCGGTATTAAAGACCAACCATCAGCATTCCTGTTAAACAAGGCAAATTAAAATCACCAATAATCATAAAGAAGTCCGAACGTGACGTTTGATAAAAACGCTCAAAACTGATTCTAAATTCATTAATATACTCAGCTAATTTACCTTCATCTGGGGGTATGTAAACTAGTATAATATTTAAGTTGTATTGTGAGCTGAGAGATCGGGCTGGCAAGCTGACACATATAGATTCAATATAATTACAACTCCAATCTACACGCTTAGTCGCACCTAGTTCACGACGGGTACAAATCATTACACCTCCACCTGAACTCTTATTCGTAGCCACCAAGTCCCTGTCACATCGGAATATATCAAACCTCCCATCACATAATTCGTTATCAAATATATCATCTTGCAACCAAGTTTCAGTGAGGAGTATAACATTATAGTTACACGATGGTATATTATTATATAAGTCAAGGCATTTGGTACGGAGACCACGTACGTTCTGATAAAATATATTTAATTTTCTATAGACACCATTAAGGAATGAATATGAATCTATAAATTTTTTTTAATAACTTCCCGTACAACCAGCACGGTGCAAACAGTAAATAAAGATAGTGAGCAGTGAAAGTAAACCTAAGAGTACGTTTTTGTTTACAGCACCAAGGGATTTATCTCCCTCCCAAGGGACTAAAGTCATCCCGTCGAGTCTCTTCCCATCGTCTCTAAATTTTCCACAAGGCTCTGAAACCGAGGAAACAATTATAGTCACAAGAAATTTTCGGATGACATCGTATAAAGAATCGTGATCAAAAAACCTGCCAGCATTTTTCTTACATGAAAGTCATTGAAGCCCAAACTCGCCGTCGCTGCAACCACAGAGGCATTGATGAAGTTAAGAAATACCGCTCCTAGTCCCTTTCCCAATTAAGTAACGAGTCGAGATTACTTGATGATGAAGCGTGTGACCAGTGACTTGATTCCATAGCTGAAACAGCTACAAAGCGGGCCTAATCTTGTTCAATATGGAAATTATGAAACAAATCTTCTCTCCGCCGTACTAACCGAATATCCCACTGTTTTTGTTGGTTAACTTTGGGACATTTTCGTCAGATCAGAGCGATTGCCAGGTCTGCCTTGCTTCCGCAGCAAAGCACAGGTCTACTTTATTATTTAAAATTATGTTACATAAGTCACTGACGTGCATAGTGCACGGAAAGTCACGGAAGCAAGGCAAGCAGGCAATGCAAAGCTAGAAATATTTTAATTTTTTATAGATATTATAATATTCTCTTATGTTTATTATTCAAATATGTTCTGCTTGTTGCCTATTTCCATAACTGCATAGAAACGACGGATTATCTTATGCAGCCACCGCTAATATTTTGATTGTTTATCTTAATATATATAAATTACGTGTCATGTTGTTTGTTCATATATATATATATATATATATATATATATATATATATATATATATATATATATATATATATATATATATATATATATATATATATATATATATATATATATATAGGTAGATCCTAAACTACTTAACCGGTTTTTATCGAATTTGCACACTGTGTGCAGTTTGGTCCAACTTGAGAGATAGGATAGTTTTTTTTGCCCATGAGTGACCCACAATTTTTTTGCGAATTTAAGGATTTTTAATAGGACATGACAAATTGTCGTCGAAAAAGGCAGAACAGCGTCTGCCTGTCAAGCTAGTATTATGTATGATTTTATGTATTGTAAATTATTTTTTATTTTGGCCTAGGTACGTAAGTAGTTTATGTTCCTTAGTGCAATTTAAAAGAACGTAATTAATATAGCATTGTTATGAAAGCGATAAACTGGGTTTGAATTAAAATTAGAACACTGTTTACATTTCTTTTGTAGATTATGTTCTCATTTCCGTTCCATACAAGTACGTACGTGGTTGTAATCGCAGGATGGGTGCGGGACAGATTGGTGGAATTGCGACACTCTGTAATTATTTCTGATAAATTTGATATAGAATAAGTATTAAACTGTGACATTTTTTGGACCTTATTTAGGTATCACTTTATACATCCATGAAATCACAAATATTTCTTTTACTTATTGTTCAACTTTGTTTACACTGTTCTACGTTCTCACCTGTTTGTGGCATCACAAAGCAGTGCACCAATAGTTTTCTTCCGGTTATAACGGTTAGAGACCTCACAAGGAGCTTGTAGAGCTTGCAGCGGAAGTCATCATCGCCAAAATCCACAAGTTGGGATTAGAAATAGCCCCTCATAAGACCGAGGCCCTATGGTTTCATAAATTACGACGCGGCAAGGGACCACCCGACTCGTACGCCCACGTGGGTGGGTCTGAAGTCAGAGTGGGGCGGTACATGAAGCACCTAGGCCTCCACCTGGACAATCATTGGGGTTTCGAACCTTCTGGTTGTTGCTCAGTCTGGGGGGACCAAGGGGAGAAGTGCATCGTCTCTATAAAGGAATGATGCGGTATGTATATAGCCATCGTAGCCTTTCTGTACAAACACTTCAGCACTTCGATATACCAACATTCAACGTGGCAGCCCTCAAGCAATTGTAGGACAGCCGAAATTTCGACGGAACCAAAGGCATTGTCATAATCCACATGCGCAAGGCAAAGTGATAGACTGTACTCTTCGGTCCTATGTACAATTTTCCGAAGAGTGTGTAAGTGCTCTATGGTACTAATGCCCGGAAACTGGCTAGTTCCTGAAGCTGTGTGCGAGACGATTCGTAATGACTCTTAAAAACAGCAAGTAGACGCGGCTCAGAAGGGAAATCGATCCGCAGTTCTTCAACAGAGCGCGTTGTCGCCTTTCTCGAGTTAACAACCCGCTTACTGAAAAATCTATACATAAGTTTCTTTTTGATTTCTTGTAAAAAGTATTTCTATTTATATGAGTGTCAACTACTAATCCCTTTTCCTTCTTAGTTATTATTAAGTTTTTTTTTTACAGTGGACATAGATTTTGAAAATGCTGCCGGTTTTGTTGGGCGCGCCGCAGATGACTTAGAGGCACAGTATATCGTAAGTCAAAGTTACAGCCTATATATACTTACCTCCTCTTATACCTGAGAGGCTTTTAAGGACAAGGAAATGTCCGCGCTGCCCCAATGCGTGTTGGCGAACCTCAGATGTTTCGAAATATTTATTTTTTTATTTCTCAGATATGCAGGTTTCCTCACGATGTTTTCTCACACAGCCGAGCACGTGGTAAATCAGCACTTAAAATTGCAAATTGCAATTAGTAACTTCATTGGTGCCGGCGGGGATCAAACCCGGGTTACTAGCGTACTGGGAAATGTACAGCGAGCGCTTAGCCCCTGAGCTACCACGGCTCTCGTTGTCTATATCATAAGTGAATAAAATGCTAAAATTATTTTATTAACTTGTTTAGTCAGACCATAATGATTTCTAAAGTTAGTAAGAAGTACCTCGCACATATCCGCTCAATAAAATAAAATGATGTGTCTTACCGAGTTTGCAGAGCATCTCCCACCCTCCCTCAAATATGCGCACTGATTCCGTCACCACTAATATTTGTTACCAACTTTAGTATAATGAATTTCTGCAAAGTAACGCTTGATTCTATTAATTATAATGATTTCTTATAATTACGAAAACTAGACATTGAATAAAACTAACTTTACGGATTTTATCGTGCGTAGTATAACTTGGGGACCTAGTCTCGCTGTGACCATGTTTACTGTAAAGCACCCGAAACGAGAATTAGAAATAAGTTAATATTGGGTCCTTACATATGAAATTAGCGTTTTGTTGTACTGACCATTTGGATCTGAAATATCTCTTCTTTGGTTAGAAATTCCAAATTCAAATTTATAAATTCATTTAGCTGGTACATTTGAGTTTTGAAAACAGTCATTCATTTGCTGTTTCCTCATTATTTTTTTCTTTGGCGGCGCTTGTTACCGCATAATGGAAAACATGAAATATGGGTATATTTACGAGTACAAGTTCTACCGTGGCACCAGTGCTGTAGAAACAGCTCGAAGGATTAATGATGTCGCAAAAGAAAGCACGATACGTTTTTGGTTTCAACATTTACGTTCTGGAAATTTCGACCTTCAGAACCAACCCCGTGGACGGCCGGAGACCAAAGTGGAAAATGAAGAATTAAAGGCTATTGTGGAAGCGGATCCATCACAAAACACTTCAGAGATAGCTGCAGGCTTCGGGGTAAGTGATAAAACTGTACTAATCCAATTGAAGCAAATCGGGAAAATAAAAAAAACTTGAACGATGGGTACCTCATGAATTGAGTGAATCGAACTTGCATACACGCGTAGACTGCTGTGTTACTTTGCTCAAGCGACACAAAAATAAAAGGATTTTAAATCGAATCATTACTTGTGATGAAAAGTGGATACTGTACGATAATCGGAAGCGTTCGTCGCAATGGCTGAACCCTGGAGACCTAGCCAAATCCTGCCCTAAACGAAAATTGACTCAGAAAAAGTTACTTGTGAGTATTTGGTGGACTAGCGCCGGTGTCGTTCATTACAGTTTTCTAAAATCCGGCCAAACGATTGCGGCAGATATCTATTGTCAGGAACTGCAAACCATGAAGGAAGAACTAGCTGCTAAACAACCGAGATTGTTCAATCGCTCTAGGCCACTTCTGCTTCACGACAACGCAAGACCACACACTGCACAACAAACAACACCTAAGTTAGATGAGCTACAATTGGAATACCTGCGACATCCACCGTACTCCCCGGACCTTGCTCCAACAGATTACCATTTTTTCCGTAATTTGGACAACTTCTTACAAGGAAAAAAATTAAACTCCGATGTGGCAGTCCAAACCGCCTTCAAAGAGTTTATTGATTCTCGTCCCCATGGCTTTTTAGTAAAGGGATCAATGAACTACCTATGAGATGGCAAAAGTGCATAAATAACAACGGTGCATACTTTGATTAATTAAATATATTTTACAAACTGACTGCCTCGTTGGTCTAGTGGTCGTAGTAGCGACTGCTGATTATGAGGTCCTGGGTTCGAATCCCGGCTCGGGCCAAAAAATTAATTATTGAGTTTTTCCGTCAAGAAATTCTTAGTAGCTTCCCAGAGTGAGGAAATTGGCGGTGTCTCACCCCGTGCCTCGGAAAGCACGTAAAGCCGTTGGTCCTGCGTCTGGTCTCTCTTCGGTCGTGTCGGCTTACCGTGCCATCGAATTATGAGAGTGAGGGAATAGATAGTGCACCTGTGCTTGCGCATACACTTGGGGACTATAATCCTGTCCTGCGCCGATGGTTAGCCTGCGTTGAAGCAGGCCGCCGTGGCCGAAATTCGGTCTGGAGGACATTTTATATTTTACAAAAAAATTTACTTTATAATCCTCCCGTACAAAACGCTAATTTCATATGTAAGGACCTATTATAAACGCGATAAAATCCGTAAAATTTGTTATATTTAAGAAATATTGCTAGTAATATACGTATAAATATGACAACGGTTCCGTACTCATTATTTAATTGTATTTAGTGTTTATCCGTCTTGTCTATTTTAAATCTTTAAATCATTACACATGCCACAAAATGATGTTAATTGACTAGTGCAGAAAATACTATTCTCCTGCTATATTTTGCCAATGAATCCCAACGCGCTTACTAAATCCGAAGACAATGTAACTGTCAAGAAGTTTACTCGTGTGGAGAAAGTCCTGGCTGCATAATCAGGTCATCATTTTAGTTATTTTTGCTTCTTCAGTCACAAAATGTATGCAGTTTTTTAAATTGTTACCAGTAACTCGAAGAAAGGGTGATTCTGGCGACCATTTTAGGCCAAACTTATGATAACGTTTGCTTGTAGTTTTCAACGAGCATATGAAATTTCTAAGAAATACTAGTAGGTAACTGTTAAGATTATTTTCCGTGGCATCAACAAGCGTACATATCCATAAGCATCAGGCCGTACAGTACCGTCATGATTAAGTTTTCTTACCTAATTTTAAGGTGTACACATAAATTCAAAACGAAATCAGTTATCGTTAAAGAGTTTCTCCGATTCCTTGTTCTTCAAGATATATTCATATACAGGCTGTAGTAAGATCAGTTTCATGTTTGTACTTACTTACTTACTTACTTATTGTAACGATCCCCCCCCCCCCTCTCATAGTAATAAATAATATTATATTAAATATTATTAATTCCCCTTTATAATAAAACTTATATATTTGTGACCAGGATAAATACGTTTTGATCTTTCTAAATGATCTTTCTAAAGGTTTAATAATAGGCCGTTTGTAATAATTTGGCGTGATCGTCTTAGTTAGGACCCTTATTTACGTTGTGTTTGTTTAGTAACTTAGTTCTTTTAGGTGTCTTTTGGAAGAATGAATATTCACTAGAGCAATTGAAAGCTGTTGGTAGTGCCTTATAAGCTAAGTGAACCCCGTTCACGAAGACAGGGCTCGAAAAAGGTTAAGAACATAAAACGTCCCTATTCCACTTGCATCAGGTTTACATTATTAATTATCCCTTCCCGCTTGGAAAAGGCTCAAAATATATTTATACAAAATACCCGATACAAGGGCTTCGCTCTCCTACATTTATTTAAAAAAATGTAGGGGAGGTACACGGCCCCACACACGCCGTGCACGGTGAGCGCCAACCATTTTGATGCACTCCCCCCGACGGGAACGCTAATTTGGGAACTGGACCGTAGTCCACAGCAAAATAACTGGCGAACCAGTAAAAGAGGCTTGGCCCCTTGTTAGTGCGTAAGCACAAACATCGACCGAAGTCGCGCATGTCAATGCGTGTAAACGCCATACAGAATACGAACGAATCCAGCCACAGTGAATGTACGTCACACGGTTTAGGCAAATAGGCACACTGGCCGTAAACCCTCCGTGAGCGCCACCACCTGCCAGACCGCCGCTCCTGCAGACGTGATGTAAGTGTATGGCATCACCACCAATTGCATGATCAGCACGACTACTAGCCGCAGAGCGTGTCATGAGTCTACCGCTCACCTCAAGGGAATGGGGGGACCGGCTTTCGGCCGCAGCCTTGAGAGTCTCCTCAGATCCTCCCGCCAGCTACCACCCGCATGAGGTCGACACATATGCTCCACCAACCAATACAACGGCAGATATAGCCAAAAGGCAGTTATAAGATAAGATTAATAATTCGCCATCAGAAAGGGTTTGTGTCACTGACGTTGAGTAAATTCATTTTCGATCATGTTTGTCTCACCCACCAACAAGTTGCCTTCAATCATTCAAATGTGGGAAAGTTACAGAGATATAATATTATGTTGTTATATAAAACATCGTGGAGGGCAGACAGTCTGCAGCCCCGCAATGAAGGGACCCGACTTGGGCAAAGCTTAGGTGTGAGTCAAACCAAGACGCAGAGAGCGCCATTGAGAATAGCGTCCCACCAAACAACCATCGCAGAGACGCAATGCTGCAGAACGCAACAAGCATCAATACGACTATCGTTGGGCTTACACCATTCCAAGGTCCCCCATACATCCCAGCAGATATCACCACCCGTATACCTCCATCGACCAGAACCACAAGAGAGCATCGAATCAGGCGCAGCACACCCGCAGATCCATCACAAGACGCAATACCGCAAGTAGCAGTAAGCATCAATGCAACTATCATACGGATGGCGCCCCCTCACAACACACCCAACATGATCCCTATCGACTTTGGTAACAAAGTTGGTATTGTTGTTATATAAAAAATATCACCAACGTATCATAGTAGCACGCCACTAAGACGCCAATGAACAAAACTCCACGTATCACTAAGACATGAAGCTGAGTATGCCTGTTACACTTAAAAGTGCTACCAAACACACTCATCATCCCAATCCGAAAGATAGACAACACATCACTATGCGCAACGACGTCGCCCACAAACGGTATGGGTGTGCGATGTCCACGGGAAAGCCGTATTGCTACAACAAACCCGCTTACCACCGACACTAAGATGTTAATTGTATACCTCCATCGACCAGAACAACAGGAATGCGTCGAATCAGGCGCAGCACACCCGCAGATCCATCACAAGACGCAATACCGCAAGTAGCAGTAAGCATCAATGCAACTATCATACGGGTGGCGCCCCCTCACAACACAACCACATGACTCCTATCGAATTTTGCAACAAAGTTGGTATTGTTGTTATATAAAAAAAATCACCAACGTATCATAGTAGCACGCTACTAAGACGCCAATGAACAAAACTCCACGTATCATAGCGCTAATGCACTAAGACATGAAGTTGAGTATGCCTGTTACACTTAAAAGTGCTACCAAACACACTCATCATCCCAATCCGAAAGATAGACGACACATCGCTATGCGCAACGACGCCGCCCACAAACGGTATGGGTGTGCGATGTCCACGAGAAAGCCGTATCGCTACAACAAACCCGCTTACCACCGACACTAAGATGTTAATTGTATACCTCCATCGACCAGAACAACAGGAATGCGTCGAATCAGGCGCAGCACACCCGCAGATCCATCACAAGACGCAATACCGCAAGTAGCAGTAAGCATCAATGCAACTATCATACGGGTGGCGCCCCCTCACAACACAACCACATGACTCCTATCGAATTTGGTAACAAAGCTTTTATTGTTGTTATATAAAAAATATCACCAACGTACTATGATACTATGATAGTAGCACGCTACTAAGACGCCAATGAACAAAACTCCACGTATCATAGCGCTAATGCACTAAGACATGAAGTTGAGTATGCCTGTTACACTTAAAAGTGCTACCAAACACACTCATCATCCCAATCCGAAATATAGACGACGCATCGCTATGCGCTACTACGCCGCCCACAAACGGTATGGGTGTGCGATGTCCACGGGAAAGCCGTATTGCTACAACAAACCCGCTTACCACCGGCACTAAGATGATATGTCTAGGACACATCGGTTAGCGAGTCCAAGTTTACCTTGGACCAATTGCTCGTGAAGCAGCACACACGCCACCATAATATTCCTTTTCAAGTCCCTAACAAGGACTAGTCATTTTGCTACAGTACTAGGAGCAGTCGGTCACCCGACCACCTCATACAATGCTTATGCATCAAGGAGACCTCCTATAATATTGCTTTTGTATCATAGACCTTACTTTCATAAGTCATTCATATATAGGATTCGAACCCACGATCCTACTATTGTAATGCATATTAATCACAGAGACCTTCTATAGTATTGCTTTTGAATCATAGACCTTACTTTCATAAGTCATTCATATATAGGATTCGAACCCACGACTCTACTGTTGTAATGCATATTAATCACAGAGACCTTCTATAGTATTGCTTTTGAATCATAGACCTTACTTTCATAAGTCATTCATATATAGGGTTCGAACCCTCGACCCTACTATTGTAATGCATATTAATCACAGAGACCTTCTATAGTATTGCTTTTGAATCATTGAGTTTAATATCATAAGTCCCTAATATAGAACTAGTCATTGTGCTACAGTACTTCAGGCAGTCGGGCTCCCGACCACCCCCATATATATGTACAACTGCAGGAATGTATCTCCGGCAGCTCATCCATACAAGACATTTATACATGAACACCTTCAATAACTTAGGAAATTTCTTTTATACGTGAACTCCTTCAATAACTTAGGAAAATTTTCTTTTATACATGAACACCTCCCATACTTAAACAATTTTTAACAAATTTTCTAATATTTTTTGACATGTATTTATATTATTTATCTTATTTTAAATATTTTTTTCAAGTTTTTAAATAAATTTATTTATTACGAAAAAACAACAATTTTGCCTTTAATTTACTATGTTATTGGGATAATGTCTGAAAAATATTAACTTTATGTTTATTAATTTAACTTAATTGCTTAATATATATCTTTTAAGACTATTTTTGACGCCCCTTTATATTGAATTTAATTATTAATAATAATATTGGGCCGTCACATTATCTTCACGCACAATCCCTAACGGGGTAGCCAGAGAGAACAGATCGCCAAGTGTCACGATCCTTACATACCTCTTTCGCTTCTTTCAGGTTCATTAACTTCTTAATACATGCACGTCTAGGTATCCAAATACTCTTGACCCTCCCCTCTTCGAGCAATTTGCTCACATGGTCTTCGAAAGTTAGTCTCGGTCTACCTCGATACCTTTTAATATTTACTTTCGCTCTATATATTTTCTTCACCATTCGGTCTTCACTCATTCGCTCAACGTGCCCAAACCATTGGAGTACGCTCCTATCAATTTTTGTGATAAGGTCATCTTTCAATCCTGCCATATTGCGAATCTCTTCGTTTCGCTTTCGGTCGGCTATGGTAACGCCACACATTTTACGAAGAGATCGCATCTCCACTGCATTCAACTTGCTTTTATGCTTCTTCTGGCATACCCAGGTTTCACTGCCATATAACAAAGTCGGTACCAACACTGCGTTATGTATTGCAAGGCGTGCACTCTTCACCACGCCTTGCCTTTTTACTAATGCATTCAGGGCACCATTGACTTTGTTTCCGGCAGCAACACACCTATCCACATCTAAATCACATCTTCCATCCCGGCTGAAAGCACTCCCCAAGTATACAATTTCATTTACCTGTTCTAGACATTCCTGATTTACCCATATTTCACATTTCGTTCTCTCTTCGTTCTTTTCAAATACCAGAACCTTAGTTTTATTAGCATTCAAACGGAGACCTTTAATTTCACATTCCTCTATCATACACGTGACTAATGCCTGCAGTTCTGCTTCTGATGGTGCAATAAGCACTGCATCATCAGCATACAGCAGACAATTAACTTTTATGTCAACCAATTTCACACCCAAACAGCTATTTTTCAGCTTCTGTAAACAGCTGTCGAGATACAGTATGAACAGCCAGGAAGACATGACACAACCCTGCTTTACGCCCACTTGGACGCTAAACATGGGTGACAGGTCATGCCCTACCCGCACACAGGCTTTACAGTCATAGTAAAGTGACTGCACAGCCCTTAACAATCGACCATCCACACCATATCCCGGCAACAGTTCCCACATTTTTTCCTTATAACCTTATCAAATGCTTTCTCCAGATCTACAAAAGCACAGAAAATCCTCTGGTTAACACTCAGAAGCTTTTCCGTGATCATGCGGAGAGAAAACATTTGATCCGTGCATCCTCTTCCAGGTCTAAATCCGCATTGTGCCTCCCATAAGAATCTTTCCGATTTCTCTTGCATCCTACATGTCAAAACCTTTGAGTAAACTTTATTTGCTAAACTGGTCAAGCTGATCGCCCGATAGCACCCGCAGTCAAAATGTGAACCTTTACCTTTATATAAAGGCACAATGACCGCGAATCGCCAATCATCCGGGACATCTCCCGTCCGCCAGCACAAATTGCACAGCAGATGAAAGCTATCCCAGACTCGAGGCCCACCGTACTTAACCATTTCAGCAGTAACTCTGTCTAGTCCCGCAGCTTTACCACATTTCAAACTTCGAATCGCACGTTCAATCTCTTTCATGCTGATGACCTCAGTGTCATCGAGGTCCGTGTCTGGCGTGCCAGTCATGGCGTCACCCCCGGATCCTTCACTAAGATCATGACACGCATGCATTTCTCTATAAAATTCACTCCATCGCTGCATGACGTCCGGTTTTTCTGAGAGGACGTCATTGGTTCTCGAAAGCACTTTGTTCATTCTTAAGGCTGTCGCACCACTCCGGGACCTTCCAACCTCTTTCCAGAAGAGTTTGGAGTTTTCCCTAAAGTTGTGCGACAACCTCTCGTCCGCTTCTATTCTACACCTTTCACGTACTTCCTCAATCAATGTTTTCGCATGAACTTTCTGCAGCTTATATCTTTCTTTCATCTTCTCTCTCATATGCTTATCATTACTAGAGGCCAAGTAGTCTAACCATGCTTTTTTCTTCTTTTTTACAGCTTCTCTCACTTCATCATTCCACCATGCATCTCTTCTTTTACTATTACCTCTTTTTGTCGTTCCACATACTTCTTCCGCTGCACTTACCATTCCATTACTAAGGTTCTGCCATGTTCTCTCCACACATTCTTTCCTGCCATCGATGGTGTCAAGCTTTTCGGCTACCCTCGTGTGATATTTGTCCCTAGTATCCGCTTCCTGAAGCTTCCAGCTTCGGATGCGACAGACCGACTGTGGTTCTGTTACTGCCGTCCGGTAGCGCCAACCCGCGAACAAACCCCTAAATCTAGTAATTACTAGATAATGATCCGTTCCCAGGTCAGCACCCCTGAACACTCGTGTATCCATCACCTGTTTTCGCAGTCGGTCATCCACCAGGAACAAATCAATCATACTTCTCTCATTCTTTCTTTCTCTAGTGTACATATGGATTTTCCTGTGATTAAACATAGTGTTTGTCACAAGAAGACCCTTTTCCTTGCATACAGCCAGTATAAGCTTGCCAGCATCATTAACTCTTTTATCGCCAAACTTTCCAAGCACCGACTCGTATCCTGGTCCGATCCGAGCGATACCTACCCATCCATTCAAATCACCACATACAACAGTTCTTTCGTTTCCCTTAACCAAATCTAGAACTTCTCTTACATTCTCCCAAAACTCCTCCAGATCAGCCCTGGACGACGAAGCCACCGGCGCATAAACAGCCAAAAGGAATAACTTCGTCAGTCCCAGTTTAAAGCGAACCCAGAGAAGTCTTGAGTTCACAACCTTGTATTCAGTCATAAGATCGACCAACCGGGACGACAACAGCACCCCAACTCCCTGGCAGTTCTCGCTTTCCGGGACTCCGGACCATATAGCTAACGTCCCGCCAGGGAGCTCTTCAGTACCACTGCCTTTCCGTTTGGTTTCCGACATACACACGACATCTAATTCTCTATCTTTCATTATTTCGATCAACTCGTTCGTCTTATCTCTCATGCCCCCTCTAACACTCCACGTGCCAACTCTGCACTCCGTCCTACACCTTCCGCCGTGTCGGGCTGTGCGCGACGGGTGGCGGTCCCCATCGCCGCTTTGCGCGCTGCATTCCACATTCATGTTTGTAGCTAAAACAATATGTATACACTTCTAGTAAACTACAGCTTCTAATAATATTCGGAAGTTGTTACCGTGGTCAGCCCCCTATCACTCTTACCTGCTAAATGCGTGAAATAATTACCTAAAATCGTGAGGCACCCAAGGTAACATACGCAGTCGGGGCTAGCGCTTTGTAGTCGATTGAATGTTGAAGTTTTTTTAGCGCTGTTTACGTAAATAGTTTTTTTGTAAATACTTGTGAAATAGTTTTTGTTTAGTGTTTAGTATATTTAATTGTAGGGTAAAATAGTTGAAAAAGTTTTTATGTAATTTAAAAATTATATATTTTATGTATATTACCTATTTTTGATCAATTGTAATACCAAAAAGTCGTTCCTACTGTAAATACAGTTGAATGGATAGATGCTATGATATAATGATATGATGCTACAGTTGAATGGATGACAGCTAAATGACCAACAGAAGGTTTCAGATATATCATTATTTAAGTTACTGAAGGAAGGAGTAGGAAGTTATAAAAGGTGTATAACATATGTTTTTTGTTAGATAGGTACTTATAGCAAAAAAGAAGTAATAATTTATCTATAGAAGTAATACCTAAATACTTTATTAGAAAAATTAGTAGAAATTTACTTCACTATCCAAGTATCTACCTACACACATAGGTACCTATTTGTCTTTTGCAATTAAAATATTTTAAGTAATAATTACACAAAATACTGAAATAAATCTTTGTTAAATTTTTAACTAAGTAGAATATGATCACATTTCTGTTAGGAATCGTATTTCAGGGTTATTTGTTGCTTACACTATCTACCTATTTCTTCCGAGCCAAGAGTCGCGATTCCCGACGAATCGCCTTGCAAGTTGCATGCGTTGGGCATCGCAGAACTTACACAGGTGCGAAAATATGGTCAGTTGATCATAGTCAGAAGAGGTACTTCACCTAAGTAACTTAATTAACATTTCGCAGTGTATTTTTTTACTCTTTATTGACATCCCTTAGTAACCACGGAAAGTCCGCCGTGACGTAGGAAGGGGAAAAGATATAAAATAATATGGATACTCGTGCGTAGTGACAAAGTTTTATTTAGCTTGCTTACGTTGGCAAGCGGTCAACATCAAAGGAGTGCAATTATTTATTCTGTGCCGTGGTCGAAACGTTAAAGGAGAATTTTAAGACTGGACTTTTTAGGTATATTATTACGCCTTTGTCATCACATTGGATAAAAATTAAACTTTTAAAGCGCGTTAAGGAAAATACGTAATATGAATTAAAATAACCACCGCTTTCTTTATTACTGAATGTTTAATTGGTGATTGAAACATTTTCTTTTACCGCTTAACAGGTTTATTATTTGTCTCACGCCATGATGTTTTGTACTGGTGTCATTATAGAAGCTCACGTTGTACTCACGCCAGCCAGTTGTGTATTCGGGGAAAAATACAAATTTGATATTTATGCTGGCAGTCACAAGTTTTTAGAGAATATAGGAATTACTAGAAGAGTTGAACATGTTTGCATACATAGAGGTAAGTTTCATTTTAGAAGAAAGATATTTTTTATAAGTTTAATTGTAATAATTGGATTAGGAGCTCACATTATCGCATTTATTAATTATTTTGGTACCGTGGCGGCACTAAAGAGCTGCGAGCTCGTAAGTTCCCACTGAATGTTTTGCCACCAAAAATTTCATTAAATTTTGCTAATCCCTTGCTCTTGGGCAGCGCGGCGGACACTTCCTTGCCCAAAACCCTCTCAGAAATGAGGGGAGGCCTGAGCCCAGTAATGGGACGTATATAGGCTGTAACTTTACTTTTACTTTACTTGCTCTAGAATTTTATAGTCTTGCAAGATATTAAGAGAGAATAGTAATAAGTTCGACTACAAACACAAAACATATAGACTTAAAAGTGTCTGTCCTGTAAGTGTTGCCACACTGCAGCTGCGATATTATGGTTGTAGCACGAATGGGTCGGGTCGACCGGGGAAGGACCACGCTCACAATGAACACCAGCGTAAAATAGCAGCTTAATGAAATGAAATGAATGATTTTTGTTCAATATAGATTATTGTATAATACTTATTGAAACTATTTTTTTTATTTACCACTAGATTGAAAAAAATACCTCTGTCCCGTGAAGAACCACAAATAAACCCCGCGGGATTTTTTTAAACATATTTCAATTTACAATAAATTTATTTTGTGCAAATTTTGAATGAGTTTTTATAGAACCAGCATAGTGGCGATCACTTCATTCCCAGAGGTTATTTTCATTTATGGATTCTTTTACATTATAATTACCCTTTTTGTACAATTTTTCCTTAAAACTTGTTTAATGACAAACTTTGTACATTTTATGGGATTTTGTTGTAAAAACGTGTACATTGCCCCATAAATGAATTACTAATTCTGTAAAGCCCAGTAATTGGTATTACCAGCTTATGTTTGTTCCTAGTCCTCCTCTTAGTATTTAAAGTATGAACATCTTTATTCTTATGGAAGCTATTTATGTTTTTATGTGCGTACATTACATTTTTATAAATATATTGCGATGCCAAAGTTAATGTGTTTATTATTTTAATTTTTTTTAAGAGACTCTTTACAATTTAAGTTATAAATAGCCTGTATGGCTCTCTTTTGCAAAATAAATATGATTTCAATGTCATTCGCATTATCTTTAGTAAGATTCCATAAGACATTACGCTATGAAAGTAAATAAAATAAACTAATCTAGCTGTCAATATAGCATATGCTGCAAAAATAGTTGTTTGCCTGCTAATTCAGATATATGGGAGCCCCATTGAAGCGTCAATAGTAATACCAAGAAAAACAGTGGTATTCACAAGACTCAACTCTTCCCCATTTAAGAGCACATTGGTATTTGAATTTACATTAGGTATTGTAAAACGTTAAGCGTTAAACCAATGTACTAATTTCGATAGAGCAATATTTACATTATCAAAATTAATTGACTGTCGTTTGAGTTTGAAAATTAAAGAGGTATCATCAGCAAATAATACTATACCATGATTGTACCCTACAAGATAAGGTAAGTCATTAATATAGACTAAAAACAGGAATGGGCCAAGGATCGAGCCCTGAGGAATGCCCATTGATACTTCTGATCCGGAGGAACCTTTAGCATTGTTGACGATTTTTTCAGTTATGTTATTTAAATATGAAATAATAAGTCTAAGCGCAATATTTTTGACACCGTAATTTTGTAGTTTCGTGATTAATATCTCACGATGAACACAATCGAAAGCCTTGGAAAGATCACAAAAACACCTAAAGAATCTATTCAACTCTCCCAGGCATTAAAAAAATATTTCATAAGCACGCCACCTGCGTCGTGCGACCCCTTGTGAAACCAAATTGATTTCAATGGAGTAATTTATTTTTAATAAATATTTCTCAAACACCACTTCTTGATTTGATCTAGTCAATTCATTATTAATTTTCAATTGATAATTTGTATGACGAGGTTTGTCTTTACCGGTTTCGCTACAGATTATAACTCCACGTCATTTTAATTTTATTTTTAGCGGTCTTAATTTTGTTTCCAATATGTAAAGATTTGGCTGTGGAGCACATTCTTTTAAACATTTTGGAATAATTTTTGACATATTCTCCAAAAGTATCGGAAAGATTATATGATGCTGCTCTTATTTCCAGCTGTCGTCCACTCATTAAATGCCTTGCGACTGTAAAATAAATAAATAAAAATCATTTATTCCTAGAAATAGAGCTACAGACTGAACATTGGAAAAAAATAGTAACCTATATTAAATTATATATATATATATATATATATATATATATATATATATATATATATATATATATATATATATATATCCTATACTATTAAACGAGCAATTCTTGTATATATGTATATATATATATATATATATAATCGGGATCTCGGAAACGGCTCCAACGATTTTCATAAAATTTTGTGTGCAGGGAGTTTCGGGGGCAATAAATCGATCTAGCTAGGATTTATTTTTAGAAAATGTCTTTTTGTCCGTGTTTTTAGGCAATGAAAAACTGCTATAATATCGTTAGAATAAGAAGGTAAATTTTGACGGCTTATTAATGATTACAAATAGCTTAATGGTATATTGGGCGGTCGCAAAATCGTAATACCATGGTTCGAGCCCAGACCGACCGACCGACTTTTTTTAAATTTTTTTTCAAGTTCTTTTTTGAGAAAATCTATTTTTTCGAGCCCTTTTTTTAGTATTTTTTAAACACACGAAAATTTAAATTAAACTAATTGCACTCATGATTTTTTAAGCACTCATGATTTTTTAATCAAATAACCAGTTCAGTTTTTTCTATTATGTCGCTACGATCAAAAAAATATTATTCGTATTTCATCAGTATGTAATTTGTATCTAAATATTATTTCCAAAAGACACGAATCAAAAAAAAACCGAGCGAAAATTACCGAGCAAAGCTCGGTCAACCGGGTACTATATATAAACAGACATAGTGACATAGAGTTAATGGTCCACCTGATTGAAAATGGCTACTGCATTCAATTAACGTGCAACAATGATGTCGAGGTCACAGTTGTGTAGTAACCGGTAGCCGCCCAGGACTAAGATGAAATGCCTCACCGCCTGAATATTTAACTTATCCTTCCAACCATTACACATCGAGTGATCAAGACCACATAGGTTGAAAGGGAGCTCTATAGTTTTATTTTTTTATTTTAATTATTTTTTATAAAGAATATTAACAATGCTATAAACATTATTAATATTCCCCTTTACCACTCGTGGTAAGCTTAAATTGCTTGTGTTACGAGTGGTTCACGTCAGTAGTCGAATGGCGGATTTAAACCCACGACCTTTTTGAGTTTGCGGTCCACGCCCTGCCATTAGGCTACTGTCGCTTGTTCGCTGTTTTGTCGAGTGGATAACTTATATATCAGCAGTAGGAAATATATGGCGAGTTGTTGAGTTTATAAGAGGAGGAGTTCATACAGAAAAGCATTTAATATTTATTACAATTTTGTATGGCAGCCGATTTCAATACGTTTTTTAATTTACAGGATACAATCATACAATGCGATGGAAAGACTGTACCACTGACAATCTCGCATTGATGATACTTAACCAGCAGTTTTCATTTCATGCGCCCGAAAATGGCGCTCAGTACGTTTTAAACAGGATACGATATGGAGCTTCGGCACCGCGTGTTGAAAATCGAATTAACGATAAATCCTGTAGTTTTTATGGATGGGGTAGCAGAAGAAATGTGAGTATGTGTAACACAATCCACCTGAAGAGTGATTTGTTCTAGATATTCAATTTTCACAAGATATTTTATACCTATCATAAATATTACTAGTTCTACGTGATATAGTACAGTTGTATTATATCTGCAACACAAACGGATTATCTCTTTCGGGGAAACTCCATAAAGCTCTTACGGCCTCTCAACAAATGTGGTTTGACCATTAACCATTTCATATATACGAAATGTTAAATATCCAGGCCTATAATAGAGTGCAGTGTAAAAGCTACGAGACATTAAATGATGTTACTAATTCACCTGCCTGCTAAGAGCCTATGAGAGAGTTCCATTTTCAACTTTTTTCTTTATCAGTAGATAGATAAATAGAAAAGATACATATATCATTTACTAAGTAAAGAAGACAAATATATATTAATGAGATAAGAATAAATATAAGTTTTAAAGTTTAAAGTGCTGTGTTGTTGTGCTGTGGGTGCGGTCGCATGCGACCGCTTGGGGGTTGAGAGGATAAGGGTGACAAATGAGCACACACTTCACCTGACAGTAAGTTGATGCTGTGGTCTATATACACCTTCATTTACCTTTGGTTAAGTATCAAAATGTAGAGCCGTTATTACCACTGAGGTATAATGGTTTTCGGTTCACTACACTTACCATACGCTCTATATGGATATTCTATATTTATGTTCCACCACTGTGCAATTTACCAGTAGTATTTTTCCTCACACGACTTTATGGATTTGTTTATGCAATTTTTCCGAACCGATAGATTTTTAGAAGGCTGGCACCTCAAAAGATATGCGGATCTAGAGAGAGAGAACTGCGACCCAAAAGATCTATTGTGATCGGTGCTATGGCTATAGTTCACTGCTAAACCCTACATCTTCATTGAATAGGAGTTGCTTAGCTCTGAGCAATTTCACTTCTTTTGATCACCTTTGGTGTTACAGTTGTTCATAGATGGCGGTCAACACTTACCATCAGATGAGCCGCATGGTTGCTTGTCACCTTTTCTGTAAAAATGCGTAAGTACATACGTGTACGTATTCTGGGAGAGTGTGGTTCTTCACCAGTCATGTCATACACATGGATACTCGCTTAAAATCAAAATGTAGATGGGTTGTTATTCCTGAGGAATAAAATCGAATGCCACGTTGTCCGTAAAAAGTGTTCTAAAAATACAAAAAATACAGCTGTTATTTTACTAATATTCTGTGAAAGCGTTGTCCTTTATTGGTCGAACGGACCCATTTATACTGCTGCAGCATGGCTCTACCATGTAAAAAGTACTAGCTGTTACAGGCTTATAAAAATATATCTTTTGTTGTATTAGAATCACACCGTATCATACCGTATACTTAGTATACTCGCATTTTATCCTTTATTTTTAAGAAAAACGTTTCGTAAATTAGTAAACCAAAGAAGAATATTTGTTTCAGGGGTTTCTAATCCCGTTATTGATTGATCTTTATCGTGTGGACGTTACCGTTTTACCCGCCGAGAATTGCCTTCCAATATGGAACCATAAAAGCAAATATCTTTGTATTCGTCAGCCACATTGTAAGGTATCCTTTTGAACATGTTTTCGTATTTTTTTAAACATTGAATTCATTTCATTATACCTACATATAATATATTTTCGCATTGACATTAGAAAACATCGAATAATTACGATATATTTATGTTTGACAGTCTGCAAGGCATGGAGCATTGTGTCCGGTAAGTACAATTTATATATTTATTGAACAACTAACGTTCGTTTAACGTGGTCGTAAAAAACCACATTACCACTCTATGTTAATAGATTTACACGTTATACAATGTCTAGCCATAATCAAATGCATAAAAAATAGAATGCTTTAAAGAGTAAATGTACCATGTTATATTTTATTGTGAAGTTAATCGTATTAAATTCCAACGCAATTTCGTAAATATTTACTTATCGTGTCTATAAGAGTTGCTATGCACTCTTATAAACAATCCAAGTAAGAAATCCAAGCTTTAACGCTACTTTTTGGATTACCATAGAATATACTTGAGTTTCCCATAGTTTCCCTATGAGGCAAACTATAGAGGAGGCCGATGGGGCAAATTATAAGGGAGGAAATTTCAAAGACTGTAAGGAATAAATACACGATGAAATACAAAGTTACGTATTCTAGAGGCGGAAGGGGCAAAGTCCCGCTCATTACTAGCACTACTCGGGGCAAACGTACATGCATTTCTACAACATCAGGAGATTTCGTTCAAACTTTAAGGGGAAATATAATCTCAAACGGCTTAGCAAGATCCTTTGTTACGCCGAAAATATTGCAGCATTAATTTTGAAATAAATATATGGTAAAGTTGAGGATTGATGTTAAGGATTACGTTAGACGAAAACACGATTTCGTAAAATTTTCTCGATAGAAAAAAAAATCCAAAGTTACCTTCAAAATAAACAATAAACCTATGTTATTCATAAATTTCTTTAAATAAGATCATGAAACTTTGCATACTAACTGAACTAACTATAAAGCAGTGCTTATGTTATTAACTTTTTTTAAATACCATTATTTTCACTGTAAAAAGAAATTACCTAAACTATCGGCCTCTTGAAGCGTGATTCCTGCCGCCCGGTTACTTCGCTTCGGCCTTTGAAGGAGGAGGTTGTGTCGCTTACGATCAGAATATACATTACGCAACAGGACGACGTAAAATTAAAATGGGAAATAACCGTAATAAAAATAAGAAGCGACTGGCTTGGCATTAATAAACAGGCATAAATATGATAAACCTAATGAAATAAGTGTCTAACGACCTTTCTACTTACAATATTAGTGATTACAAACATGTCGGTACATAGCATACGACGCGCGGGCAAGTGGGGACGAAATTAGAATTTGAGCTGACTTACTATATCCCCTTAACGCTGCCCACCAACATCTGGAGACAGCGAAGTCGGCCTTGCTTTTCCTCGACGAGACGCAGGTGTCCTATTTGGCTGATACTTCGCACCTTTCCCGCCTAGGGCACAAATTCGATCACGGTCTGCTCTGACGGGTTCCAACGGCCAAATTTCATCAACACATTTCGCGACAAAACTCACGATACCAGAATACATTGCGGATGAACAGTGTGTGATTTATAGGGAGTTTTCGTCCTCGCAAGACTTCTTTGCGAAATCATTTACCATCAACAATTTTCCCGGACTTTTTAAATAGTGGACAACGCGCCAGCAATTCCCCTGGTGTTGCAGTTGTTCATGAAAGCGGCCAGTACATCTCCTTTATTAAAAAACTGAAAGAGAATACCAAAACAAAACAAAAAAATTAACAAACAAATTATAAAGTAAACAAAAAAAATTAATTTATTCAGTAACGAGGCAGTCAGTTCTCAGCGTTGAAAACGCATCTGAATTTTCATTATTTATCGAGGGTAAATACATGAGTATTGACGAGAGTATCCATGTACCGTCCACGATCTTCATAATTTCTGGATTAATTTATTCCTTTTCAATAAAACTAGTTTTTACGGATTATATCGCATATATCAACTACTAATTTTATACTAGCTTTTTCACCCGCGGCTTTGCTCGCGTGGGCTTCAATTTAGGAACATCTTTATATGCAGTTCCGTGCCAAAATTAACAAAATTCGATCGAAAATTCGTGTCTTACGATATCCATTAAGAAAGATAAAAACAACATTGCATTATTTACATCTTAATCTTTACATTTATTCATAGTTAAACTTAATTTAGTTTTAACGAAATAATAATGTATTACATGGTCGTCAATGAATTTACGGTATTATGTGTTAACTTGTAATATTTGAATCACATCATTGGCCCCAAACAAACAAGAGATGGACAGCATCATGTTCCTTTAGATAGCAGTTCGAAATAATAAAACCCGCCTTTGCCAAGCGTGGCAACTACAGCCAATATCCAGCCTATTTGACAACCTATGTGGGAGGCCTATGTTCAGTTCGGTGGACTGTAAATAAGCCTGGCAGGCCGTAATGATAACGATGACGAGTTCTACTCATCGTTGCTACGCATAATGCTTACGATCCAATAAAAACAAAAATTAATATCTCCGAAAATATTAAAGAAACAAATACTGCATAATCGCCACATTAAAAATAAAAAAGTAGCAGCCTACATAAATTCCACAACTGGGCACAGGCCGCAGATACTTTTTGGCCAAATGAAGTGTTCTCTGCGCTGACACCAACGCGGGATGACTTCAACTGGGGGACTTCTCAGATATGCAGGCTTCCTCACGATGTTTTTCTTCATTGACGAGAACGTGGTAAATCGACACTTGAATAATGATTTCTTATATTTACGCGAACATTACACATGATTAAAACTAACCGTTCGGGCGCTTTCCAGCACCCGTAACCATGGGTGCTGGAAAGCGCCCGAAACGTCGGGAATTAAAAATAAAAAGTAAAAATAAACGCGATAAAATCCGTAAAAGTAGTTTTAATCGACACTTGAAATTACTTCAAAATCGAATTTGGATTGCTTACGAACTATGACCACACTATGAACTATGACGATATGATCACATCATGAAATAGCAGTATTGTGTTTAGTTGCTAATATCGTCAAAAGATCTGTATTCATTGATTTTGTTAAGCTGTATCGTGATGTGGTCCACAAATAGTGATAAGTATCATGAAAACACCATTTCACAAAATGATAGCGTAGTAGCGTAGGTACTTTATGATATGATCTGTTCTACGATCTAGCAACGACATATATATATATATATATATATATATATATATATATATATATACATATATATATATATATATATATATAATTGTATAATTATTATTATTATTATATAAATATACCTATATTATTATTATTATTATTATATAATTAATTTTTAAAAAAAAATGCAGGCAGACCAGTTTTAATTAGTTTACACATAAATTAAACCAAAAACCATATCAATTTACAGTATTATCTGTTTATATTATAAGACTTTTAAAATGAAAAAACGAAAACTAAAAGAAAAAGTTTAAAATGAAAAAACTAAAAAAAGTTAGCACAAATAATTTCATAAATTTAATTATTTAAGCATATACAAATGTAAGTTCCTATAAAACATCTTTGTGTAAGTTATTATTATTTTATTAGTAACTGTCAATTTGATGACAGCTGGCGCTGTTTGAGCCAGTCAGGGGGGGGAGTACTGAGGTGTTTGATGTCCCAAACTTATGGTTAACTAAGGCTACCTCCAAATTAAAATTATTATTTTTTATTACGATCTACGCAGTATGAACTTACAGTAGGTATCTTTAAGTCTTGCAGTTGTATGCGTTTCATGTTATAGTTATCACTCGAACCAGTGAAGCCGGCCAGTATCGAGCCTGCTGCACTCCCATATGTCAGACGTGTCACTGGCAAGATTAGCTACATCTTGAAGCGTGCTTCTATTAAAACATAATTCAAGCCACCGAAGAAGATTAGTCAGTTGTTACCATCAGTCAAGTGTAATGTCCCTACGCAAGATTCAGGAGTGTACAAGATTAATTATGAATGTGGTCTCTCTTAGATAGCATTACCCCACCTTCGAACACCTCAGTCCCTCCCGTGATCATGGGTGCTGTAAAGTGCTCCAAACTCAGTGTACTTTTTATATAGGGAAGCTTGAAACGTCTCGAATATATAATAAGTTAATATACTCGATATACCTAATTTGTAAAAACTAGTTTTATTTAAATGTGTAAAGTTCGTGTAAACGTTAGAAATCATTATGATTTATTTCTTATATTATAAATTGAAAAATCTCGGGAAAAAATTTAGTCAATATGCTTCCACCTATATAATATCACGTATTTTATAGAAGATTTCGAATTCCAACCATTTTTGGTCAAAATATGAATTTTGCACGCCTCGAAGCGTTTAGGTTGTGCTCTACTCTCACCTAATGGTAATCCAGTAATTTTCTGAGCTAAAAATGTCTTTATTCTTTTTACTATTGCACTTTTAGAATATTAAATACATATATATCGAGAAAAATCATTCGTTTTCATTATCTATTATTTTCAAAAGTAATTTTCTGTATTTAGTGTAAAAACAAACTGATTGAAAAAAAATGTGTGGATGGCGCACAATTATGGTCGTTAGAATTAATGTATCAAAATAATTCTGTTTTTATTAGATTTAGAATCTCAACGCACAGGTTTCCTTTAAAAATCACTAAATAATTTGATCTCGTTTAATTGTAATTAATGAAAATTTAAGAAACAACTGGTACTTTTCTACAAAATATATTCTCATGGATCTCTTCTTTGGTCTCAAATATTGAAAAAGAGATATTTTTCTATTTATATAATCCAATGAAGTTATGAGGCGTGCACTTATGGATTCTCCAAACTTTTTGCAGTACCATTAGTAAAAGTTCAGCCACCCAGCCCAACAAAAAACTGTCACAAACGTTACTACTGTAGCTACTGTACTGTTAGTATTAGTTAAATATAAATTTAAAAAATTTCTAATGCCGCAGCCACACACATCGTATCGATGTATACTTCGTCACTTCGTGCTAAGTCGCAAGCACATCGCTTCGCTGTCGGTAACTCTTGCACATCAAAGCGTTTTATCGCGTTGAACTACGCTTGTGCGACAACACTGCAGGCGATCCACAGACATCGTGCGTAGCGGATGTTTATAATAAAATTAGGATTTACAACGTATTTTTGACAGTGACAATTTTTTGAAGTAATGAGATGATAAATAATTTGATGAGACATTTTGAATAAATAATGCAGGCGTCTAAAGCTGTCCCCTGTTGCAAAGAACGTTGTAAAAATAATTATTTGATAGCATATAATGTTATAGAGCGACCGCGGCGTCCATTTTGTGTTTAACGAATGTTTATAGCGATAAACCATAGATAAACTTTACAACGCACCTTCGCAGTAGGCCGAAGAAGAAGTTTTATCGCCGGAATTCTATCGCGATGTGTGTGGCCTAGGCAGACTTAAAATCATTTATATGTTTGCAGGATGACGTGGGATCTGTAGTAGTTTGCTCCGGTTATGTTCTCGGTATGATGACATCACGTCTAGTCGACCGCCCTTGTGGAGTGGGATTCACCGATTTAACAAAATACAACAAGTTTCTTAGATGTGGTGTGGACGGCTCGCGTGACGTTGTTAATCAAGAAGTCTTTATGGAGGTTGATTTCACTACGAAGCCTTTGATTTCTCTTCAAACTATCTCTTCTCGAAGCAGTGATACGAAAACAACTACCGGTGAATAGACTCAAATAAGCTCGATGACACATAAATATTTCTGAAAATAACTATTTATGGCATAATGTTATCAATTAAACCTTATAACACTGGGTCTCCATTTGATCAACTTATCGTATATTGTTTTATTGTATATTTACGAAGAAACTCAAAACTATTTTTGAGGTATTATCACCCTTCTTACCTCAAAAATCGTTTTGAGTTTATTCGTGATTCCCATTCGCAAAACCTGAGATCAGCAGAGAGCTTGAAATTAAATATGCCACTACACACTAGTACAACCTAAATTATGAACAAGTCTTTTACTGTACAGGCCCTTCGTTTATGGAATGAACTCCCATTGGCAGTAAAACGCACACCATCCCTTGCACTTTAAATTGTAACTCCGCTCTCACACTAGCCATTAAATATATTATAATATGTAGTATATTGAATGCAATTAATGAAATAATTCAATATATATTTATTATATGATTGTAGTAGATGTACGTATATATATATATATATATATATATCATCATCATTCTCTAAACCATTTCCCATTATCTGGGGTCGGCGCAGTAAACCTTCTTGTTCCATTCCTCTCTATCAGCCGTCATTTCCATACTTACTCCTTTCATTCTCATATCACTCTTCACACAATCGATCCATCTTTTATTCGGCCTTCCTCTGCCCGTGTGTCCCTCCACATTCATATTCAACATTCGTATTGTGACATGACTTTCATTCCTCCGCATCACATGCCCAAACCATGCCAATCTGCTTCCTCTCACCTTTTCTACCACTGGCGCTACTTTCAGGCTTCCTCTTATATACTCATTCCTTATCTTATCCATCCTTGTCACACCACACATCCATCGTAACATTCTCATTTCATTCGCATGCAGTCTATTTTCATCCTTCTTCTTGACGGCCCAGCATTCACTTCCATACATGACGACAGGTCGGATGATCGATTTGTAAATTTTCCCCTTCAGCCTTATTGGCATTCGGGGATCGCACGTTGTGGCTGTGACCTGTCGCCATTTCATCCACCCTGCGTTAATCCTATGCTGCACAGCTCTATCTATTCCGCCGTCGCCTTGAATGAGGGAACCGAGGTACTTGAAATCTGAGCAGGTAGGCAGTATAGCGCCATCCAACGACATGGGTACAGGACTGGAAAGACCGCCGAAATCACAGCACAGATATTCGGTTTTGGATCTGCTGATCTTCAAGCCAACACTTTCCAGCCTCTGTTGCCACCCCGTCAGTCTGCTCTGTACCTCGATGCCTTCTTCCCCGACAAGCACGATGTCATCGGCAAAGAGCATGCACCAGGGTGCCTCATCCTGCAGGTCCGACTTCAAAGCGTCCATAATCAGTAGGAAGAGGTAAGGGCTCAATGCCGACCCTTGGTGCAGCCCTACCGCCACATCGATACTGCCCGTAGTTCCCGCGGCAGATCGTACACATGTACGGGATGCTCTGTACATAGCACGGACTAACCTCACATACTTCCCAGGCATACCTTTCATCTTTAACGCCCACCACAAAACCTCACGGGGAACCCGATCGTACGCCTTTTCAAGATCGACAAAAACCATGTGCAGATTTTTATGCACGCGCTTGTACTTTTCGCACAATTGGCGTAATGCGAAAATGGCATCTGTCGTACCTCGACCGGGCATGAATCCGAACTGGTTTTGTGTTATCTCACACTCTTCTCTCATTCTTCTCTCTATTATTCTTTCCCAGACTTTCATAGTATGTGACATGAGTTTTATTCCCCGGTAACTGCTGCAGTTTTGAACGTCTCCTTTGTTTTTAAAAATGGGGACCAGTATACTACTGCACCATTCCTCAGGTATTTGTTCTTCCTGCAACAATTTACCGAAAAATAAACTCAACCACTTCCATCCATCCGCACTCAGCAACTTCCACACTTCTACTGGTATTCCATCTGGGCCGACTGCCTTCCCATTCTTCATATTCCTAACAGCCATTTTTACTTCTTCCACACTAATTTCTCTCACTAAGCCCATATTCACTGGTGGGTTTTCAAGCATACCATTCCATTCATTCTCCTCATTCATCAATTTCTCAAAATACTCCTTCCATCGCCTCTTTATACTTTCATCGTCAGTCAAAATCCTTCCAGAATCATCTTTTATACATTTTACATGTGAAACATCTCTTCCATTCCTTTCTCTCGCTCTTGCAATTTGAAAAAGTCGTTTTTGACCTTCGGGGCTTTCAAGGGACCGATATAATTTATCTTGCGCCTCTGCCCTACAAATAGCAACTTCCTTCTTCGCTCTCTTCTTACATTCTTTATACGCCTCTCTCTTACTTTCTTTTATGGATTCATTCTGGTCTTCTACGCTCTGCCATTCTTTAAAGGCATTTTTCTTTTCTCTCAAAACTTCTCTAATACTTTCACTCCACCACCACCCATCCTTATCTATCATACGCTTCCCTTTTGTTTCTCCTAACACCTTCCTTGCCACACTTCGGATACAATCAGCCATTTCCTTCCAGCACTCATTCACACTCATTCCTTCCATATCACCCATCTCTATCATCTTGTTTACAACTAGCTCTCTAAATTCACTTGCATACTCCTCCTTATGCAACAAATGCCACTTTATTTTGGGTGGGGGACGATCCTTATGTTTGTTGAGGCGAACAGTTAAGCAGATGTCAGCCAGCAGAATTCGGTGCTGGGATACTAAGTCTTCACCTGGAAGCACTTTGCAGTTTTTTACACTCTTGATTTGGTTCCGTCTTAACAGAAGATAGTCGATCTGTGTCGCGTGGTGGCCACTTTTATAAGTAACACGATGCTGATCTCGTTTTTGGAACCACGTGTTTACTACAGCCAGGTCGAAAGCACATGCTGCTTGCAGAAGAACTTCCCCCTCACGGTTGCGTACTCCGTACCCCCATCCACCGTGTACTCTTTCATACCCGTCATTCACTCTCCCTACATGTCCATTAAAATCTCCTCCCATATAAACATCCTCACTCTCAGGTATTCCATCATCATACAATCAAATTCCTCCCAAAACTTCTCTTTCACACTCTCTTCACAGCCTGTTTGCGGAGCATACACACTTACAACATTCACTACTTTGTTTTCAATCATTAATTTAACAACTATCATTCTGTCATTTACTCTTTTCACATCTGTCACTCGTTCTTTCATTCCACTATCTAACACAACTCCTACTCCATTTCGCTTCCCGTCACTTCCACAGTAATAAAACTTGTATCCTTCCCCAATCTCTCTTGCTTTATTGCCCTTCCATTTTGTTTCCTGCAAACAGGCAACATTCACTCTTCGTCGTTTCAAAACATCTGCTAACTCTCTTCCTCTTCCAGTCATCGTACCTATATTCCAGCTTGCAAACCTCACTCTGACATTCTTCTCTCTACGGGCTCGCCTCTTACGTCGCACCCGCTCCGTAAGGTGCGACAACCCTTGCCCACTTCCCACAGGAGCCGGGTGCTGCTCCTGCGCGTCGCCTGCGGGGTACGCCCTAGCCCTGTCATATATCCCACAACTCGTAATATTCATAAGTTTACTGCATGGGATTTGGCAAAAGTTTTACAGTCGGCCGCCTGCCTGACACCAACCCTCTTTGGGTATGCTATTGTTGGTAGAGGAAGCTACCATTTTGGAAAAAGGAAAAAAAAGGTTGGGGGTAGGAGCGTAGGTGTAAGGATACTGTTATCTCGGCAGGAAAGGTATGAGAATAACAGTAGCTCGGGGAGCCGGGGTCGCGTACCCGTATTCCATAACAGGATCACCGGAAAGGTAGACCAGCATGAAAACCCCCTGACTGGGTTGACTGGTACGTATATATATATATATATATATATATATATATATATATATATATATATATATATATATATATATATATATATATATATATATATATATATATATATGTGTGTGTGTGTGTGTGTGTATTCTTTTTTATCACACCAATTTGCCCTAATCTATAAAAATTCGGTAAAAAATTGCTGTCAGCAGCAATAAGACTGCCCATTGCATACTTTTTTTATATATAACCTGTAATTTTGTATAGTGTGCAATAAAGAATATTAAATAAAAATAAATAAATTGAACAGGCGCGTCGTATCGAGTAATTGTATCTTAGGCGTATTATATATATAGACACGTCATGAACGAACATCGCAGCTCTTAATAACGGCAAAAATACTAGAACTACTTATACGCGTGAAGAAAGAGAAAGAAAATATGACACCGTACGGCGGGATGCCTGTTACTTGACTACTAGCTGCATGCGCCGGCCGCCATTAGACGGCGTCGTCGAATAAAATGAAATAAAATTAGATAGTTTTGCGAACTTACGCATGAAATGACACATTTTTGTCTTTAACTTTTGGGGTATAATTTGTACATCGTCTGAAAACACACGACGGCATGTTTTCTTTATGTTTTGCACAGGTTTACACACACGAATCACGATATAATAAATTAAAAACAAACGTAGCGTCGCGCGGCAGGTTGGTGCGTGACCAAGCGCGATGTGGCCAATTGGCTTCATTTCATGTTGCCATTTTAGCGTGCGGACAACGTATCTATAAGTTTATACATCATTGATCTTAGGTATGAACGCTCATTTAGACCATATTGTATATCACCAGCGTATTGTGTCAAAAACGCGTTCACAGTGTTCTTGTTTTCTAATATCGTACTATAACAGCGTATCGGCTTACGTTTATTAAATGTGGAAAACTTTTCAAGTCTATGTAGCAGCGTGTACTATACCTCGTGTAGTATCCTATCCTTGTGATGATCGGGGGAAACCGAACAGAGATGAGACGTAACTTATTAAGTATTGAGTCGTCATAATATATAAAAATACGTCCATAATAGCGATCATTACAATGTCAGTTTGCGCCACGCGATGGAGTAACCTATATACAGGGATTAACCTATATACAATAAATCAAGATGATCAAACGTGGATCCGGCCTAAAACAGACAATAAATGGCAAGATCAGAGAGATTACATAAAGAATGTAAAATATTAATGATTTTTAATTGAATTTATTAATAACCACGATTTAAGCTACCAACAATATTAGTATAGTTAGATTCTATTAGTTAATTAAATCTAATAGAATCTTCGTAGCCCGAATCATTCTCGTCAGTTACGAAACGACCGTAGGCACCTCATTCCGTAAATGTTGTAAAAAAGTCGATTATAGACATTGAGCTATTATGTACTACGTACTAGAGGCGACACTGCATTCAGCTACTCTGTTCCACTCAACTGCGGTGCATGCACCGCACTTTAATCAGTCACTCGCTAGGCGCTTATAGAGTTGTCACGTGTTGTGTTGATTTCAAAAAAATTTCTTGATAAAAATATGCTGTCATGTGTACTTAGATATTGCACAAATAATTCAAGAAATGTCAGTAAAAACCAAGGAATTACTTTTCATCGTTTAATAAGATACTTAATTAATAAAAAAGTATTATGTATTAATAATAAAACAAATTATTCCTAAGACGCGATCTCGTCTCAGAGAATATAGATTATGAAATTAATATGTTCAGATGCGACATTTCTGTGGGTACTTAAGTATAGGACGAATATATTATTATACACATTTTTTTGTAGAAACATGTATAAGTTATTATAATTTGGCAAAATTTTTCATGTTTAATTCTGCTTATTATTCTTTTATTTTATTTTTAGGTTTCCACATCAAAGTCAAAGTGATATAAATTCGACCATTTTTAACTCTCGCGTGCCCAATTAATTAAATAAATAAATATATTTGTAATTTAAATGATATGTTAATAAGTTTTGTTAAACATACATTTAGTATGTTTCTTTATATTTGATTTAGATACCTTTTAAAATATTCAGATAAAAATATCATTAAAATGTAATAAGCAAATGTAATGTAATTAAATAAGCAAATATAATATAAAAAATAAATGACAAAATTTAAATATTTTTCTCGATATAATTTACCTATTTAACAATACAATCTACTATTACCTACGGGTCATTCTATTTATGTTTATTCTATGATAAAGAAACAACCGCGCGAACACAGAGTAGCGCACATTTTTTGTTTGAGATAGCTGTTCTAGTACGTAAGTACATATTACTTCGATGATTAAAGACCCTTACGGACTTGTGAATTTCGGGTGATGGAAGTGTTGCCTTTCGATATTTACCAGTCTAAAATATGCAATGCGGCAAATCAGGAACAGCATCTAAGGTTATCAGGCGTGGCGAATGTGGCAAATTCTCAGCAGTACACTTTGAAATTGGCGAAGGTGCAGCAAAAATAACACTTCAATGTTATCGAATAATTAAAGAGTTAATCGATTCCTGTCCGTATCCGACTAGACAATAATGGACGATACTTTGATGTGGTATGATGAAAATGTTGAGAATGTTTTAAAATTTGCTCGAATGTATCTAGTTGCAAGTCCTAGGTTACTGCGAATTGGGAGTTGCTAGAGCCGAAGATTCAGACTACTATCATTTTTGGATTTTCTTTCGTCAAAATGCCGGCACCTACAATCTGCCGACCCGGACCATATTCATGGTAAAAACATCACAACTCGACCGCTACTACAAAATACCAGCGTAGAATAGCAGTCTAATGTTGCTGACCCTTTTTACTGGAAACGAGGCATTCCATCTCAGCCCTCAGGGGTGATAACACATCTGCAGTTTATTTCTTAACTGAGGATATATCTAGATACGTAGGCGGTCCCATAATGAATTGGCCTAACTATGAACCAATGAAGGAAATGAAACGAAGCCAATTTTGTTTTTCAATATAATCACCATGAATACTAACACACTTCTGACATCTGTGAATCAACATCTCTAAACCTTTATAAAAATAATCACATTTTTTATTCTCAAAATGACTGAAGACGGCCGCCTGCAACTCTTCATCGCTTCAAAATTTTCTTCCTCTTAAGTCCCGCTTTAAATTTGGAAATAAATAATAGTCGGACAGGGCCATGTCTAGACTGTAAGGTGGATGTTGAACTTCTGTGAACCCGCATTGACGAACTGCATCCTTCGAAACACCAGCGGTATGAACAGGGGCGTTGTCATGGAGCAACAGGACAACTTTAGACAGCTTGCCTCTTCGTTTTTCCTTTATCTTGTCTCGTAATTTATATATTAAAGAAGCATAATATTCGCCGTTCACGACTGTATTACGTTCTTTAAAATCCACCATCAAAATGCCTTGAAAATCCCAAAATATTGTGCACATCAGTTTTTTAGTCGATTGTTGCACCTTTGCCTTTCTAGGGGGCTTTTCACCCTTATAACGTCATTCCATTGACTCACGCTTGCTTTGTGGATCATAATACAAGATCATAGTTTCATCACCAGTTAATAGCCGCTCGATCACAGTCTTTGGATTTTCGCCACAAAGATCCAAAAACTCCGAAGCGCAGCGCACTCTTTCCTGTCTCTGTAACGCTGAAAGAAGTTTCGGTACCCATCTTGCACTCACTTTTTTCATGTGAAGATGTTCATGGATCGAGCGATGAACGGTACTCTTAGAGAGCCCAAGCCTTGCTGCAATTTCTCTAATCTTCAAACGGCGGTCACTCAGAACCTCCTCTTCGATAAGAGCAATCGTTTCGGGAGTGAGCACTTCCACAGGTCGACCGTCGTGGCCAAAGTCTTCGACGGTTTCTCTCCCGAGGCGAAACTTTTTCACCCAATTTTTCACTGTGCTATAGGAGGGGGCAGACTCCTTATACACGCCATCCAATCGTTCTTTTATTTGGGCAGGGGATAAACCTTCTTTAAACAGAAACTTTATGACACTTCGATACTCAGTTTTCGACTTTTTGAAAAAATACGCGACTCTCGTTATTCAAATGCCTGTTAAACTAAGACTAAGCATTTCATGTCGATGCATGTTTCTTATATTAAGTGCACGATAAACGTAACCCGTAAACCGCCGGGCCACGCATTTTTTATGCATGGCCCGGCGGTGCGCTTGCATTGTAGCAGGGCACCGCCTGGCAGGGTCGCCATGTAATGTCGGGAGGTTCGAGGAATAAATTAAACGTCTAGCGGTCTTGAATGTAGGTTTATTACTGTCCCTCTCCTATTCTATCCCACATATATATTATAACCACACACTACAGCAACACAACATGTAGCGACATGTCACGTTGAACTATATCAGGCCAGTTCATTATGGGACCGCCTGGTATCTATGGACCACAGCATCCGCTTACCACAGTCCACGTGTGCTCGTTTTCGTTTGTCAGGATGATTTTTTTTAATTTTTTTTAAAAGATTTGGTTAAAAAAATCATATTTTGAACCTGAAGCTATAAACCATATTTTGTAATATGGAAGATATAGGTTTAAACTTTGAATCTGGTGACGCTGGGGTAAGACGAAATCGTCAACACGTTCACCTCACCCAATCACAAACAAATATTATTTGTTAGGTACTGATAGAAATAAGCAATTAAAGTCATAGTATTTTTTTTATTTATATTTATTCACTCAAATGTAAGTACATTATTTTTACTATTATCTCGCCAAACTGCAATTTGTTTGTCGGCGAGTACACGCTCTTAAAACTATATAATATCATTATGCACTATCAAACAACAAAACACAATTAATTACTACAAAAAAATATAACCTTACCTTACTACAATTTCACAATATTTAGAAATTATTAAACTAAAAAATATAACTTTACCTTACTACAATTTCACAATATTTAGAAATTATTAAACTAAAAAATATAACCTTACCTTACTACAATTTCACAATATTTAGAAATTATTAAACTAAAAAATATAACCTTACCTTACTACAATTTCACAATATTTAGAAATTATTAAACTAAAAAATATAACCTTACCTTACTACAATTTCACAATATTTAGAAATTATTAAACTAAAAAATAAACACCAACAGCAATACACAAATCAAATAAATCAAACATAAAAAACGATTAACAAAAGTATGCAACAATGTATGGTTTATAGCTCTGCTAATAATGTCCTTTTCAGAGAGGATTTTAATAAATTTTTGCTTAATTTATTTTTATTTTTATTTGGAGGCGTTTCTCTTAACCATTTTATTTTGTTATATATTCTGGGTACAATGTATTTATTCAAGCGCTGTCCATAATAATTATTTGCACTAGGCTCTTCAAGTTTTTTTTCCCTTACCTTACGCGTGTTGTATGTGTTAGTAATAGGTACTTTATAGTCGCCAGTATAGTAATGTTCAATTGCTATTAAATATTTTAACCGTGTTTCAACAGGGAGTATTTTACACATAGGAAATAATTTTTCGTATTGTTTTTTACAGCTTTTCTTATCTTTTGAATTAACTAAAATTTTTATAATACGTATTTGTAAGCTTTTCACTTGTTTTATATAAGTACTAAATGTACGGCCGTACACAATAAGACCATAGTTAATTAAAGATTCAATTAATGCATAGTAAACCACTAATAGAACATGTTTACTTACTACTTTCCGAATTTGATAGAATTTGCCTAAAATGGACTTTAATTTTGAACATACTTCTTCAATGTGTAATTTCCAATTAAAACTACTATCTACCAACAGTCCTAAATATTTGTAACTATTAACAAATTCTATTTTGGCACATTGACATGATAATTTTCCCCTGTGCAAGCACTCATAGTCATGCCCTACAATACCTATTTCTTCATAGCGTACATTCTTAGCTAGCCTGTTGTATGGAGAATGTAAATGCATACACTTTGTTTTTTTCAAGTTCAATATTATGCCGTTATCATGTGCCCACTGGGTAATCCTATCAAAGTCTTCCTGTATTTTATCGCAAGCTTCGTGTAAGTTTTTGGAAGCATACAATAGGCACATGTCATCGGCGTACATGTAGGTATCGCAGTGATGCACCACATTAACCACACTGTTCACCAATATAATGTACCCTACGGGGCCGTACACAGAACCGGTTGGTACACCGAGAGAGATGTGTTCTTCAGCGCCAGTCGTCCCACTCACCATAGTGCGAATAGTCCGATTTGATAAATAATTACGGAACCATTCATTTACAGGGCCCCGAATTCCACATTCCTCCATAGCCCCCAGAAGTACCTCATGGTCCAGAGTATCAAATGCCTTCTTATAGTCTATAAAAAGAGCCACCACCTGTTTACCATTATTAAGACTGTAGTTAATTGCTTCCGAAAACTTAGTTAACGCAGTACTAGTACTCCGTCCTCTCCTGAAACCATGTTGACATTCAGTAATAATGTTAAATTTCTCTAAGAATCTACCCACTCTTTGTATTACTACCTTTTCTACAATTTTATTTATTACTGGAAGAATAGCTATTGGCCTGTAATTTGTGTATTCATAATGGCTGCACCTTTAAAAATAGGTCTTATTATGGATTTTTTTAATTCATCTGGATAAATACTTTTTTTTATACATAAATTGACAAACTTTGCTAAAATTGGACTTATTTCATTTTTTATATACTTCAAATCCTTAACTCTAATTTTATCTACCCCTGGTGACTTTCGTTCTGACAACTTATTTATAATTTCTTTTATTTCCGCCGAGTTTACTTTTACAAACCTGAAAGATACTTCGCTCGATTTAACATAACTATTTCTGTTTAGGAAATTAGTGTTACATCTATGTTTTATGCATTCTATTTCTTTTGTGAAGGTTTTTGAAAATTCACTACATATATTGTATATATTATCTATTTTACCGAGATATTTCAAGATAACGCTATCTAGATTAGGTTTAGAGCGTCCTATCCACGTATTGATATTTTCCCATATTTTTCTAAAATCCCCGTTACAATCATTTATTTCCTTTTGTCTATACCTATTCTTAGCACTATTCATTAATTTATTCACCTTATTCCTAAATGAAGTGTACTCTAACCTTTTGGTCATATTGTTAGGCGATGCTTTCCACTCCCGAAATAGCATATCACGCTTTAATAATTTATCATATATTTCTTTATTAACCCATGGCTGACTAATTCTGTTATTCTTCAAAGTTATTTTAATTTTACTTTCCTCATAAATCTTAGAGAATGTAGAACATATTGATTCATATAACAATATTGGGCATAATATAGACAAAAATTGTGACCAATCCGTTAATCTTAATTTTTCCTTAACTAACTTATTATCTATTACAAATTTGTATTTACATACTTCGTTATAGTTATTGCACACTGTATGCTTACGGTCAATATTAAGGGTAATACCTACTGCACTGTGATCTGAGATGTTGCACTCGAGTATAAATGAAGCTGTCGGCCCGCAGCCGGAGCGCGTCGTCCGTACCCATACATGGTCGACGCAGCTCTGGTCGAGTCGGCCGTCAACGATCGCCTCGCGCGTTATCTCCCTCGGTGGTATAGCACACATGAGGCCGCTTTCACACAGGGTGCTTTTATAACGGTCAATTGTCGGGTTTATTTTATTTTTTGAGATATCTATATTTGTGTCTCCTATTATGATTAGATCATCCTGTGACGGTATCTTCCTTATTAATATTCCTAGTTGATCTATAAATTGCTTTTTGTTTTTACTCGGTGGTCTGTAACATGCTATAAGATGTAAAGTTCTTGTTGTCGTAATTATTCGTCCATATACAGTTTCCAACGCAGTTGTATTTCCTACTTCCATTTCAATATTTAGTCCTTCCTTCCAGTAGATAAGTATTCCTCCTCCTCTTTTCACTTCTCTGGTATTCGCATAGCTATTATATCCTTGAATCTCATAAAAGGGTAATTCTTCTTTCTTTATGTTTACTTCTGTTAAGATTATAATATTTATAGAGCATAAAGTTTGTTGTAATAGTACTGTTAACTCATTAAAATGTTTTCTTAAAGATCTAATATTTAGGTGTAAAATATGTATTTTATTATAGTCTGTGCCCCATTGTTTACTCAAAGTAATAATATTTTTAAATCTATTAAATTGTATATCTGTGATGCTTTCGTTAAAATTTTCGAATTTTAAGGTTAACAAAAAACCACGTAGTGTATCCACATTACGCTAGTTGCATATTTATGCTTTAAGATTTTGTATATCTATCTCACATGAAATCCTGTGTATTTTAGTTTAATTTTCTTTTTTAACTAATATATTAGAATTCTGTATCCATATGTATTTATAAATTTGTTTTAGTTCATTCTTTGAGGTCCAAAATAATTGTCGCTTGTATTTAGGTAGGTCCTCATTAATATAAATCGAACTTTTGGAATTATTACCATATACGTGATCATTCGTTAATATCGTTTTGCGAAGACTGAGCCATTTATCACGCGCCGATCTCGACCGAAGAGTAACTATAACTGATTGCGGCTTTATTTTTTCTGGTTTTGGTCTTCCTACCCTCTTTACGTCGACAATATCAGCCTTGCACAAGTTATATTTTTCCGCTATAACGTTCACGACCTCAAAAATTTGTTCATTATTTTGCCTCTCCAGACCAGCAATTTCTATGTTATTTTCCTTCTCCCTCTGCTCTATTTCGAAGATCCTTTCCTCCATTGCTTTGTACATTTTTCCAGATAGGTATTTTTATTCTCCAAATTTTTGATTTTTCTCTCAGCTTCCTCTTTGAATTCAATAATCGATTGGTACTGCTCAGCGTAGAAGTCTACTGTATCCTTGAGTTCTTCAATGCTCCTTTCCATTTTATAGATAATCTCTAACTTTTTGTTTACCTCACCTAGCAACATTTCTATTGATGTCTTACTGAGATCAACATCAATCATGGGCTTGCTAATTGTTTCAGGGCTTTCGTTCTTTTGGCATTCTTCACAAATTTCTTTCTGCATATGCTTCTTAAGGTTTCGAACACATTTTTTGTGAAATACAGACTCACAAGAACCCTTACACTTGATCACTTCATCCTTTGATAAGGACACATACTGTTTACATTTCTTACACTGTACCATTTTAGAGTATTTATAATAGTTAAACAATTTTTTTTTGTATTGCACCGATATGATTTTAAAAGTGCATATAATGTAGGTATTCTATGCACGTCCGCGCGCCGAGCGTATAAACTGCGGAATGAGTAGATAATCGGCTTTTATTTAATGCAAAAATATGAGTGACAATCATTGAATAAAGTAGGTATATATTAAACCCTAATTCATACCATGTTGATTTTCTTTTTTATAAACAAATACAAATAATGTTAATATAATCGAGTTTACGTGAGGCAGATAAATATTGTTACGAGCTTGAGGTTCGTGACAATAAAAATTGCCGATAGAATTACCTAAATTAACACTTTAATTCACTTTACACTAATTAAAGTCAAAAACACTAATAATTAATCACACTGATTCACTTTATTCCGCTCCGAAGCTTCGCTTGTCTCGCCAACTTCAATACTTCCTCGATCGCACCTTGCAGCGCCTATAAATATACATTAGTACCGAATCATCCAGAACATTCAAGTAAATACGCGCGCCAACCGACCAAGCGCAGAAAGATCGAGTTCGAGCTTCTAGAAAGTTTAGTTCTTCAATTTGATACTAAATGGCGCTAGTGCCGTCGACTTCGGCGCGTAACAATATTATAACATTTACAAAATTTAATTATTTATAAATACGTGGTAGAGCCATGCTGCAGTTATATTAGTAGTATAGTTGTAGCACGAATGGGTCGGCTCGACCGGGGAAGGACCACGCTCTCACAGAATACCAGCGTGAAATAGTAGCTTAATGCTGCTATATTTCGTATGGTGAGTGTAGAGAACCGGAGGCCCTTTTTACTGGAAACGAGGCATTCCATCTTAGTCCTCACGGGTGACAACGCATCTGCATTTTGATTCGTAATCGAGGATAGATGTAGATGTCTATGGGCCACAGCAACCACTTACCATCAGGTGGACTGTGTGCTCGTTTGTCACCCTATCCTATAAAAAAAATTATAAATAATTAAATTTTGTCATAAATCATCGTCACCGTTTAATCATTATTAATATTATATTATTTTATAAGTTGGTGTTTTGTATAATGGCCCGGCCACACTAAGGAGAAATGCCGTTAATTATCGCGTTGATGGACGTTGAACGTAGGTGTGGCCACGAATTAACGCGATAACTTTCAACGGCATTAACAATGCCGTTTCCCGTTTGCCGATAACTCGAGTGGCGGTACATCAAAGGATTAACTCGCGAATTATCGCGTTGAAGCGGCCACACTACGTTTGTCTCATTGTGCACGGTAGACGTGGGTCGTTATGTCATTTTCAAGAAACGTAACGAAACCAGTGACTTGATCGGCGTCACCTGTTTCAAAACTAGTGATTTTTGTAACTGGCTATTTTTATTCGGCTACTGTGATTGTTTGCATAAATATCACCACCAACTATACAGTTACACACGAAACGAAAATCACAATCCGTGTTCGTAGCTATACAGTAACTGTTTTCTGTTAAATCAATAAATTAACTTCCCTTCATACTTTATTCAGGTTTAGGACAGACTGCATTAAATGTATTTATGATTGATTTGCGTTTACTATGACACTAATATTTTAATAAAATTATTAATGCATGCATATTTACAAGTCAATTTGATTGTATATACAATGATTATTGATATTTACATTTTATTTACACTTTTTCAACGTTTTCACTGTCATTTGTTTTTGCACTTTTATTTACACTGTACAATTAATTTGTTTGTTTGTTTGGCTATTTACACACAAATTTTAAGTTTTATAATATTATAAACATTTAAATTTTTAAATTTTTTATACTCATTTTTTAGTTTCATTTTAATTTTATGAATAAACGAGTTCATGACTCCGTCAAAAATGTTTTAAAAATTATTTTAGTTAAATTCAATGTGACTCGCTTCCCGGAATCACAAACCGTTAAATATCTACTAACAGAGATTACTCTATTTTATTGTTTATGTCTATAGTCTTACGTATGAAAATTAAACGTACAATAAAACTGTTACTTACGATGGTTTGTTTATTGTTGTATGCCACATGTGCGCTTTGCGCTCGAGCGACCGACAGTCGACTCCCGCAATAATCACGGTTAACAGAAATCATAATCACTCATTTACAAAAATCACTACTTGTAACATGACTCGAAACTAGTGATTCGGTTACATGTCGCGTAGCCGGTTACTGTATCTAGTGACGTGAAATAACGCCCACGTCTAGTGCACGGTGAGTGCCACGGGGTTGCACGTATTTCTGCGATGGAGTGGAGTAATGAAAAAGCTTTTCGAGATTGAATTAAATAAAATTACTTCAAAAGTACTTTAATTTACGGTATGAAAGTAAGAAAAATAAGCAGGAGAAAAAAAACAATTTTTGCAGGTCAAAATTCATAGTGTACAGTGGTACGAAACCCTGAGTAGGTACGTGTATCTAATTCGCACTTGACCATTATTTATGAATGGCTTATTAGTTATTACTTCATTAAAATATATTTACGTTTGTCTTATTATTTAGCTTAAACCATTGGACGTCTTTCTAGTGCATTATGGGTGCGGGAAAACAAAATAAAACATAAATAGATTTACAGTGTACGTTTCCTGTGCATTTGTAGCATCCACCACCTTCTTTTTCTTTGTAAACATTTTTTCTTTATTTTTTTATTTTATAGGATAGGATGACAAACAAGCACACAGTCCACCTGATGGTATGTGGATGCTGTAGCCCACATACATCTACATCTATCCTCGATTACGAATCAAAATGCAGATGCGTTGTCACCCGTGAGGACTAGGATGGAATGCCTCGTTTGCAGTAAAAAGAGTCTCCGGTTCTCTACACTCACCATACGAAACACAGCAGCATTAAGCTACTATTTTACGCTGGTATTCCGTGAGAGCGTGGTTCTTCCCCGGTCGAAACATTTAACAACGGCAAATTTAACGCCGTTCAACGGAAAATTTAATGCCGTTCAACGGGTCACGACGTTGACCGTTCAAGTGTAGCCACTCATTTTATCGCGTTAAATTTAAGGCAATGATTGTTGCGTTTATGGGCATTGACGTTGCTCGTTAGTGTAGCCGCAGCATAAGCATTCTATGTCAGTAGTTATTTAAATCGGCATATAATAAAAAATATTTAAAATATTTAGGACGTGAATATTAAGTTCCTTGTTAACTTTATTATACAGTTATCCGCCAAGATAGCAAAAAAATCTCCTGTAAAAGTAGGTACAATGGTCATAATGAGAAGTACACACTCGGTCTTTGCGTCTCGTGTGCTGTGTATTTTTTTGGTCATATTCTAATTGTGCATGTTTTTTAGTACTGTGTATATAATAAACAGTTGCCGGACTGTAAGAACTTTGGAAATTTTATAAAGTTGGTTGGTTGGAAATTTAAATGGAAGAGAGTTACTTATTTTTAAGATTAACCTTTGTGATCTTTCGAGGGGCAGAAGAGATGATTTGGTAGCCCCACCCCAGCACGTAATACAATATATTATTAAAGATTGGCATAGAGCAAAATAGACAGATTTAATAGTGTTAGAATCTGCTACGCAACGGAGTTTTTTTTAAAGATATATGTTAATTTCCGTATCCTATTTGAAAGTGAATAAAATATGATCATGAAAAGTTAGCTTATCATCCAACAAAATGCCAAGGTATTTAATTGAATTCACTTTTTGCAAAGGTGTACATGGACATGTCAGACAATAAGGAAAATTGCAAGAATGAGCAGTAATAACATGGTCTGTACAGATTGCATATTTATTATTATATTTGGAGAAGGGCAAGTACTTTGTTTTATCCACGTTAAGGGTTAACACATCTATTTTTTCCTATTTTTTAAACATTACTTTCGTTTCATTATACCTACATGTAATTCGTTTTCCCATTGACGTTACTAAATATCGAACATTTACGATTTATTTATGTTATGTCTGCGAAGCATGAAGCATTGTATCCGGTAAGTACAATTTAGATACCTATTTATTGAACAACTCACGTTCGTTTAACTTGGTCGAAAAATACCACATTAGCACGTTGTCGTCAAAGTCTATGTCAATAGATTATTACATGTCATACAATGTCTAACTATAATCAAAAATAGAATGCTTCAAAGAGTAAATGTACCATGTTACATGTTATTGCGAAGTCAGTCGCGTTAAATTCCATCGTTATTTTGTAAATGTTTACGCATCATGTTTATAGGAGTTGCTATGCACTCATATAAACATTCCAAGCTTTAACGACACTTTTTGGATTACCATAGAATATACTTGAGTCTCCCATAGTTTCCCTATGAGGCAAACTAAAGGGGAGGCCTATGGGGTAAATTATGGGAAAGGAATTTTCAAAGTCTGTAATGAATAAATACATGATGAAATACAAAGTTACGTATTCTGGAGGCGAGAGGGGCAAAGTCCCGCTCATCACTGGCACTACTCGGGGCAAACAGAGCAACATAACTACGGCATGCCACGAAGTGCCGTGAATTTCTACAACATCATTCATCACATCAAATTTCGTTCATTCTTTAACGCTGCCCACTACCATTTGGGGACAGCGAAGCCGCCTTATATTTTCCTTAACGAGACGCAGGTTCAGTCCAGCTGATACTTCGCACGTTTCCTGCCAGGGGCACAAATTAGAACACTCCTTTGGGCTTCGTGCTGGAGCTTGCCTATACGTCAGAGACGATGTCTCTATCCATCCATTGATGCGCGTAGACAGAGATGATCATGCTCAGTAGTTAGGTTGTACCAGTTCTGGCGCACTCGTAGAAAGGTTGTATCAGTTCTGGCGCACTGAGTCGACGTTCGTCGGCTCACGATCCTAAAAAAAAAAAAAGGTTTTGGCATGCTCTGATCACGAATCTGCGGTCCAGTTTTGCGTAGGATGCACGGTTCCGGAGATGTGCAGATCAATTAACTCTTATCTAATTGATATCCGCTTCGAGCCTCAACCGTCATTAGCGCTCCATTGTCCTTATCTACTTATCTATTGTTGATTGACTACCGTCATTATCTATTATTCGTCGGCGTGTGGGTCGGCTTATGCTATTGTATTATACTCCTTTGTTCCTATCTACACTAATCTGACTCATTAATAAAACACATTACCTAATTTTGTTAAAATTTTTATTTATAAAATACAAAATCTTATTACTTATTATCTATAAAATAGGAGCGAAACATCTCATCCACTAACATATCGTTGTACAATGTGTTCCCTGTAAATATACTCGTAAAACTATGCATTGAACATCCCTGAAACTTATATAGCAAATACATTAAGCAATATTCGCCACAAACTGAAGTCCTATCAACATTCCAGTTCCATCTTTTACAATTTCGTACAGGTGCCCGTCCATATGAATCAAAATATTCACCGACGTCATTCGTATCGATATATAAAGCTACCCAATGTGACCCTGGTTTATCATCTGTACCCAAATTGCATATTACCTAGTCAGGTCATAAATTCTATCACATGTTTAATATAAAATATGTAATTGAAACAAGTTTATTCATTATGTAACCATTTATATACTAAAATGAACTTAACTAAACATAGATTCTTATGACACTATAGTTTATTCAAAATGACCTCCGTAATTTTGAATACAGGCCTTCAAACTGCGCGGCCAGTCGTCTATCGCAGCCCGAACGAGGTCCATGTCATATCGGCGGCTGCCTTAATCAAGGATGTCTTGAGTGACTCCAAATTGGGATGAGGCTTTGATCACGCCTTTTCCTCCAAGTGTTGCCATATCTTGTAATCTAACGGATTCAAATCTGGACTGGTCTTTGTGTCGGATGAAGTCGATTTCACGCGCCGCCAGCCAGTCTTTTTTTGTTTTTAAAGAACGTTACCTCCACACTAGGTTTTTCTCCTGTATCGTGGGGGCAGTTTACAAACACAAATTTCACAAGGTCAAACATCCAAACTCGGAACAATTACTTGTAGGTCGTACAAATACTTGTTCCGTGCGGGATTCGAACCCGCGACCCCCAAGCGCAGCCACTCATTGCTAAGCCACTACGCCACGGAGCTGTCAAAAGTCTTGTGTGCTCTTCGCTCTATGAGCTGACGCCGAATCATGACCCCGTTGGACACGCGGAATACGGTTGCTCGCTTCTTCACTACTGTGTGCGTACACCTTATCATTTTGTTTGTTGTAGCTCTCTTCTACGGTAAAAATTTTTTCATCCGAAAAAAGAATTTCCCGATATTTTTTTCCCGCGTACCGCTTCAACAAAGCGCAGCATCTCTTCAGTCTCAGATCCATTAGACGAGCATTCAAACGATGTCCTGTTTTTCTTCGATATGCCGGAAGCCCTATCCTGTTTTTCTTCGATATGCCGGAAGTCTTCATTTAACGCCGTGGTTCTGCTTAACCCCATCTGAAGGGCCAACAGTTTCTGCTTACGTTTGGGATTTCTTTGAATTCGCACCTTTACAGCTTTTATCACTGCTGGAGTCCTAACAAATCGAGGGCGACCACTTCTTGACCTGTCATCTACACTAGAGTCTTCATTGTATCGTTTGATGGTACGATAAACGAATCTTTTGGTTATATTCAAATTTTTCAGTATATCAAAAAATTTAATTGGCGCGTAATCGCAACTGCAACACGGTCTTTTTTAAGCGTCCACTCCATATGTAAAAATGAGTAAAATTCTAAAAAGTATACAGTTTTATTTTCATGAACAATTCGAATTCAATAAACTTTTTTGTGGCCAGCATTCTAAAAGAAAATTTTTTACTGTGTGACAATACTTATGACCTGACTAGGTATATACGTTGGTACGTGGGTGTACATGGACAGTCTGTTAGCAGCATAAACATTATTTTCTAGACTGGGGTGAATCTTTTTCAGATGTTGTTGTACATCTAGTGCATCCATAATATTACTGCTATTAGTAGATTACTACAGTACAATCTACTCAATGACTAACATAGGAATGATCAATTATGTGATTTCTAAATATTAAATTGCATTTTTTCTGTTATACAAAACATATTTGAGTCATCAATACACTGAATAAGACGCAACACGAAGAATGTGAGATAAGGTTGTTGACGCATAAAGTTATTATCAATTCTACTGTAGAAATTCTTTAGATTAGAATTATTACTTACTGGTACTATATAAGACCAAGCAACTGCAGTCATGGAGTTAGTGTATGGTCGTTTGACCGCAGTGTATCTATCAATAATACATTTGTGTTACTTCAACGCATCAAAGGCCATAGATGTAAGTGTTTAATCTATTGACAAACTTACTTTTCTTTCTGTTATTTTTTTACGTGTGTATGATTTTGAACGACAGGCCTGTTGGTCTAGTGGTTAGTGACCCTGACTGTTATGCCGGAGGTCGTGGGTTCGATTCCCACCCAGGACAAATGTTTGTGTGATGAGCACGATCATTTGTTCTGTGTCTGGGTGTAATTTATCTATAATATTTATGTATTTAGAAATATATAAGTATGTTTATCAGTTGTCTAGTACCCATAACACAAGCTCTGCTTAGCTTGGGACTAGATGGCGTTGTGTGATAGTTGTGGAATATTATTATTATTATTATTATTTAGTGTTAACAAATTATATTTAAATATTTTGTGTGTGTATATGATTAAGCCGTGGTAGCTCAGATGGTTAGCGCAAGCTGTAAATTTTACAGTACGTAACGCGGGTTCGATCCCCGCCGACACCAATTAAATTGTTAATTGCAATTTTAAGTGTTTATTCTATTGACACACTTACTTTTCTTTCTGTTATTTTCTTACGTGTGTATGATTTAGTGTTAACAAATTATATTTAAATATTGTGTGTGTATATGATTAAGCCGTGGTAGCTCAGATGGTTAGCGCAAGCTGTAAATTTCACGTTACGCGACCCAGGTTCGAACCCCGCCGACACCACTTAAATTGTTAATTGCAATTTTAAGTGCTGATTTACCACGTGCTCGGCGGTGAAGGAAAACATCGTGAGGAAACCTGCATGTCTGAGAAAATTTCGAAGGCATGTGAAGTTCGCCAACACGCATTGAGACCGCGCCGCGGACATTTCCTAGCCATAAATACAAAGACAATAGCAGAAAGTAAAAAGTTAAAAAATACTTTTTTAACAATGACAGTCATTAGTTGATCATTAGTGAATGTGATTCTGTTTTCTTAAATTTCAGGAAGAAAAGAGCAGAAGGAAGAAATGGGATGATGGGAAGTAATGAAGAATGAATTGTTATGTGAAGTTTGTTGGAACAAACATATTTTAGTCACGTGTAAATACTTTTAACATTTTGGTTCAAAATGACACAAAATCTAAAAAATATTAGATACATCATCGACATGGACGGATTTTACATTACATATCCTCATAAACATTTTCAATGTAGAGAAATGGCTATTCTAGACGTAAAACTATCTAATAAAAATGATTCGTTTATCGATCATTATTTGTTTCGGCCAAGTTATCCTTTCAATTATTTGTCGCCAAAAGACAAAAAAACTGTTCGTTATTGTGAAATACACGTGCACGGCATTCCATATTTTGATGTGACCGAAGAATTAAAATGTGCCTACAAACAAGAGAACATCATTCCCATACTAAATTGGTATATTAGAAATTTGTGCACAGACGAAGTGATCGCATACAAAGGTGGTTCAACAGAAAAACAATTTTTAAAAATGTTGACGACGAATGATAGAATTTTTAATATTGAAGAATACAAATGTCCAAAATACAACGATTTGGTAAATGTCATAAATTTAAACAAACGTTATGTGTGTAATAATCATATATTTGCAAAAAATAAACACAAAATTTTACATTGTTCTTGTGACGAAGTGTGGGTTTTTTACAAGTGGTTATTGCTTGAAAATAAAATTTTAAATAAATCATAAATTTTGTTTGATTTCCCAAAAACATTAGTTATAGTATACTATATAAAACAAAATTGGTTCAACAGAAAAACAATTTTTAAAAATGTTGACGACGAATGATAGAATTTTTAATATTGAAGAATACAAATGTCCAAAATACAACGATTTGGTAAATGTCATAAATTTAAACAAACGTTATGTGTGTAATAATCATATATTTGCAAAAAATAAACACAAAATTTTACATTGTTCTTGTGACGAAGTGTGGGTTTTTTACAAGTGGTTATTGCTTGAAAATAAAATTTTAAATTAATCATAAATTTTGTTTGATTTCCCAAAAACATTAGTTATAGTATACTATATAATACAAAATTGGTTCAACAGAAAAACAATTTTTAAAAATGTTGACGACGAATGATAGAATTTTTAATATTGAAGAATACAAATGTCCAAAATATAACGATTTGGTAAATGTCATAAATTTAAACAAACGTTATGTGTGTAATAATCATATCTTTGCAAAAAATAAACACAAAATTTTACATTGTTCTTGTGACGAATTGTGGGTTTTTTACAAGTGGTTATTGCTTGAAAATAAAATTTTAAATTAATCATAAATTTTGTTTGATTTCCCAAAAAAATTAGTTATAGTATACTATAGTATAATACAAAATTGGTTCAACAGAAAAACAATTTTTAAAAATGTTGACGACGAATGATAGAATTTTTAATATTGAAGAATACAAATGTCCAAAATACAACGATTTGGTAAATGTCATAAATTTAAACAAACGTTATGTGTGTAATAATCATATATTTGCAAAAAATAAACACAAAATTTTACATTGTTCTTGTGACGAAGTGTGGGTTTTTTACAAGTGGTTATTGCTTGAAAATAAAATTTTAAATTAATCATAAATTTTGTTTGATTTCCCAAAAACATTAGTTATAGTATACTATATAATACAAAATTGGTTCAACAGAAAAACAATTTTTAAAAATGTTGACGACGAATGATAGAATTTTTAATATTGAAAAATACAAATGTCCAAAATACAATGATTTGGTAGATGTCATAAATTTTATCTATTTATTTTATCATTCGTCGTCAACATTTTTAAAAATTGTTTTTCTGTTGAACCAATTTTGTATTATATAGTATACTATAACTAATGTTTTTGGGAAATCAAACAAAATTTATGATTAATTTAAAATTTTATTTTCAAGCAATAACCACTTGTAAAAAACCCACACTTCGTCACAAGAACAATGTAAAATTTTGTGTTTATTTTTTGCAAATATATGATTATTACACACATAACGTTTGTTTAAATTTATGACATTTACCAAATCGTTGTATTTTGGACATTTGTATACTTCAATATTAAAAATTCTATCATTCGTCGTCAACATTTTTAAAAATTGTTTTTCTGTTGAACCACCTTTGTATGCGATCACTTCGTCTTTGCACAAATTTCTAATATACCAATTTAGTATGGGAATGATGTTCTCTTGTTTGTAGGCACATTTTAATTCTTCGGTCACATCAAAATATGGAATGCCGTGCGCGTGTATTTCACAATAACGAACAGTTTTTTTGTCTTTTGGCGACAAATAATTGAAAGGATAACTTGGCCGAAACAAATAATGATCGATAAACGAATCATTTTTATTAGATAGTTTTACGTCTAGAATAGCCATTTCTCTACATTGAAAATGTTTATGAGGATATGTAATGTAAAATCCGTCCATGTCGATGATGTATCTAATATTTTTTAGATTTTGTGTCATTTTGAACCAAAATGTTAAAAGTATTTACACGTGACTAAAATATGTTTGTTCCAACAAACTTCACATAACAATTCATTCTTCATTACTTCCCATCATCCCATTTCTTCCTTCTGCTCTTTTCTTCCTGAAATTTAAGAAAACAGAATCACATTCACTAATGATCAACTAATGACTGTCATTGTTAAAAAAGTATTTTTTAACTTTTTACTTTCTGCTATTGTCTTTGTATTTATGGCTAGGAAATGTCCGCGGCGCGGTCTCAATGCGTGTTGGCGAACTTCACATGCCTTCGAAATTTTCTCAGACATGCAGGTTTCCTCACGATGTTTTCCTTCACCGCCGAGCACGTGGTAAATCAGCACTTAAAATTGCAATTAACAATTTAAGTGGTGTCGGCGGGGTTCGAACCTGGGTCGCGTAACGTGAAATTTACAGCTTGCGCTAACCATCTGAGCTACCACGGCTTAATCATATACACACACAATATTTAAATATAATTTGTTAACACTAAATCATACACACGTAAGAAAATAACAGAAAGAAAAGTAAGTGTGTCAATAGAATAAACACTTGAAATTGCAATTAACAATTTAATTGGTGTCGGCGGGGATCGAACCCGCGTTACGTACTGTAAAATTTACAGCTTGCGCTAACCATCTGAGCTACCACGGCTTAATCATATACACACACACAATATTTAAATATAATTTGTTAACACTAAATCATACACACGTAAGAAAATAACAGAAAGAAAAGTAAGTGTGTCAATAGAATAAACACTTAAAATTGCAATTAACAATTTAATTGGTGTCGGCGGGGATCGAACCCGCGTTACGTACTGTAAAATTTACAGCTTGCGCTAACCATCTGAGCTACCACGGCTTAATCATATACACACACAAAATATTTAAATATAATTTGTTAACACTAAATAATAATAATAATAATAATAATAATATTCCACAACTATCACACAACGCCATCTAGTCCCAAGCTAAGCAGAGCTTGTGTTATGGGTACTAGACAACTGATAAACATACTTATATATTTCTAAATACATAAATATTATAGATAAATTACACCCAGACACAGAACAAATGATCGTGCTCATCACACAAACATTTGTCCTGGGTGGGAATCGAACCCACGACCTCCGGCATAACAGTCAGGGTCACTAACCACTAGACCAACAGGCCTGTCGTTCAAAATCATACACACGTAAAAAAATAACAGAAAGAAAAGTAAGTTTGTCAATAGATTAAACACTTACATCTATGGCCTTTGATGCGTTGAAGTAACACAAATGTATTATTGATAGATACACTGCGGTCAAACGACCATACACTAACTCCATGACTGCAGTTGCTTGGTCTTATATAGTACCAGTAAGTAATAATTCTAATCTAAAGAATTTCTACAGTAGAATTGATAATAACTTTATGCGTCAACAACCTTATCTCACATTCTTCGTGTTGCGTCTTATTCAGTGTATTGATGACTCAAATATGTTTTGTATAACAGAAAAAATGCAATTTAATATTTAGAAATCACATAATTGATCATTCCTATGTTAGTCATTGAGTAGATTGTACTGTAGTAATCTACTAATAGCAGTAATATTATGGATGCACTAGATGTACAACAACATCTGAAAAAGATTCACCCCAGTCTAGAAAATAATGTTTATGCTGCTAACAGACTGTCCATGTACACCCACGTACCAACGTATATACCTAGTCAGGTCATAAGTATTGTCACACAGTAAAAAATTTTCTTTTAGAATGCTGGCCACAAAAAAGTTTATTGAATTCGAATTGTTCATGAAAATAAAACTGTATACTTTTTAGAATTTTACTCATTTTTACATATGGAGTGGACGCTTAAAAAAGACCGTGTTGCAGTTGCGATTACGCGCCAATTAAATTTTTTGATATACTGAAAAATTTGAATATAACCAAAAGATTCGTTTATCGTACCATCAAACGATACAATGAAGACTCTAGTGTAGATGACAGGTCAAGAAGTGGTCGCCCTCGATTTGTTAGGACTCCAGCAGTGATAAAAGCTGTAAAGGTGCGAATTCAAAGAAATCCCAAACGTAAGCAGAAACTGTTGGCCCTTCAGATGGGGTTAAGCAGAACCACGGCGTTAAATGAAGACTTCCGGCATATCGAAGAAAAACAGGATAGGGCTTCCGGCATATCGAAGAAAAACAGGACATCGTTTGAATGCTCGTCTAATGGATCTGAGACTGAAGAGATGCTGCGCTTTGTTGAAGCGGTACGCGGGAAAAAAATATCGGGAAATTCTTTTTTCGGATGAAAAAATTTTTACCGTAGAAGAGAGCTACAACAAACAAAATGATAAGGTGTACGCACACAGTAGTGAAGAAGCGAGCAACCGTATTCCGCGTGTCCAACGGGGTCATGATTCGGCGTCAGCTCATAGAGCGAAGAGCACACAAGACTTTTGACAGCTCCGTGGCGTAGTGGCTTAGCAATGAGTGGCTGCGCTTGGGGGTCGCGGGTTCGAATCCCGCACGGAACAAGTATTTGTACGACCTACAAGTAATTGTTCCGAGTTTGGATGTTTGACCTTGTGAAATTTGTGTTTGTAAACTGCCCCCACGATACAGGAGAAAAACCTAGTGTGGAGGTAACGTTCTTTAAAAACAAAAAAAGACTGGCTGGCGGCGCGTGAAATCGACTTCATCCGACACAAAGACCAGTCCAGATTTGAATCCGTTAGATTACAAGATATGGCAACACTTGGAGGAAAAGGCGTGATCAAGGCCTCATCCCAATTTGGAGTCACTCAAGACATCCTTGATTAAGGCAGCCGCCGATATGACATGGACCTCGTTCGGGCTGCGATAGACGACTGGCCGCGCAGTTTGAAGGCCTGTATTCAAAATTACGGAGGTCATTTTGAATAAACTATAGTGTCATAAGAATCTATGTTTAGTTAAGTTCATTTTAGTATATAAATGGTTACATAATGAATAAACTTGTTTCAATTACATATTTTATATTAAACATGTGATAGAATTTATGACCTGACTAGGTAATATGCAATTTGGGTACAGATGATAAACCAGGGTCACATTGGGTAGCTTTATATATCGATACGAATGACGTCGGTGAATATTTTGATTCATATGGACGGGCACCTGTACGAAATTGTAAAAGATGGAACTGGAATGTTGATAGGACTTCAGTTTGTGGCGAATATTGCTTAATGTATTTGCTATATAAGTTTCAGGGATGTTCAATGCATAGTTTTACGAGTATATTTACAGGGAACACATTGTACAACGATATGTTAGTGGATGAGATGTTTCGCTCCTATTTTATAGATAATAAGTAATAAGATTTTGTATTTTATAAATAAAAATTTTAACAAAATTAGGTAATGTGTTTTATTAATGAGTCAGATTAGTGTAGATAGGAACAAAGGAGTATAATACAATAGCATAAGCCGACCCACACGCTGACGAATAGTAGATAATGACGGTAGTCAATCAACAATAGATAAGTAGATAAGGACAATGGAGCGCTAATGACGGTTGAGGCTCGAGGCGGATATCAATTAGATAAGAGTTAATTGATCTGCACATCTCCGGAACCGTGCATCCTACGCAAAAATGGACCGCAGATTCGTGATCAGAGCATGCCAAAACCTGTTTTTTTTTTTTTTTTTTAGGACCGTGAGTCGACGAACGTCGTACTTGTACCACTTCTGACTCAGTGCGCCAGAACTGGTACAACCTTTCTACAAGTGCGCCACAACTGGTACAACCTAACTACTATGCACTTTGCCTGTTGAACCGTGGATCTTGGACCTCTCATCCGGACGTCAAAAATTCAGGTCTCGGTCGACGCCTCTCTTGACCTAGATACGGTCTTTTCTGCATCCTACCTTTGGGGGTGGGTATGCTACCAATATTTTTGTTAGACAGGATCCATAAATAATATTTGTCTTTTGTCTTATTATTGATGATAAGACTGTGCTTTTCCTATATTTTTATTCTATGAGTTAGTCATAAGTTACGTAATTAACTTGCGTATTTTATCGCATCTATCACGGGGAGTGCTCTGAGGAATTGTTCGGATTAATCCCAGCCGCCAAATTTCGTGAACGCACGACACGGCAAACGTCCCGATACCATCCACACCATCTGGATGCTTGGCGGTCCACCACTGTACGCTTCACAAGGAGTTTTCTTCCACGTACAACCTCTCTGTGGAATAGTTTATCATCGGCGATTTTTCCGGACCGATACGACCTGGGGACCTTCAAGAAAAGAGCTTACTCCTTTCTAAAGGGCCGGCAACGCACCCGCAATTCTCCTGGTGTTGCGGTTGATCATGGGCGGCGGTAGTCACTTAACATCAGGTGAGCCGCATGCTCGTTTGCCCCCTCTTCTATAATAAAAAAAAAAAAAAATATAAAATTTTACCCATGTCACTACCAGCAAGTATGAAAGAAATGCTTGGTTAAGTGCATAATTATAGGCAATTTTGTTTCACTTTTGTTACATTAACTGTTTTATTATTTTATATAGACGTATATAATATTTGTTTATTATAATTTATATATATATATATATATATATATATATTTATTTATTTAAAAAACTTTATTGCACTTAAAATGTACAATTGGCGGACTTAATGCCTTTAGGCATTCTCTACCAGTCAACCATGAGCTAAGCAGAGAACTTTAGCAGGTGCCATAAAATATGTGGATAATTTATACGTAAATGTAAATATATAAATAGACATACCATAAGTGTAAATACAAAAATAAATATACACAACTACAATTAACCTAAGTAATATATGATACATTTCATACATAATGTTTAAATAGTACATAATACATACATTTTAAGTATACTTACATACGAACATAACTAAAACAAATTAAATAATTTAAAATGTCAAGTCACATATAAGCAGAAACAATTTAATATGAAAGTTACTTGCTGCAAGAAGAAAGGTAGTGATCAGTCACCATCCTCTTAAATGTGGCAACAGAAGTCGGTTTTCTGATATGAGGGGGTAATTTATTCCATAGCCTTATGGCCTCAGCGGCGAAAGACTGAGACATAAATTTGGTACGGCGAGGAAGAACACATAATGTAGTTCCCTCGGAGGATCGCAGGTTATGATCGTGAGAAGAACCCAAATACTGAAACTTGCATTTCAGGTATTGGGGAGTGCATGGATCATATAGGATTGAAAAAAGCGTGCGAAGAATTTTGATACATCTACGATGTTGGATAGGGAGCCATTTAAGCTTAGAACGATATATGGATACATGATCGTATTTACGAAGGCCAAAAATAAAACGGATGCAATTATTTAATAAACGATCCAATTTGCACAGAAGTAGTTGACTCACATCAGAGTAACACACATCAGCACAATCAATTAGTGGTAAAACAAGCACTCGCACCAACATAGCCTTAGTTTCGGTTGGAAGGAAATTCTTGAAACGGTAAAGGCCACGCAGAATGTATATATATATATATATATATATATATATATATATATATATATATATATATATATATATATATATATATACACATTCTTTATTTATATTATGTAGCTTAGGTTCCGTTATAATTTTTCTTATGACGTGTGATATTTTTCATTTTGATGATAGTTACTTCTTACATGATCAACTAGTAGCCGAATTCTGCAATTATAGTAAAAATCTTAATATAGTTTATTTGAACGCTCAAAGCATTTGGCGTATATCTCTATCGTCGCAGATAGGGTGCTTATTTTTAAATCCGGGGTAAATGGACCAGTAAATGGTGTGGCCACAGGCTGCCCTTTCGAATCCAGCTCGGAGAACCAGAAAAAGGTGAAGCTATAAGGTCTCGAGTTCGATTCCCGGGTCAGGCAAAATCAATTATGAAACATTAACTATATGCGGACTGTATAAGCGTGGGTTCCTATAACCAAAACAAGATGGTGGAAATGGCACGTAGCCAGGTTTTGGGCAATGCACTTACTAGAACCTACTTTACTATATCAGCTGGCAAGTGTAGGAGCGTGAGCTGTTGTAGGGAAGGAGCGGGAATAAATAAGAACAGCTCAGACTATGAAAGAAGGGAGATGCACTCACTTGGGCGTTGACCTTCTGGCGGTCTTTTACTCGGGCCTGAGGTTGACAGTGCTACGTTGCAGCTGCGTAATGCGCGACGATATGTTGAACTATGCACAGCGGTCACTACTAGGTTGTTCTGTGACGCACCTGCCACAGATGTACAATCACACCTAGCGTTGGTCTTCAACTAGTCGGCGCGGTGGCAGCACGTCATCGACTCTGGACGGCCGGTGGCGTGTTCTGGCCCTTTAACTTTTCTGTTATTGGGCGATCAAAATAACGCCGATAATCTAGCCTCCTATTGGCGTGCGAAATGACACCACATTCTAGTCCACCCCCTTCCAGTGCGTGCAGAAGAAATACGCGGATGCGATAGAGGTAGGCACTGATCAGCTCAGTAGCACCAACATGAGTTCACGTTTTTCCGCGCCACCATTTTCCCCGGCTTGAGGCTAGTTGAAGGTTCCCTTCAACTAACGAAAGCTGCTACTAAGACCTAATTTGAACTACTAACCTAGCTTAGAAAGGTAATTCAAAACTATTGATTGGGCAAAGTGTACAGACGGACAACAGGACGCATATATGACCTGGTCGTGGTCTTAACACGAGCTATCCTAGTTACCCCGTCGGATCCAGGAAAAACCTCTTCGACGATCCCCAATGGCCAATAAAGAGGTGGCGTATTCTCTTTGGTAAGAACAACTACCGGTCCGACCGTTCATGTTTAGATGTCGTGTTCCATTTCCACCGAGATTGCAACGTATGCAGATATTCCATTTTTCATTGCTTCCAAAACGACTGCACCGACCGGTCTAATAAATCATGACGTGAAAGAGCATGGAGTTTATCATCGTCTAATTCTATAGCGGGTAAGTACTTCAACGAAGGGTTATTAAACAACATACGATAAAGGGGACGGCTGTTCATAACGCACTCGATTTGTGCGATTACAGTGCTCAATTCTTTAAAAGATAAAATTTGATCTCCAATTACGTGATATAAATGACTCCTTAGACATTTTATATTAGTCTCCCTATTCCTCCCCAAAATGACTCGCGGCGGGGACTTTTAGAGGCCACTCGATGCGGTTCTCAGCTAAGATGTGAGCGAACTCCGAATTATAATATTTAGAGGTTAAAAACTCGTGTAACTCTTATAAAATACGTTTCGCTCCTACGTAGTTTTTACAATTTTCCGAGTACACTTTACTTAAACTTAGCCGTGCTTAGATCACCAGCAAGTTCTATGTGTACAGCGCGAGTAGTCAAACTTACGAAAATACAAACATATGCCTTCATGGACCTTACACCACGCCCGCGAGTAAGCGTGACCTTGAATGGACCAGCAAAGTCTGACCCGGTGTGCATAAAAGGCTTTGCACATTGTGTTACACGGTGAGACCTAATTCTGTCATTTCCGGGAATGACGGCCTAGGATGATCTCGAAAGCAAGCTATACATCTGTGCCAGGGCCAGCGTGACAATTCAATTTATGGTGGTAATCAACTAATGAATTCAAAATATGATCTTTACTCGCTAAAACTCTAGGGTGTCGTTGATCGAAACTCAAATGTGAGTTGGATAAGCGCCCACCAACTCTAATAACACCATTCTGCAAAAAATGGCTTTATTGAAAAGCACGATTTCAAGTCTTTTCCGATTGTAATCTTGTAATTAAATCGGCAAAGTGCACACGTTGAAGCTCACGAAATATTAATAACTCGGCATTAATAAATCGGACGCAATGATATATGGACGTTGCCGTAAAAGCTTTAGAAATCGACAAACGTAAATCACGCTACACAATAATTTCGACCAGGAAGAGAAACGGTTCGCCAAAGCTATGATTGGATAAACCTCACTCAAAGCACTCACAACCAGAGCGTGCCTTTTCTTTTCCGGTGGTTGAGATACTGGCGAAGGGTCAAAATCAGCTATGGGCAACTGCGAGAGTTCTAAGTGAATCCAAGAAGTTCCTTGAAACCAAAGCGGGTGATCTATCACTTGTATCGGTGTAAGTCCGCGAGATAAACAATCGGCAGGATTTTCTGTACCGGGCACATGATAGAAATTCAGTGATCCTAGCTCGTCTTGGATCTTGGTCACTCGGTTCGCGACGAAAGTATCTACATGGGGTGAAGAATGAACCTAACATAGAGCGACTGTTGAGTCGGAAAAGGCAAATATTTATCATTTTATCTATGTGAATTTGATCATTACATGCACTAGTAACTGCGGTGATATGTTTGGCAAGAACCAAAATTGCGCAAAGCTCTAGGCGCGCGAGATTGATAAGCTTAGGAGGGGAGACGCTTGATTCAGAGCTAATGAAGCTGACTGAATTCCTCCATTGTTCTGGACGTGAAAACATACAACGCCCCGTAAGCCTTCTCGCTAGCGTCTGCAAACCCAACGATAGTGACGACGCTATCTTTACCGATGTTTACATGACGTGGTATCTTAATTTCACTTAGTAAAGAGAGTTCCTCCCAAAAACGTAACCACGAACAAATGATGTTATCGGGTGGCGTGTCATGTCAATCACATCATATAACCAAAGTTGTTTAATCAAAACCTTAGCGTACAACACCACTGATACGTTTCCCATACAATACGAGCAACTGCCATCCAGGACAATGCAATACAACAGTATATCTGTTTGTCATGCTCGTCGGACGCCCGTGGCCTGCGGGCGTCCTTGCCTAAAGACAATACCGCAGTGGACCGCGGTATTATCTTTAGGATGCACAACTCTGTTCTAAACAGAGAATTGATAAAAACAACTGTGGAGTTTATTCGAATTTTTATAATAAAGCGACTTTTTGCCCATTTAAATATTTTAATGACTTGTACACCAACGTGTACACCAACAATTCTTTTCTATCCTTCATCATCACCATCCTTACTGTCTGCCGTAAGTCCACTGCTAAGCATAGGCCTCCACCAAAAAATGCCACAAAGCAGGGTCCTGAGCCAGCTGAACCCATCGACTTCCTGCATATCTTTCATGTCAGCACTCCATCTAGTGGGAGGTCGCCCTACACTTCGCCTACACGGATAACTGGGATATATGTAGCGGATTCCCGGCATGTGCTACTTCGCTAAAAAGGGAAATACATTATGTTTATTTGTTGGAAAAAAAAGGAAATTTTGTTTATTTATTAATTTTTTTATATAGACCCTAATGTATCGTTTAGTAGTCTAAAATCATGGTCACAATATTGCCTTTCTAATAAAACTGAAATGAAGGTTTTAATGTCTATAACCAAAGAATATATACACTACGCGAATATAACGGACTTAGTTAGAAACATTTTTTGTTATTTATATACTATATACAGGGTTATTTTGGAATAACTGGCGGAGAAGATGCAGAATAAGTAATATAAGCAAATGGTTAAGAAAAATTTGTAAAAAAAATCTCCAATATTTATCCTTTTTATCTTTTAAATTCAAAATGCGTGGTAATGCATTATTTTAATAAAATATAAGCCTCATTTACTCGTATTTAAAAAAACTCCAATAACGGTATATCATTATTTATATATTTGAACTTAAGTTAAAAAAATCTCCAACATTTATCCTTTTTATCTTTTAAATTCAAAATGCGTGGTAATGCATTATTTTAATAAAAATATAAGCCTCATTTACTCGTATTTAAAAAAAACTCCAATAACGGTATATCATTATTTATATATTTGAACTTAAAAAATTGGCTAATCTTTGCAAAATAACCCTTTATAGATAGATGGAATTTGACAAGAGATGTAGAATTGAAAACAGCGGCTAAAGGAATTCTTTCATTAGAAATATTGTTCATAATAGGTATTTGACTATAAACTATGTTTTGTAATAAGACGGATATAGGTTTAAACTTTGAAACTGGTGACGCCGGGCTAAGACGAAATCATCAACGCGTTCACCTCGCTCTCATAAACAAATATTATTTATTACTAATGAGAAATAAGCAAACAAATCATAGTAGGTAATCGATTTTTATTAAATGCAAAAATATGATAAAATTAAAAGTTCGTGACAATTCTTATTATAGGCATATAATAAAAACCTCATTTAAATTGAGTTGATTTACTTTTTTTAAACAAATAAGACTATAATGTAAATATCATCGAGTTTACGTGGGGAATAAACATAATATTATTACCCTCACAAAATTTAATTATTAATCACCATTTAACCATAACCATAATAAATATTACATTATTGTTGTTTTTGCGTGTGCAAGTTGATGTTCGTATAAGCATTTTATATCGGTAGGTATTTGAATCGGTGTAATATTTCAACTTAATAAAAATATTTATAAATTAAATATAAAAATGTCTATCTCCTTGTAAGTCGAATTTGATGTCCATTGATGGGGAATAAGAGTATCTCCATCTTCAATGGACCAATGCCCGTAGCGTTTATTTTGTATGACCGGATTACATTTGAAATAATAGTTTTTGTTATAATCATGCCGAAGTTACGCCCTGTAAAAGAAGTATCAAATTAATTAAAAATTTCAACGACTACCTTCTACCACTAGATACCGATTATTGTATAATTATAGTCTTACCAATACAATTCCTGAGACCATAACTGAAAGGCAAATAAGCAGCGTGATGCCGTCTATTAGACCTTTCAGGCAGGAATCTGTCTGGATCAAATTCCTCTGCGCTTGGACCCCACTCAGCTTTTGAACGATGAATACCAAACACGCCAATGACCGCACTTGTTCCAGCCGGCAACTTTACTCCACAATGAGCTACAATAACAAGACACCAAGTATTTTCCATGTTTGTACAAAATTAAAAACCCGCACTTAATATTTCCGGGTAACTGAATGAATTTCAATATATAATGAATTAAATAAACATCAATAGAGTAAAAAAACGATGCGTTTAAAGTCCGTAGGAAATACTTGAAATCTGGCTCACTACACGTGTCCCCTGGGTAGTGTTAAACGAGCAGCACCGATTCCGGTGGTAGGTTTCGGCCGCTGGCATTTTGGTTACAACCCACTAACACTAATGCAGTCTTGTCACCAAATGGCGTTGTCGTGTACTGGCATGTTGCTTGGTGAAGCTATATAGAGATTGGGTCTGAACAGTAGCATTGTGTGTGTGAAACGCGTGCGAAGCTTCAGTTGTTGCTGTGTTGGGTGCTTGGTTATTAAGGGTAGCGGGATCCGAAGCACGGTGTTCTGCTAGCCAACCGCAGGTAGTTGGGGGCCCAATTAGTGAATTAGTTACTCATGAAAGGCTGCCCCGCCAACTAGTGAAAAATCTCAGGGTGGCTCCATCGTGCCGGTTAGCGACCGGCCGAGAGGACGCGATGGCGATCTCTGGGGGAGTTCGAGCGTCTCCGCAGTCTCCAGATCAAGTTTCCATGGGCGCAGTAGCTCTGGTATTTTTGTTTGGTTGCTAATGCAACGCCTTGTTCAACTATCATTCTCCATCCATATTCCTCTTAACTCTATTATATGTGTCAAAAAAAGTATGGCTAAACAGCGGTTGCACGTTCCACCTGACTAATATTCGAGGATTGTACTCCAATCTCAGCGCAGTCCATCACCATCTTGAGACTGAGAGGCCTCACCTACTTTTCTTTACGGAGACTCAAATTGGATGTCTATTGAATGTGGCTTATCCTGGATTCTCCCTGGAGCACCAATTCCATCTACGTGCCAGAGTCTGTGTGTAAGTCCACAATGACATCTGCTTCGAGTTATAAGAAAGTGACCATTTTAACCGGATGACCATATTGGTAGAAACTAAGCTCGAAGTTGGTGACTAGTATGTTTACCTAGGACATGTAGTCTGACTAGGTAAATCCAACTTCGACCGAAAGGTCAATCGACGGATTCAACTCGGCTGGGCAGCGTTCGGGACATTGCGAATACACATCTTCTGGTCAGGCATACCTCAAAATCTCAAAACTAGATTGTACAACCAGTGCGTGTTGCCAGTGACGACCTATGGATGTGAGACGTGGTCCTTCACTACCGGCAAAATGAGGAAGCTCAAAGTCGCTCAGCGAGCTATGGAGAGGGCTATGCTCGGAGTTTCTCTGCGTGATAAACTTAGGAATGAGGATATCCGCAGTAGAAGCAGAGTAACCAACTTAGCCCAACGGATTAGTAAACTGAAGTGGCAATGGCAAGACCAACAACCAATGGAGGAAAAGGTTCCCGAGTGGCTAACTCGTACCGGCAGCGAAGTGTAGGGCGTCTCCCCACTAGATGGAGTGACGACCTGGTAAGACATGCAGGAAGTCGATGGATGCAGGTGGCTCAGGACCGTGCTTTCTAGCATTCCTTGGGGGAGGCCTATGTTCAGCAGTGGACTTGGGAAGGGCTGTAATGATGATGATGGTGATGAATATAGTTAGTCTGTTTATATTTGCTAAGAATACGATATGATACATCAAGAAAAATACATTTGCAACTTACGTAAATATAACTCTCTGTCAATTTTCCGAGCTACAAGGGGGACTACAGAATATAAACGCATACTTTCTTTTATAACTCGCTCTAAATAATTCATGTTGTTAATATCGTCTTTATTCACTTTTCGTTTTGACGTGCCGAATATTGCTTCTTGTCTGTAAAAAGTGTGTACATTAAATACAACAATACGTTTGCCGTATAATGGCGTCAAAAAAACCCATCATCCTATCTTGGCCCGTGGGTGTCGTAAGAGACCACAAAGAATTGCTAGAAAATTTTTATCGCTCCTGCAAGATAGCGGAATACCCAGAGCGGCAACGAGCAGCAGTATAAAAATAAGTCCAAGACGTATGGCATTGTGTGATCGTCAATCCGGCAGCCAAGCTGACGATTTAGGCAAATTCCCTCTACCACAGGAGAATGTACAGCCAACTTATATTATGGTTGTAACACTAACGGGTCAGCACGACAGGGGAGGGACGACGCTCTTACTGAATACCAGCGTAAAATATCAGCTTGATACTGCTGTGATACGTTTTTTTACTGGAAACTAGACATCCTATCTTATTCCTTACGGGTGACAACGCACCTGCATTTTGATTCTTACTCGAGAATAGATGTAGATGTCTATAGGCCGCACATCAACTTAACATCAGGTGGACCGTGTGATCGTATGTCATCCTTATTCTATAAAAGAAATCCTTCGTCTTTTCATCAGCCCTTAACATTCCACGGCTGGACTTGAGTCTCTCCTGTTGTGGAAAGAATTTGTTACAATCGAGATGCTTAGCAGGCAAATTATTTGTACAAATGTCATATACTAGATGTTATACTGATCCCCTCCCAAATCACTTGTCTATAATGATATGATTACAGAAAAGTAAGGATAGTTCATTTAGATAATTATCTATATATCCTATACTATTAAACGAGCAATTCTTGTATATATATATATATATATATATATATATATATATATATATATATATATATATATATATATAATCGGGATCTCGGAAACGGCTCCAACGATTTTCATAAAATTTTGTGTCCAGGGAGTTTCGGGGATAAAAAATCGATCTAGCTAGGATTTATTTTTAGAAAATGTCTTTTTGTCCGTGTTTTTAGGCAATGAAAAACTGCTACAATATCGTTAGAATAAGAAGGTAAATTTTGACAGATTGTTAATGATTACTTATAGCTTAATTGGTATAATGGGCGGTCACAGAATCGTAAAACCCCGGTTCGAGCCCAGACCGACCGACAGACTTTTTTTAATTTTTTTTTCAAGTTCAGTTCTTTTTTGAGAAAATCTATTTTTTCGAGCCCTTTTTTAGTATTTTTTAAAAACATGAAAATTTAAATTAAAATAATTGCACTCATGATTTTTTATTCAAATAACCAGTTCCGTTTTTTCTGTTATGTCACACTTCTGTTAAGATCAAAAAATATTATTTATATATCATCAGTATGTAATTTCTATCTAAATATAATTTCCAAAACACACGAATTAAAAAAAATAGAGCGAAAAATACCGAGCAAAGCTCGGTCAACCAAGTACTATCTAATATATTCAAGTTTTAATTTCCTCAGTCCAAAGTCAGTCCAAAGTTAATTTTATAAAATCATAAGAAACACTGATGACGAGGGGTTTACTTCAAGTGGAAATCAAACTTACTCTTGAAATACTTTATCCTGCGCGTCCTGGTGCATACCAAGCAGGACTAAAGTATATGCAATAACGAGCGCCGTGGTGTCGTTTCCAGCAATGGTAATGGAATCAATGTGCTCCCGGAGTTGATCGTCCGTGAACTCTATCTCGCGGTCGAATAGCATATCCAGGACAACGCGAAGTTTACCATCTGTAGTCGTAAATTAAAAATATACCTATAAATTAACGAGAAATGTCTTTCTAAACTAACCGATGGGAGAAAATGCAAGTCAGATAGTGAAATGAACATAAGTTTTAAAAAATTCGTTATCAGCCTTCAATTTCTAAGTGTTGCCCACACCAAGCAGTACAAGTAGGTTGATGAGCGTAGAGCCGTGGAGGTGTACATAAACCACGTGGTTGTCAGGTTGCAGCTAGGACTGACTGTCCTATAATGAAATACATCGCATAATATATATATATATATATATATATATATATATATATATATATATATATATATCCATATGTGGCGTGTGGAAGTATAGGATAGTAAGCCTTTTAATAAATATACTAAAATATTTAACCTTTATTGTACACCTTATAATACGGCATTTAAAGGGCAGAGTTAATCCCTTTGGAATTCTCTGACTTACGTAGTTTGAAGTTGTCCACTAAAAAAATATTATGGATTAATAACAAAAAAGGACCGAAATAAAGATTTACATACCTAGATCCTAGAAGCTAGAATCTGAGGTTGACGTTGATTCTCATGATTGATGATTATATAAAGTTAACGTATGTATAAATATATTATTATAATTTCATTCCCATATATTTAATTTTAAACACATTTTTAATTAGCAATTGTTAAAAACACTTCCATTTTTTACTTTTATGTTTTACTTTTTTCAATTTTTTTTAGTTTACCAATATGAACTTTCTGCATTTAAAAATACTATATATATATATATATATATATATATATATATATATATATATATATATATATATATATATATATATATATATATATATATATAGAGAGAGAGAGAGAGAGAGAGAGAGAGAGAGATCTCTTTACGGTAAATGTTGATCAGACGCGACTTCACGCGAGCACTTTGTTGATCCGAAAACGCATGTTGATCCGGCGCCTTTTGTTGATCCAATATGCATCTCCGGTAACTAATGTGGCTCCGACCGGATCAACATCTGCACTCACGAGACTGTTTGCTAGCATTGGCCGAAGTTGATCCGATATACAAATCCACCTTGCGATGGTTACGGGAAATGTTGATCCGATTTAAATGAGCCAATCAGAGCACAGCAAACGATAAGATAAACGATCGGATTGGCTGTATGCAGTCGCGACGTTGCCGTTTCGTATCTTTGGCGGTACAAGCTACAGATTAAATACGTGTTATGTAATGCATTCAGGGTGCTGTTTGGTCTACCTCGTTATTGTAATGCGCCGGGTATGTTCGCGGATGCGCGTGTGGATTGTTTCTACACCACCATGCGTAAACGATGCACATCGCTGGTGCGCAGGGTACTGACTAATCGGGCCTGTCTTATATATAGTTTTAAAATTAGGTAAATAGTTTTAAGTTTTACGAAAATTAGTTTTAAGATTTGTATTAATTACTAACACGTATGATTCTTGTGGTCGAAATAAACGATTTTTTTTAACGAATTACTCGACAACGCCCCTTCTTGTAGCGGAAGTGGTGGCAACGGCGACATAAGGTATTCGTCTGAGTGCGTGTTTACGTGCGTGCGCGCGCGCGCGCGCGTGTGTGTGTAGAATGGGTGTGCGTATGTGCATGTGTGCACTGTTGTGTTTGTGGTCTTGATGGAGTGACCTCAAAATGTAATTCAGAATTACTAGTGGAACTCTTGGACTAGTAGAACTGGGTGTGCTGAGTTTGGGCTCGTTTTGTTAGTTATGATGAGTCCTTACCTCCGGACTTGCTGAAGTGACCTGAAGGTGTACTTCGGTTACTAACACTGTAACACCTGGACTAGTAGAACTAGGTATGCCGAGTTTGGGTTTGTTTTGTTAGTTATGATGAAACCGTCACAAAACAAAAGTTCTTTTCACTTTGTCTCTAGTACCAATAGGTATCCAAGCTGATATTCGGAAAATGAATAACCTCGTAGTAACATCTTTAGGGGCAGTATCGATATCCACTTACCAGCCACACTGTTTTTCGGAGTAACCAACTGTCCTTTATATGAGCCTCACTTGCCCTCACGCGGTAACCACTTTACTGCACTCCAGTGCACCCACCAACACCTCTGCCATCTACGCCTCCACATCTACCACTGCACCCCTCTCTAAGCTTTCGTTCTCCCCTCCGCTACCTCCACCTCCACCATAAACTCTGCTCCATCCGCCTCAACAATAAACTCCGCTCCCTCCGCCGCCACCACCACGCGCCGTCACTATTCTTTCCGCCTCACCTCTACGCTGCATTCACCATATCAAAGTATATCAGTTTGTGCGACGAGGAGCTGAGCAAACACGTCAAATAGGTGGATCAACAATTGTTCTAACTTCTCACTGGATCAACATTTACCGTGAAAGGATGATTATATATATCAAATTTCATGAGTATCGATCAAATAGATCTTGAGTTAAACGTTTTCATATATCTATATAATAGAAACATCCTCTTTTATAGGTGTAAAATGTAATGTTTATTTTAAATGTTAAATATTGTCACATAACACCATTAGATTTCGACACAAACACTCGAACACAGTACTTGTACCCAATGTGACACTTTTATCATGTTTAACATTTTAAGTCTATATATGTAAATTTATATTTATTAAAAATAGAAAAGCACATAAGCTTATCGTTATTAAAATGTCACTGAAAATTGTGAGGTCAGTGTCCTTTTATCAATGCTCTAAATGTGACCGCCTGCGGGGGCGATGTTACGAATTCTGTCCGGAAGGGCCGTGTAATATTTTAATTATGTAATGTTTGAAACATCTACATTTAAAAACGATTACATCATTAAAGGAAGAGAAAAAAATCAGGTTACATTCGAATTTCAAAAAGTGAGAATAAGTGTATGCCTTCACTGTTCACTTATTGCCATGTTTCCAGCAATCTGGAAATAAAAGAAGTAGGGGTATAAGAATTTCGCACTACCCTCAATCGTACCACGGCACGGGTGTCGTAAAAGCGACAGAGGAAAACTGAAACAGGAAATGGGTAGCAGAATATTCCTTATAACAACTCAAAATTATTAAAAAAAATTGTTGCCAGCTCACTTATATTTTATAGTTATATATTTGTAGTTAAAGGAAGGGCATAGTGTAATGTTAATTTTATCATAATTCATTTGAATTTAATTAGTTGCTATCTTAATATTTATCAACGTTAGTCTGAGAAATTGAATTTAGATTCTGGTAGGTTTATGGAATTTAAATTCGAACTCTCAAAGAATGCAATTCTTTCAAAGTTCGAGTTTAAATTTCACTAAAGCTAAAAACCGTCTCCACAATATGAAACTTGTGTTATACTCGGAAACTTAAATCAGAAAACTATTAAGACATAGGGTTTAAAGTGTAGGTAGATTTTTTAGCGCTTCTAAATTTATGTACAAACAATCCATAAAATATCACATAAGCAGTAAGCACCCATAACCCATAAACATTAAATGAAGAGAATTGCGCATTGTTACATTGTTTATCGAGCTGACGATTGCATGTTAGGACACTTCACACTTGTATTCTAATAATAGTTTAAAGTATGGAGTTGCTGTTCATACTGTACCACGTATAAATAATTCTCGTTTAATCTCTTTCGTCGTGGAAACTTCGACTTAAAGGTTGAAGCGCGAGGAAGACAAGATAAAAAGGTAAATAATGATGAATTAAATGTAATGGTGGAAGCCGAACGCTTATCAAACAACCAAGGAATTATGCGTTGAATTATTTATTGTTGACTTTGATTTACCCACAATATTAACTCATGTGCACCAAATTGGTAAAATAAAAAAGACTCAAGAGATGTGCGCCTTATACATAGGTACGGGTGTTTTATCACGTTGCTATTTACATCAGGCTCAATCCAGCGAGAGGAATGACAAACTGGTGATTTTTGTAAATACATGATTTTTCGTAAGTTTTTCGCATTGCCGTGAAAAGAGACAAATGAAATAAATGTAGTAACATTTGTTTCGTTCAATTAAAATGGAGTAACATTTAAAGTATAAATTACTATACTCTTTAAATATTTGAATGTGCGCTTTGCGCAATTATTTCTTTCGCGCGATACATATTAAAGGTACATATAAATAGACAAAAGATCTAAAAAAATATTGAAATAACGTAAACAGACCGAAAACTAAAAATAAAAGTATTTTTATGCTAGTTTCGATTTTGCCTGGGTAAGAGCTATTAATGTGGCGTTATTTAGATAAAAGATAATGATCAAAGACCAATTATTTTATCAATTTTTCGTTTACACAAAAGTGAATCTTAAGTTTTTCGGATAAAATACAACCTGGAGCACTCCTGGCATTTCTCTCTAATTGCTAGTAACTCCTTCAGCTCAATAAATTTCGATATTACACACAGATAATTATATTTATTTGTATTTAATTACATATAATTCTAAGGATAAATGTACATTAATGAAAACGATAATTAAAAAACTCCACGGTATAGTGCCAAGACCACTGGCTGCGTTTCCTCGCTGAATGGATATCTCATTTGTATAGTATAGATAAAAGTTTAAAAAAAAACTAAGTGTTAATATTTTAAAAATTGCGTATTATAATCACAATGAAATAACCTTAATAGATACTCATTCATTATTATGCAAGTTTTCATTTTATAATAAATTAGCTGATAGCCGCTCGCTTCGCTGGGCGCACGTTAATATTTTATTGCGGAACCTATAGCTAATTTTCAATAATTTTTTTGGGACTATCGTAAAATCCGTTCTTAATAAGCGTCTACGTAGCGAAATGAGTAACTACACTAAATTAGTTCGTGGATCGATCATCGTGATCGTAAAGTGGATGCTATTTATAAATCGTATTAGTAAATTGATATTGAAAAAAAAAACTGTGGTTTATAATCACTAGTTTTAAAAATTAGTTATTATAAATTATAATAACTTTATTACATACTTCGTTCGTTTCGCGAAAATCACGTATAGACTCACTTCTAGTACCACATGAACCTAGAGGTACAAATAGAGGAGCAAACGTTGACGTCATTTATCAACATGCGTTGACGTCATTCATCAACATGCGTTGACGTCATTCATCAACATGTGCTGACGTCATCAAAGTCATCATTCATCAAATAAGGCAAAGTTTGATGAACGATGACGTTTAATCGTTAAGGATGAAATCAAATAGAAGAGAATACTAGCCCAGATAGATAACACTACTAGCTGTAGACCGTATTTCAAACAACTAAATATTCTTACTTTACCCTGTATGTACATTTATGATCTATGCCTGTTTGTCCACAAAAATAATAATAGTTTTAAGAAAATTAAAGATACGCATAACTTAAATACACGTAACAAAAATAAATTATACCTACCACAGTCGCGAACAAAAATGTTAAATACAAGCCCCTACTATATGGCAATAAAAGTATATAATAAATTACCACAGGAAATAAAAAATATATCAGAATTAACCAAATTTAAATCAAGACTCGGTAAATATTTAAAACAAAACCCCTTCTACTCAGTAGAAGAGTATTTAGATAAAAAATAACACTATTATATATTTTTTATATCTTTTTATAGCTTTTAATTTGATTTTATTTTATGTATGTTAATAGTATATAAGCAGTGCCCTTGTCAAATTTGCAGTGCCTGAAAAGGGCGTCTAAGTTGTAAGCACATTTTTAATTTAATACCAATTATGTACACTTAGATTGCAAATAAATGATTTGATTTGATTTGATTTGAATTATTAAGTTATTGATACATAAGCATCTCAATAAATGTCACACCTAAAATATTGATTACAGAAATTCGGATACGGCTACTGATAACAAAATTTAAGTAACAGTACAAACCTAGATTTTTTAGACAGGGACTGATTGGGGAGCGAAAACCTAACCTACCCGTACCCGTTGCTATTAAACGTTTATACGATAATATCGACGGCATTTCAAGATGCTCTTATGGCCGAATACTCAAACAATACTCAATTATAAGATGTCATTAAGTCGCGTGCTGTCACAGTCATTTTGACTTAAAGTGCAGCACGAGACTTAACGCCATCTTAAAATTGAGTAGCGTTTGAGTGTTTGGGCATTAGAGACACAAGACGATCACCATACAACAAAATCCGAAACACAAAAGATGTATTTTTGCATAAATATTGGTTCCGACTGTCCATTCAACCTGTGACCTGTCTATATACATAAGTGGTTTTGGAAATCTACTGTAGGTACCTGATCTAATCAGATTACATATTAGCTTAGGTAAAGTAAATAGTGAACTAACAAGTGTTTTGGTAACTAGTTGTTGAACTAATGTTTTTTTTTCATAGAACATTTATTAATGAATATTATTAGAATCTATAAATTCAAAAAGTCAATGTGGACTCTGTTGTGAAATGTTTGCAAATGTACGGAATAAGATAATAAAAATTAATGTGCTAGAGAGCGAAAGCTTTTTAAAGCTCTATTGGTACTACAAAAAAAATCTTAGGAAATTAATTCATAAGAACGATTTTTTTGTTATTATATTATTTTTTTATATAAATAAATTGTATCTACTGGGCTTCTCTCCGAAATGATATTTTATTGTCCACATAATAATATATATGCTATATATCATAATGCCAAATACCTGATTGTTCAGTCGGTTTTGATTTATTCCTTTCGTGTTCCATTCTTCTCTTACGGACAACCTAGAAAAATGATTAAATTATACATTTACATACGATCTTACATCAGAAGTTAGCCTAAGCAAGTCTTAAGTGAAATGATAATTAAAGTTGAGTGTTTTATATGTTTGTATGTAAAAAAAATAATGACTAAGCCTTACGCTGAACAACATTACATTAAAATGAATTATTAATGACATAAAGGTATAAAAAGACAAAAGCGTTTTTTTTTGTAGGATAGGGTGACAAACGATCAGACAGTCCACCTGATGGTAAGTGGATGCTGAGGGCCATAGATATCTATATTTAACCTCGATCAAAATGCAGATAACTTGTCACCCTTGAGGACTTTGGTGGAATGCCTCGATTCCAGTAAAACGGGTCTCCAGTTTTCTACACTTACCGTACGAAACACAGCAGCATTAAGCTGCTATTTTACGCAGGAATTCTGTGAGAGCGTGGTCCTACCCCGGTCGAGCTGACCCATTCATGCTATAACCATAATAGCTGCAGCGTGACTTTACCACGTCTAAAACGTCTTCAAATTTTGCTATCAATACACAATATAAAATGCGTTGTTATCCCTAAAGACTAAGATAAAGTCTCGTTATCAGCAAAAAAGATTTTTTCAGTTCTCTACACTTACCTTTAAAGTTAGCTATTCTAAGCTGGAATTTTGTGCGAGCGTAGACATTCACCGACTCATTTGTGCTGCACACAAAATAACGCTGTAGCGTGGCTCTACCACGTAATCTTACATTTTTTATTATGCAAACATGATACTTACTTTTGTAAAAAAGATATAAATAGTTACTTTGCAACCATCCGCTCAATTAAATAATATGATGTGTCTTACCTAGTATGAAGAGCACCTCCCGCCCTCTCTCAATTGCGTGCACTAATCCCGTCACCACTAATGCCAGCACCACCACCCCCAACACCACTATTCCCAACACCACTACTCCCAACACCACTGCTCCCAACACTACTATTCCCAACCTCACTATTCTAGGAATGCTTTTTTAATTGAGCGGCTGATTGCAAAGTAACTATTAAATATCTTTATTATAATTGGATTTCCGCAAAGTAACGCCTGATTCTATCAATTAACTTACTTTTGTGTGCATTGCTTTAAGACCTAAAATCCTTCTTCTTCTTATCAGCTCCTTATAGTCTACTGCAAGACATGGGACTTTCCTATTGCACTATAGATTTCCCATGGTCGCCATGTTTGGCAGGTTGATTGGCTATATATATATATATATATATATATATATATATATATATATATATATATATATATATATATATATATATATATATATAGATTCTCTAACAGTGTTATCCCACGACAACTCATGAATTATAATGGCATATTTAGAACATGGCAACATGAGTTTTAATTTGTGAGAGGCCTTCAGATTGTCCTGGCATTTCTCATAATCGTCTATTACGACGCACACGGAAAAAGTTATGCACAGAATGAGGTCATGGATTCTCTTACGGCACCACCACACGGTAATTGCATTTTACCCAAGCTTTAAGAAGATAATCGAGCTGCAAGAAATTGTAAGAATAGGGTTTAAACGACCTATTGCTGAGGTGCAGAGCTTGTGCGGCCGAGCTAGACAACCGAGAGAGAGACAGTTCGGGCTGATTTTAGCTAATAAAATAGAAGAAATCATTATCTCATATTCGCCTGTTTCCTCCTCCAAAACTAGACGGATTGTAATATTTTGAAGAATGTATTATGTGTTTGCTGTATGCCTCGAGGCGGTATAACTGGGCCGTAAGTTTGTTTGGAAGATTCCTACTTTCTAGTATTTAAAATAACTAAATTATTGATAAAAACCGCAAGGAACATGCCATAGTATTTAAAGATTGTATCATAAAAATATCTTTTCTAGTATTGTTGGAGGAAACAGAGACATATGTTTGTATGGCCTAAACACTACCCGGATATCCTACAGTAATGCCTTTTGTTTTTGTGCAGCATTATAATCTATTGATTAGTAAATAGTTAGAAAAGTTACCTCGTTCGTGAACTTGTGAGTGTAAGCAATATTTTCTCTTAATTGTTTCGCGTAGGGTGTCAAATTAAATAGGCAATCCGGCTGCAGCCACAATTTAAAAAAGCGCATATTTAGTATGGTCATAACAGTATGACGAGCACGAAGGTACGGGGAATCTGTTGAATGCTGTATGTCCATCTCTTCACCCATCGACGTTTCTGTTGTGAGAATATCAGCGAGTTATTAATTTGCTTGTGAACTTATTTTTACTGTAGGCTATTGTCCCACAGGGGCATTGAAGGTTGCACTTGTATTATTGTGATTTTCGTTTTCATCAAGAAGTTATGAAACATAACGCAATAAACATAATAAAATCACTATATTTTTTTATTTGGAATCACTTGGAAAAGTATAAGAAATAATCATATCTTCAACAGCTACATATTTTAAGTAAATTATTATTATTGACATTGAAATATATAAAGATTTTTTAAATTCTCTTATATACGTAATCAAATAGTAACTTGCCTATCAATACTGGCAAGATTTTAATCATGCAAGTATTTACCGAACCTTACTTATAGTATAGGTATTGTGTTTAAAAAAACATGAATTTATTTGGTGTTATTGGGTGGTGGTAAAAATTATGAGGATGTAGATAAAAATCAAAGTATTCTACTATTAATTATAAATTACAGAATATTGACAAGTTCCTGCACTTACCAAAAACAATATCTACAGTACAAGCTGTCACATATTGGAAAACATCGAAATATTCCTTGTTAACTTGTTCACTGAGCCTCTCAATAAGAATCTCAGCTCGTTCCCCGATAACACTCAAATATTCTTCTATCACTTTGTTATGAAATATGGGCAGTAAAACTTTTCTATGAGATTTCCATAGATTCACTGAAATCAATATTATTATTTAGTATATATCTGTATAAATATTTACTTGTGTGACTATAAATATTTTCTCCGCGGATGTCTTTATAATGTGAGAGTCGATTTTTTTGACTAGGATAAATAGCCAGGGAATAATAATTTAATTAATTCATTCATTACCATTCCTATCAAAGCATACTGGTGAAAATAGGCTTCCCCCATTGTCTGTGCCATATTTTCCGTAGTTTTACGCTTGGCATGCGCGTAGGCAATTGCAGTTTATGTCATTCTGTCTTCTGTAATAAAGATATTAATATTTATTTTGCAACCATCCGCTAAATTAAATAAAATAATGTGTCTTCTTGGCGGCTGACCGCCCGTGTAGAGGCGAAACAACTGTCGTATTATCGTCGATGGTGTGTCTTTCCTAGAATAGTGGTGTTGGGAGTAGTGTTGCTGGGATTGGCGGTGACGGGATTAGTGCACGCAATTGAGGGAGGGCGTGAGGTGCTCTTCAAACTAAGGAAGTCACATCATTTTATTTAATTTAGCGGATGGTTGCAAAATAACTATTAATATCTTTATTGTAATGGATTTCCGCAAAGCAACGCCTGATTCTATCAATTGTTCTGAGCTGTCATCAAGAAGATTCTGCTGCTTATATCCTGTTCTAGTTTCAATCTGTGTCGCATCTTACGATGCCAGGGGTTGATATTAGATAATAGAATTTATAATAAACAGTTGATTAGAAATAGCAGGTAACCATAGGATTAAACCATTTCGATCATAGAACAATTAAATAACAAACAAGTGTTTAAAGACGAAAGTCCTTCACTTCTGGATATATGACTAAGGACGAATTTCTGGGTGACAGAACAGTTGAAATCCGCAAAGAATAATTTAAAATGAAGCTTTACAGACAACAAGATTAAAAAATTAGAAATACTTACATGGGGCTATAAAAAGACCATGTCCTAGCCACGGTCTCAGAAAACGATAAACCCTGTCTTTATCTAAGCAGTTTTCCAAAATAACTTTTGCGTCTTCTGCGTTGCTAATAGCTGTGTGAAAAAATAATTTTATGTTTAGAAGCTTTCAAAAGTTATGGTAAAGTTACAGCCTATATACGTCCCACTGCTGGGCACAGGCCTCCCCTAATTTCTGAGAGGGTTTTAGGGCAAGGAAGTGTCCGCCGCGCTGCCCCAATGCGTGTTGGCTAACTTCACATGTCTTCGAAATATTTTTTTCTTATATCTCAGACATGCAGGTTTCCTCACAATGTTTTCCTTCACCGCTGAGCACGTGGTAAATCAGCATTTAAAATTGCAATTAACAATTTCATTGGTGCCGGCGGGGACCAATGAAAGCCGTGGTAGCTCAGATGGTTAGCGCTCGCTGTAAAAAGTTATAGCCTTAAATTGAAATATTTACCCGCTTACAATACTGTATAAATATATTCTCTTTGAGGGATTATCTTATTATGTAAAGTTATCATAGTAACTGAAGCATGTTCTATCATAATATACTAAAAAGGACGTTATTTTTTACCGAATAAGGGTGACCAATGAGCACACTGCCCCTGAGCTATCACGACAATCACATTAAAAAGTGTGAGTGTTGCATACATACATAAACACTCACGCCTGTCACCCAGAGGGGTAGGCAGAGACTACAGACTTTCATTTAGCACGATCCTGACATACCTCTCTCGCCTCTTTCACATCCATATACCTACGCGTACATGCTCGTCGGTTAAGGGTACTCTTAATTTGTGTATTCAGCAGGGATGGGAGATATGATAAGGATATTGAACGACGAGTGAATGCAGGAAATAAAGTAAATGGGGCCCTGCACTCTATTGTGAAAAAGTCAGAATGTGTCAAAAAAGGCACGTATGTCAATTCACAATGCTGTATTATTCCGTACTTTAACGTATGGTAGTGAAAGTTGGGTGTGGCAGAAGAAGCACGAGAGTAGAATAAATGCAGTAGAAATGCATTTAGGGCTGAATTTGAGTGATAGGGTGAGATAAAAGAAGAGTGTGGTTTGCAAGATGATGCGGTGACCAGGATTAAGAAACGAATGCTTCGGTGGTTTGGTCATGTAGAAAGAATGAATGCGGAAAGAATGACAAAGCAAATATATGTTGCAGAAGTGAATGGAAGGGTCGCAAAGGGTCGTCCTAGGCGGAAGTTTGTCGACCAAATTAGCGATATACTAAAAATGGGCCAAATGAGTGTTGCATATTCAGATAATTACATTTTTATAGGATAGGGTGACAAACAAGCACACAGTCCACCTGATAGTAAGTGTTTACTATGGCCCATAGACATCTACATCTATCCTCGATTACGAATCAAAATGCAGATGCGTTGTCACCCGTAAGGACTTAGATGGAATGCCTTGTTCCCAGTAAAAAGGGTCTCCGGTTCTCTACACTCACCATACGAAACACAGCAGCATTAAGCTACTATTTTACGCTGGTATTCTGTATTCTTTTCCGGTCGAGCCGACCCATTCGTACTACAATTATACTACTAATATAACTGCATGACCACGTATAAAATATACCAATGAAAAAAACTAATATTCAATACAGATAATAGAATTAGCATGTATCTTTACGTAGGAAGATATTCAGTTTTCAAATATTTCATCTGCTGCTCGGAGAAAATAAAGTACCCGGTTGACCGAGCTTTGCTCGGTATTTTTCGCTCGATTTTTTTAATTCGTGTGTTTTGGAAATTATATTTAGATACAAATTACATACTGATGAATTATAAATAATATTTTTTGATCTTAGCGACATAACAGAAAAAACTGAACTGGTTATTTGAATATAAAATCATGAGTGCAATTATTTTTATTTAAATTTTCGTGTTTTTAAAAAATACTAAAAAAAGGGCTCGAAAAAAATATATTTTCTCAAAAAAGAAAGAAACTTGAAAAAAAAAATAAAAAAGTCGGTCGGTCGGTCTGGGCTCGAACCGGGGTTTTACGATTTTGTGACCGCCCATTATACCAATAAGCTATTTATAATCATTACCAAACTGTCAAAATTTACCTTCTTATTCTAACTATATTGTAGCAGTTTTTAATTGCCTAAAAACACGGACAAAAAGACATTTTCTAAAAATAAATCTTAGCTAGATCGATTTATTATCCCCGAAACTCCCTGGACACTAAATTTTATGAAAATCGTTGGAGCCGTTTCCGAGATCCCGATTATATATATATATACATATATACAAGAATTGCTCGTTTAATAGTATAGGATATGAGGTTAACTCATATTTATTTTGTCCGAGCAAAGCAAGATCGTCTGTATAGTTTTAATTTGTGTTGGCGTAACTGAACCTTGAAAATGGTTTCCATACGTATTCAAGTAATCATACTCATCAACTCATAAAGTCATTGAATGATAGTGTAAATAACTTACCCACGTACAACTTCGGACCAAACCATAGTTTTACGGCGCCCTTATTTTTATAACAAATTTCTGCTATATCATTAAGATTCTTAACAACTTCTGCAAATTAGATAGAATTTGTAAGTCAGTTGGTCGGCAATGTGTACGCCGTTAGATATCGTCCCTTTGGTATTTGTAAGAGTCGATGTTATATATATATATATATATATATATATATATATATATATATATATATATATATATATATATAGATATATATATATATATATATATATATATATATATATATAAATTATCAGAATAAAAAAAGGAAAAAAGGTTCTCGAGTGGCAGCCTCGTACCGGTAAGCGAAGTGTCCACTAGATGGAGTGACGACCTGGTAAGACATGCAGGTGGCTCAGGACCGTGCTTTGTGGCATACCTTGGGGGAGGCCTATGTTCAGCAGTGGACTTGTGAAGGGCTGTAATGATGATGATGATGATATTATATCAGAATACAAATTCAAGGAGAATATGTCAAAAGAAATACCTAAATAGGCAACGAGGAGCAGCGTCAAAAATGTGAAAAACCAGTATTGCAATCAGCAAGAATCCAGGAGTAGCGATTGTGGCATTGTCTCCTTGCCACGGATAGGCCTATGTTCAGCAGTGGGCTATATTCCCTTTCCAGTCCCAACATATGAGTTTTCGCTGCAACTGCCCACACTGCAATACAAAACGTTATGACAGATTGGCAAAGAGCCTTGTACACATATAGGAGGAGGTAGCAATCCGCAATTTATTTTAGGTTGTGGTGTGGTTAGGTTGGTGACATTTGAAATATGACGGTTCCAAGTTAGCTACTCGTCAAATGTCACTCCTAGATATTGCACGTGTTTAACCATTTCTAGCTCTTTACAACCACATTGTCTGCCAGGAAGTAAGGGTGTTGCATGCATCTTGACTTTAAAGCTGCTGGAGGCATTAGTAGCCTCTGTTATCCTAAAACATTGTTGATAGCAAACTATTTTCCAGAGCCTTCGAAACTCCACACAGTCCTCTTTCTGCAAGTCCTTGCACACCATCCCAAGTCTGATGATGAAATAGCAGGACAATGTCATCTGCGGACATTAATATATCAGCTCCTTCTAATTCTATGTGACAGAGATCGTTAACGTACAGCAGATAATATAGAGGTTATAGTTACTTTTTTGAAAACAGCTGGGAAAATCCCTGTTTCCAGGCTCAGGTTATATAAATAACATAGTGGATCAACGAGAACATCTATTGATTGTTATATGATCTTTGCCCTAATCTTATATTGATATATTTATAAAATAAAACCCATGTATGTAAACGCAACTATAAACTATTTAAGAGTACTGTATATATATATATATATATATATATATATATATATATATATATATATATATATATATATATATATATAATACATACACCATGTAACATAATTAACGCACTTTGAGAAAGTAGTTTATTCAGAATCGTTTACTGAATCGATTCCTATCATTTTTAATATAGGTAATTTTTATCCGAAAAATAATTAAAACTACGTAAATTACAGTCACACTAAATCTGTACAGTCAACACAAACTGAAATGGACCGTAACTTAAGGCAATAAGACTTTTAAGAGTGCAGTTTTATTTGTATTATTACTAATTCTGTCATTCAATAAAAATAAAGAAAAATGAACTTTATTTCAAGCACCTTAAAGTCTTTGCGTTAAAAATTCAGTGTATGCATTATGATTATTACATAATATACTATTTTTTTATTTTTTTTTCTTCCAATTATACAATAAACGTTTTTAACATTTTTATCTTAACTAATTGGGGTGTTTGGGGGTGTGCGTTAATTATGTTGCATATTGTATATATATATTTCGATATATATATATATATATATATATATATATATATATATATATATATATATATATATATATATATACATCGAATAAGAAGGTGGTCAAGTCTTGTATTGTCGAGCGCGTAAATTTATGTAAAAGCTTTTCAAGTTATCGCTTAGGTAACACTCATGAAACGCATTTTAATATTTTCTTTATTATTTATTAGTTTGCTACATATCTCATTATATTGATATTGTTAACACGAAAAATATACATAATATATGCAGGTGGCTCTTAACCGTACTTTGTGGCTCTTGAAGGTCTTTAATGATAAGGATGAATATTAAAGAGCTAATTTGACACTTACTTTCACCGTCTCCCAAAAATATCATAGCATTTCCTAGTACAGGCAAGGAGGGCGGAACGGGCAGTGATGCGGTGGCACGATCCAAACGCTTCGCATTAGCTTTCCAATATGCCAAATAGATGCACAGGATCATTACCACAACAACCAAAATTATCATGGCTCTGGTTTATAATATAGCGAAAACCTGTATGTATAAAAATGAAAAAAAAAATTAAAGAAAACAAAAAGCTAACTAGAAAATCAATAAGCTGGAGTGGCAAGGGGCCGGCCATATACCTTGAAGAACCAATAACCCATGGAGAAGAAGCATTCCACATTGGCAGCCTCGAACAGATGAGCGAAGTGAGGGTCAGCCTTCCACTAGTTAGATTGACGACCTGGTGAGAGATGCAGAAGTCGATGGACCGTACTTTGTGCTATTCCTTGGGGATATTTATGTTCAGTAGTCAACTTGCGATCGGCTGTAATAATGGTGGTGATAATGCTTGTTTCCCGCAGGAGTAGGCGGAGATAATGGTTTTCCACTTTATAACACTCTGGCAAAATTGTGGTGTCTTTTACATGCATAAGTTATTTATAAACACATTCTCGTCTAATAAGGTCTACTTAACTTGTATAATATTGTAACTTAAATTAAAATTTAAATAAATCTTCGAAACAATTTTTTAAAGAAGATTTTCTTGAACCTGAACCATATCTGAGAACACTCGATTAAGCCACCTTTCAAACAAAAATAAACTAAATCTAAATCGGTTTATCCCTTTGTGAATTAAGTCCACCTGATGGTAATTGGATGCTGTGGTCCATAGATTCGATTAAGAATCAAAATGCAGGTGCTTTGTCACCCCTGAGGACAAAAATGGAATGCATCGTTTCCAGTAAAAAGGGTCTCCGGTTCTCTACACTCACCTTACGAAATCCAGCAGCTTTATACTGCGATTTTACGCTGGTATCCTGTGAGAGCGTGGTCCTGCCCCGGTCAAGGTGACCCATTCGTGTTACTACTTACGTGGCTCGGGCGTGGCTCTACCACGTAAAATATGTATGTAGATAGTTCAACTATCAAAGGAATTAAAAATAAGGTAAGCAATAAGTTTTGTAGTGGAATAAATATTCATTGATACATCGGAAGTCGGTATCACGGTCGATGCTGTGCTGTTACTGCAAAATGTAAGTTTGTGATCTTCAAAAATATTTTCACACTTTAACTAAAAATTAACGATGTTCAGAATTTTTTCCTTATGCTATAAAATCTTGCTTCTTGCCAAATTTAATGATTCTAGGTCAACGAGAAGTACTCTATTACTAGATCACGATCATGAATTATAATTCTATGCTAATGGAGTTCTAAAGAGCTCACTTCAAAAAAGGAAAATAATGATAATTTTAAATAAGTATTATGTAATTCTAAGAATATAATATTTGGTAGCTTTTAGATAGTGCGTAAAATGCAATATTTTTAATTGTTATTGTAATTGTAGCAGTGCAATAATTTCTAAGGGTATTTAACATTCTATCTGAGCTTTACACACACTGTGCGACAATGATTCGAAAGCCATTGCAAAGACGATAAATTCCAGAATGTGTATGCTTGGAGCGGTGCTTTCATGGCGCAAGAAAATGATTCTTTGAAATCTATCTCCTCCGTAACTCGTAGGCCAATTTACGTAATTTTTGGCAATATTTTCAGCTCAACGCAGACAAGGTTTGTAAACAATAAATATCTGAATTTGTCTAAAAGATATTAAAAAATAAACAAAAACTAAATTGTCTATGGGAAAATATAAAAGCAAAAGCGCAAGCTTTTGTAATAATTATTGAGAAAAGAATTAATTTAAAACCATTGTAATGTGATTGAATCTTTTGTTGAAATAAAGATAGTTATGACTTTAGACTTTTACTCCGCCCCGTTTATGATGCAAGCAAAAGGTTGCATCATTTGCATCCGCACTGCATTTGCACCGGCCCTACTATTGTTTGTAATTTTAAAAGAAACATTTTCTAAAACCTACTTGTAAACTTTTACATTCATTTATCATCTATACGTAAAGCCTACAACGAGTAAGACTTGGCAAAATGGTCCGGAAATAAACCTTTGTAGAGGCATAAACAGCTCAATCCCATATCACCAACAATATTTTAAATCCCTTGAATATCGATCAGATCATTAGTATGTCTAGTAAATTATATCCTTAATAATTGAAAAACATGTAAATTTTATTAATCCCCTGGAACCCTCAGTCACCTTCTAACGAGACAGCATGATACTAAATTCAACCCACGCCTATTCCCGTAGCTTTTGTGTACGCATTTTAGATCCAAGTTTGGCATTACTGTGCCTCAAAGTGTCACGAAGAAGCTGAACTAAAAATTATCTGATCTAAAAAAGAGGCTTTGATATTATAAGAAAATATTTAAGCAACTTAAAATTTACTGATGCCATAGTCTTATACTCAGAAGCAGCGTTACATCTCGAAGCAATCATGAAGGAACATAAGAAATAAAACAAAAGTTATGACCAACTACTTAAATAGGCCAATTTAAATGAACAACTAAATATTGGAATATTTTAAAAGTATAGGTATGTATATCTAGGTAAATATCTTTTAACTTATAAGTAATCTAGACATCATGTTAATTAAGGAAATGTGTCAATGTGATCTGGAGAAAATTATGTCTCAGTCTTGAAATCTAACTTTTTTCTTAAGACTGAAAAAGAGAATCCTAGATTCATGTTTTTTACCTTGTCTTTTATACGCAAGCCAAACTTGGATCTAAAATGCGTACACAATAAAGCAACGGGAATAGGCGTGGGTTGAATTTAGTATCATGCTGTCTCGTTAGAAGGTGACTGAGGGTTCCAGGGGATTAATAAAATTTAAATGTTTTTCAATTATTAAGGATATAATTTACTAGACATACTAATGATCTGATCGATATTCAAGGGATTTAAAATATTGTTACTTTTGTTAACTCGTATTTCGTGACTTTTTTATTTAAGCATTCAAACCAAACCTAGTTTAGTAACGGGATACTAAGTACACATAACACGGTTAATTCGAATATGTTCGGTTTTTGAATATATTTTTTTCAATTTTTGGTCTAATCTACGCAGAAAGGTAGCCGGGCTAACTATGACATCGGAACGTAACGCACCCGAAACGTCGGGTATTAAAAAGTTAAATTAAATGCAATAAAATGCGTAAAAAATAGTTTCATTTAATGTGTGTCAGGAGGTATTGTAATAAAAAGTTAACATTACAATGAGTTCAATTTTATCTCATTAAAATTTATTATTTTTCATAAGTTTTATAATAATCTGTTATAGTTTTTACAAAATTTTAAAGAAATGAATAATAATGAAATGTTTTAAGCATAGTTACGGAATTATATGACTCAAATAATATCTTATATCTCTACCGTACGATTTTATCTGTTCTGAATATAACTAAATAAAAGTAAAAAATAACACACAAACAGGAAAAAAAGCACAAAAAACGAAATAATCTGGCGATATATAATGCAATATAATATAATATTTATTACGAATACTCACACTTTATTTTGTCAAATATTATGTTTTGAAAAATTTTACTATATTTTGTAAATTGTTTTAAATTATGGATACGGTTGCCGGCAAAGACTCGCTAATTCAGACTCAGGTTGTCATAACTTTAAATCTTCCTAACATCGTCAACTTGTTTAGTTTTGCCTCTATTCAAATATTTAAACACGACACTGGAATTCCGCAAGTACTCGAGCAAGTTGCGGATAATAAGTTGACATAGTTGATTTCCGATTGAAATCATTTATCAAAATAGTAAAATTGCTCTAATATGTATTTTCATAAGTAAATAATATACGTACTAAGAATCAGTCTGTAAAAGTCTTTAAAATAAATATAGTTTTATTCAATATGTAGTGTTCGGGTAAATTTAAGAAATCATTTATTAAACGTAATTAATTTTGTATAAATAACAACTATTAACCGCATAAAGTATAAATTCAGGTACTTATCTACCTAATATTATTAATTTGACTGCCTCGTTGGTTTAGTGGTTGTTGTAGTGCCAAAAAATCAATTACCTATAGAGTTTTTCCGTCAAGAAATTTTTAGTAGCTGCCCGGAGTCAGGAAGTTGGCGGTGTCTCACACCCGTGCCTCGGAAAGCACCTAAAAGCCGTTGGTTCTGCGCCTGATCTCGCTCCAGTCGTGTCGGTTAACCGTCCCATTGGATTATGAGAGTGAGGGAATAGAGAGTGCACCTGTGCTTGCGCATACACTTGGGCACTATAATCCTGTCCTGTGCCGATGGCACAGTCTCCGTTGAAGCTGGCCGCCGTGATCGAGATTCGGTCTGGAGGACATTCATTATTATTAATTTTATAGGATAAGAGTGACAAAAGAGCACACAGTCCACCTGATGGTAAGTGGTTGCTGTGGCCCATAGACATCTACATCTATCCTCGATTACAAATCAAAATGCAGATGCGTTATCACCTGTGGGGACTACGATGAAATGCGTCGTTTCCAGTAAAAAGGGTCTCCGGTTCTCTACACTCACCATACAAGCTGCTGTTTCTCGCTGGTATTCTGTGAGAGCGTGGTCCTTCCCCGGTCGAGCCGACCCATTCGTGCTTCAACTATACTACTAATATACTGCACCGTGGCTTTATTTACACATAACATGAAGTTTTTTTTGCATCCTTTTTCTTTATCTTCATTTGCAACAAGATTCCTACCACTGCTTCAACCTATTGATAAATTATAAAAGTAGAAAAACTTCATATGTAGTTTTGCGAAACTACAAAAAAGTTCCAGGGATGAAGTTTTTATCATTAATCTTTTCAAACAATTCACCACCAGCATTGTTTAGATTACAACGTTTCATCGATTCTCCGGCTTTCTCAAACGATGCTAGCGCATTTCCGGCGATGGAAACTGTCCGGTCGCTTGTTGCTCACAGCAGTGAACACTTTTAGCAAGCATTTATTACTATACCAGTACTTGGATAAACGAGCTTTCCTCGGTATTTTTTTTTTGGAAATCATGTTTTTTGGAAATTATATTAAATACAAATTACATACTGATAAAATATGAATAATATTTTTCGATCTTACCGACATGATAAAAAGAAACTGAACTGGTTATTTAAATAAAAATCATGAGAGCAATTAGTTTAATTTAATTATTTGTGTTTTAAAAAAAAATATTAAAAAAGGGCTCGAAATAAAAAGGGAAAGGGAACTTGAAGAAAAAAAAGGAAAAAAGTCGTACCGAAGACATCTTGACTCCAACCGGGGTACCAAGATTTCGGGAACGCCCGATGTCCTAATTGAGCTACTTTAACCTGGAAGGCGCCAGCAAAATTTACCTTCGTATTCTAATTTTATTGTAGCAGTTTTTAATTGCCTGAAAACACGGATAACACGATATTTTCTGAAAACGAATCGATTTATTGCCCCCAAAGCCTACACACTAAATTTCATGAAAATTGTATGAGCAGTTTCCGAGATTCCGATTATATATATATATACACGAATTGCTCGTTTAAGGGTATTAGATTCGATTTCTTAAAGAAATGGTCAATGTGAAAAAACTATCGATTCAAATCTTCCCTGCGCTTCAAAATCACTTCACTTTTGTAGACACTGGTTCATTTTAAGCAGCTAAATCGTTGAATGGCTTTTTATTTCTGGATCGTATTGATTAATCCAAAATTCATTACCTGTATTTATATCGCGAACACACCAAGACGCTTCGGTGATGTTGTGGGGAATCTAACGTGAAACTAATCTCCCAACACGAAGGTATTCTTGTTAAAGCGGGCTACATACGAGACGATATCGGTGGCGATCTAGGGTGGAAAGAAATCGAGGCTTTTATCGAGGCAGACCCTACACACGGGCCTGCCTAGCAGTTCGCGTTTGGACTTGGAGCGGAACGCATATGCGGTAGAGTTATTTAAAATGCCTGCGACTCTCTTAAAACACCAACGTGTTTTTTTGGAATTAGCCCTCTCGGTAAATTTATTCGAAAATAGAAAAAGAGGAGTTGCTGGGTGAAAAATGACTCCAAAAGAGAAAAAAATTAAGCCAAATAAACGTACTAAATGGTCTGTAATCCAAAGACATGATTTATTTTCTCCGGATGGATGAAGACAGTTTTTACAACCTTCTAGTATTTTTCTATATTTATGATTAAGCAACTTATATAAAAACATCAATTTCTCCTACCTATGCTTTTTGGTTATTTCTTCTCTTTGTTCATTTCTGCTTTGGTCAAAATCGGGTTATGTACTACACACAACAAACAAAGAAATAAAATACTTTTGTATAATAATATATATATACTTTTTTAATGTAATCTTTATTTATGGATTAAAACTATCAAAAATTGTTTTTTTTAAACATAAAGAAACCTTTAATTTCGGACATACTTCTATATAGCATGTTTGTTGATGTGGAGATGGTGAAGGAGTAGGAGTTAGTTGTTGATGAGAGGATGAAGGCACGTAAGAGATCTGAGTGCGGTCGTGTGTTGATAGCGTTGGAATAGGAGTTAGTTGTTGAGGAGAGGCTTTATCCTCTCCTTACTTACTTCATACACCCTACTTTATGAACGGCAATAAAACAATTAGTTTGGTAGGCATTCTTGACTTCGCAAGGTATTTAAATTTTTTTTTGGTTTTTGTAAAATATCAGTGCCATAGGCTTCTTCTTCTTCTCCGTTCACATGTTTAAAATGTAAAAATTTTGTTATGAAAAAAAGGTCATTCAGTATCACTGTTTCGTTAACGTCCTTCCGCGAGAGCTGCCGGCAGCGACTGCCAAAAGAAATCGGGCTGATGCGCCTACACACACGCAGTACGGAGGAGGCGGGGCCCCGATCTAGGAAGCATCGGCTGCATTTCTGCTCCTGCCAGCCGATTAAGGAGGCGACATCGGCCACGACTTAGGATGGCCCTACATACGACACGATTTAGAGGCAATCTAGGGGGCATCCCCACCACTCCACCCTAGATCGCCACCGGTATCATGTCGTATGTAGCCCGCTTAAATCTTGTGAACGTTTCCTGATCCAATTTAATATATGTACTGAAGCTATGAAGAGCTAACGTAACGCGCCTATTCTCTTTAATTAAAACTTTTTACTGCTAGTACTTGCTTTTTCGTAACCTACAAAGGTCGACCACTTCTTTCTTCATCTCTCAATTTTTGTCAACTGTGCTGATATTTGTTAGCGATATGCAGTTGCAATACAAGGATATTGTTACGAGCTTGAGGTTCGTGACAATAAAAATTGCCGATAAAATTACCTAGATTAACACTTTAATTTACTTTACACAAATTAAAACTTCAAACACTAATAATTAAACACACTAATTCACTTTATTCCGCTCCGTAGCTTCGCTTGTCTCGCCAAATCCAATACTGCCCCGATCGCATCTTGCAGCGCCTTTTTTATATAAATTAGCAATGAAGCATCCGGAATATTCAAGTAAATGCGCGCAAAGCGACGAGTGTTCGAGTGTAGATTTTCTAGAAACTTAGTTCTTCGGATGGCGCTGTCGGTTGAAAGATTTGTGATGTCATTTTCTGCAAAGCTCCCCTCGCTCTCGTTCCTGACACTAGATGGCGCTAGTTGACTTATTCACGCAACACTGCCCCCTCCGAAGACATGCTCGTCCCGAGCATTATCGGTCCCATAATAACGCGCCAAGCGCTTCTTCTGTATCCGGTAGGTCACATCGTTGATCCTGGTTACAATCCGGTGCGGGCCGTCCCATTTAGCTTGAAGCTTAGGAGATTTCCCTTTGCTGCGGACTGGATTGTGCAACCACACTAATGAACCTTCGTTGAGCCCTTTATTGTTCATTTTGCGGTCGTACCGGGTTTTCATTTTCTCAGACATTTGCTGGCCCGATTGTCTGAAGTGCTCATAAATGTCATTCATTTTGTTCCGCAAGTCATTTGCATAATCGGTTATACTGCGTGGGGCATCAGGTGGTATCCCGGTGATCAGGTCTGCAGGCAGCCGTAATTCTCTTCCAAAGTTTGCAAAAGCTGGTATCACTGCTGTACTTTCGTGAACAGAACTTCGATATGACAACAAAAACGGTTGTATGTGCTTGTCCCAATCTCGTTGCCGATTGTCTACAACTTTTGCTAGGTACCTCTCCAGTGTCTGATTAAATTGTTCCACCATTCCATCAGATTGCGGGTGATAAGAAGTCGTTCTTGTTTTATGGGTACCCATAACTCGGCAAGTTTCCTGGAATATTTGAGACTCAAAATTCCTTCCTTGATCGCTGTGAATCTCTAAAGGTACTCCAAAACGACAGAAGACTTCATGAACTAGTTTATCGGCAACTGTTGAAGCTTCTTGATTTGGAATGGCGAAGACTTCTGGCCACTTAGTGAAGTAATCCATCACAACCATGAAATACTTGTTACCGCTTTCACTCTCCGGAAACGGCCCTGCCACGTCAATGGCTATTCTCTCCCATGGTGCACCAACATTGTACAACTTCAATGCACCTCTACTACGAGTCTGAGGTCCCTTTACAGCCGCACAACTTGTACATTTGCGACACCAGTCCTCGACATCGTTTCGACAGTGGACCCAGTAAAACCGTTCTCGGATCTTCAGTAGAGTTCGTTTAACTCCCAGATGGCCTCCTGAATAATCATTATGGTACAGCTGTAGAACATCCGGTACTTTAGCTTTAGGGACAACCATTTGCAAATGACGGCTCTCTCCCCGAACACTTTCCCATTTACGGCACAGAACTCCATCCTGAAGCAGCAAGCTGTCCCACTGGGCCCAATAGCTTTTAGTGGTCGAACTCATCGCTGACACGTCACTCCACTTGGGCTTGGGAGCACTGGCCTTCATCCATTTCAGAATCGGCTTGATGTCCAGATCTTCCTGCTGTGCACGTTGTAAGCTGTCCTTCCACTCGTTGCTGAGGTGGTCTGCCCTGAGCATCCTCACGGACACCAGTTCCTTACTCTCTTGCCTAGTACAATGTTTGCAATCTTCTGGACAAGGTCTTCTTGACAATGCATCTGCGTTGCCATGAGATTTCCCGCTCCGATGTTCGATCTCAAAATCATATTCCTGCAGTAGTTCAATCCACCTCGCAACTTGTCCTTCTGGATTTTTAAACTGCAATAGCCTTTTTAGTGCAGCATGGTCAGTTCGTAAGTGAAATTTCCGCCCCAGAAGATATTTGCTAAAATGCTGCAATGACTTTACTACTGCTAGCAATTCGCGTCTTGTGACACAATAGTTCCTTTCCGGTTTTGACAATGACTTGCTGAAGTACGCTATCACGACCTCTTGGTCACCATTCCGTTGAGACAACCACCGCCAAGTCCTATATCACTTGCGTCTGTGTCAACTATAAATTCTTTGCTTGCATCAGGGTATCCCAAAATAGGTGTTTTGCACAGATGGTCCTTGAGCTCCTGGAATGCGATATTGCAATTTTCATCCCAGCAGAAATGTCGCTTCTCCTCGGTTAGCTTGTGCACAGGTTTGGCTATATCTGCAAAGTTCCTCACAAATCGCCGGTAATAGGAGAACAAACCCAAAAATGCTCTAACCTGCGTCTTGTCTTTTGGAACCGGCCAATCCTTGACAGCGGCGATTTTCTCTGGATCCGTGCGGATACCTTCTTCCGATACTACATACCCCAAAAAGTTAACCTGCCGTTTGAATAGTGAACATTTCTTCGGACTCAACTTGAGGTTGGCACTCTGAATCTTCATGAGCACGCGTTCCAGGTTTTGAAGGTATTCCTCAAACGTCCGGCCTACGATGATGATGTCATCCAAGTAGACCAGACAGGCATCGCCAATTAGCCCGGTAAGTACAAGTTCCATCAGCCTTTCAAACGTTGCTGGAGCATTGCACAACCCAAACGGCATTACTTTAAATTGCCACAGACCCTTTCCCGTCGAGGACGCAGTTTTCTCCTTGTCCTTAGGGTCAATTTCAACTTGCCAGTAGCCACTTTTTGGATCCAGCGTGCTAAACCACTTTACTCCTGTAAGCATGTCCAGCGTGTCATCAATTCTTGGCAAGGGATAGCTGTCCTTCTTCGTAACGTCGTTCAGACGGCGGTAGTCAACGCAAAACAGCATGCTGCCATCCTTCTTCTTTACCAGTACCACGGGTGAACACCATGGACTAGATGAAGGTTCAATAACACCATCCTTCACCATTCCCTCAATCATGGTTTCCACTTCCTTTTCACGTGCTACCGGCAATCTTCTTGGCCGCTGACGGATAGGCAGTTCTTCACCTGTGTTTATTTTGTGTTGAACTAAGCCAGTCTTTCCTATGTCAGCATCGTGTGATGAGAATACATCGGCATACTTGAGTAACAACTTCTTCGCTTTGACCATTTCATTCGGGGAGAGAACGCTGCGACAGTCTTCTAAAAGCGTGCTCACTCTCGTTTGTGCACCCTTGCTGGGGGTCCCAGTCGATAGATATTGGCACCGACGTAACCAATCCACTTCCTCACAAGTAGCAACCAGTGTGCCTTTTTCTATAATCTGTTCCTGGCCACAAAGGTTCAGCACACGTACTCCTGAGATGTTAGTGGTTCTGACCAAGGTTCGAGCCACTTTCCATGGAAGGTCATTTTCTAACCTTTCCACGAGTACACAACGATGAGGTTGCCAAGGATTCCGAGGAAGACTAACCGGCACAATCGTTTCCGATCTCGGCGGAAGAACAATCTTCTCAAGGCTGTACACGTTCCCTGGTAACGCTCCTTCCACAAAAAGTTCCTCTTGTCCACATTTCAAGACACCTTGCTTAACGTCAATCGCACAACAATTCTTCCTCATGAAGTCTAGGCCCAGGATGCAGTCGTCCATTACATCAGCCACGATGACATTATGCAGGTAGATCATGTTGCCTAGCTTCAACTCCATCTCTTTCTCTCCACGGACGGGTATACGCTGACCGGTGGCTGTTACCAAATTAATGCGTTCTCGGTTGTATGCGGAGTTCCCAAGGAACTGACTTATTAGTTGGGAACTAACAACCGTACGAGAGGCTCCAGTGTCTATGGTCAGTTTACACGGCATTCCGTTGACCTCGCCCTTGATGATTAGACTGTTCCCATCGTGGGTTTATGAGATCGAGATTCTTGGGGCACTTTTAACATCAGCCAGCACCCGCCCCGCAGTTCTGGCTTTTACTCGTTTCCCTGCTGCTGCTGGGCGGTGCTGCTCCTGAGATCGTTCACCTTCCCTTTCTAGGGTTCGCTTAGGGCAGCTGGACCGAAGATGGCCCTTTTCCCCACAGCCATAGCACCTAGGGCTGTATCCTTTGTTGCGGTCGCGAACTGTAGCTGTTGCAACCTCCCTGACGCGATGGGAACGATGATCCTGCCGCACGGCTTCCACCCCCAGTGCATGGGCCAAGGCGTCCTTAAGCGTCTCGTGGTGCCCGAGCCTCACAGCAGCTCTGACTTCCAGGTCGCGGATGCCGTCGATGAATGTCTGCACCAGGTTCCCTTCAATAAGCGCAGGTACAGACCGGTATGCTTTTCGCACCAGCTTCTCCACCTCTAGAGCCCACTGCTGCAGGTTTTCGTTGACACGCTGCACGCGATCTTTAAGCTGTGCACGAAAGACGTGTTCCAGGTGAGCGTCGCCATATCTCGTCTCCAATGCCTCAAGGAGTTGCTCATAAGTCACTTCCTCACCGAGAGCTTCCAGAACTGTTAAGGCCTGGTCGCGCAGGCCTAGTGTGAGAGCAGTCATGGCCTGACTTTTATTCCAGCCGTTCGCCTTCATAACAGCCTCGAACTGGATTTTGTAGGCTGACCAGGAAGAGGTACCGCCGACCGGTGGCACTTTGAACCCACGTAGCGAAGGTGTTGTAGCTACTACGGGAGCTGTAGCTCCATCTCCAAGTTTGAGTTCGTCGAGTGATTTCTTCATGTCAGCCATTACGTTGTCAACCCGATGGTTTACTTGGTCGATTCGGGTTTCAGCTTTCTCGATTCGGTTTTCAGCTTTCGCGATTTGGGTTTCAGCTTCCGACAGGCGGTTGTCATGCAGAGCAACCCTATCCTTCACCTCCTTTATCTCCTTCCCGAAGGTAGCGTGAAGGTCCTTCATGAGGAGCATCTGCTCCTCCAGCCAACGGGCCTGGTCTTCCTGTCGGCGGGCCTGTTCCTCCTGTCCGCCCCGCAGCTGCTCTTCCGCCTGCTGGCGAACCTGTTCCTCCTGTCGGCGAGCCTGCTCCTGCAGCATCACCATCAGGGCACCTAAGACAGGTGCTGCAGATGTAGGGGCTACTGACGGGCCTGCAGCCGGTGGCTGGCCCTCCGACGTCTGCGGCGTTGCACCACCAAATCTCCTTTGGTCCGTCTCCTGCTGGCGTTGACTTCGGGTACGGACACCCTCCGTTTCCTCCTTAGGTAAAATCGGCATGATTTTATTCCACTTCTGACACCAATTGCTACGAACTTGAGGTTCGTGACAATAAAAATTGCCGATAAAATTACCTAGATTAACACTTTAATTTACTTTACACAAATTAAAACATAAAACACTAATAATTAAACACACTAATTCACTTTATTCCGCTCCGTAGCTTCGCTTGTCTCGCCAAATCCAATACTGCCCCGATCGCATCTTGCAGCGCCTATTTATATAAATTAGCAATGAAGCATCCGGAATGTTCAAGTAAATGCGCGCAAAGCGACGAGTGTTCGAGTGTAGATTTTCTAGAAACTTAGTTCTTCGAATGGCGCTGTCGGTTGAAAGATTTGTGATGTCATTTTCTGCAAAGCTCCCCTCGCTCTCGTTCCTGACACTAGATGGCGCTAGTTGACTTATTCACGCAACAATATTTAATCCATAAATGTTATTTGAAGTCTATTAAACGATTCATCCGATTTTAGACAATATTTGAAATCTTTAAGAACCATCGATATTCATTTGGCTCCTAAAAATGTGGAGGGCGTTCCCAAAGGTGCAGGCTGTTTTTAGAATAAGAAACCAGTCAAATGCCAGATCCATGTCAGCTGCTCCAGTAGCCCAAGGTAAACCTGAGTTGTCTACTCCGGGTACTAAGCAGCTGCTAGTTGGAATCATACTGAGAATCCAACCGTACTTATGACCTTTCCGCAGCTGCGATTTTTAAGCTCTTAAAGAAAAGGCGAGGTACCTAAGAAGGAAGGAGACGAAGCCAAAAAACTAGCTGCGGGCAGTAAGAAGGTCAAGAAAAATAACAGGAAGTGGCAGGTAAAAACCCGGAAAGAAAAGACTGAATGGCTTTTTTCCGGTAACCGGGATATCGATTCCTAATAGTTATGCAGGAGCAGTAAATTATAATAATCTGAAAACCAGACAGAAAACAAGACTTCGGATACCAGTGCTAAGATACCCGTTGCAACTGCGAGCCGCAAAATGATCTGACAAGAATGTCGCCGTCGTCGAGAGGTGAGCATAAAAATTACGACTCGAGAAATATTATCAGGTCGCCGCCGTAAATTATACCACCTTTGCCAGGCTGTAAGATGATAGTGTATCAGTGTATGAGATATGAATGTGGTCATGTGGTGTGCACGTACAGGTCACCAACCCAAAGAAGTGGCTAACGAAACCCTCGTGGGCATTTATAGGAAAATGATGGGTCTAGTTTTCGTAGACACACCCATGCATACGGAGGGTGACCTAAAGCTTAATAGTCAACTATCAGAAGGCACTACATTAACTGAAGATCAACATAACTAACCTTGACCTTACATTCAACACTCCGCGGAACATCAACAAACAGAAATACCACAAAGAGTCAAATATGATATCTCATTTGGTACCTGAAACGACACTCTGGACATTGGCTGCGTTCTAACGTATTAAACGGCTGGTTTGGTATGACAACTCAGTGCAAATAAAAAGATCGACGGGTCTTTTTAGTGGTTCCAGAGGATCACGTCTCGACCCTAATGAAAGCTGGACGCTACCTAGCATGTGTTTGTGGGAATCTCTACGTAAAATTTCAGGTTTCAATTTTTTTATAATTTCTTAAGCCAGTAACCTTGGAAGCCGTTACAATCATCGTCATCATCATTACAGACCTTCACAAGTCCACTACTGAACATAGACCTACCCAAGGTATGCCACAAAGCACGGTCCTGAGCCACCTGCATCCATCGACTTCCTGCATGTCTTACCAGGTCGTCACTCCATCTAGTGGGGTGTCGCCCTACACTTTGCCTACCGGTACGAGGCTGCCACTCGAGAACCCTTCTTCCCCAACGGTTGTCGGTTCTCCGAGCCATATGGCCGGCCCATTGCCACTTCAGCTCACTAATCCGTTAGGCTTTGTCGGTCACTCTGGTTCTACTGCGGATATCCTCATTTCTAAGTTTATCACGCGTAGAAAATCCGAGCATAGCCCTCTCCATAGCTCGCTGAGCGACTTTGAGCGTCCTCATATGGCCAGCAGTGAAGGACCACGTCTCGGTTCCGTAGGTCATCACTGGCAACACGCACTGGTTGTACAACTTAGTTCTCAGGTTTTGAGGTATACCTGAAGAGAAGATGCGTCGTAATTTCCCGAACGTTGCCCAGCTGAGTTCAATCCGTCGATTGACCTCTCGGTCGTAGTTGGACTTACCTAGTGGGACTATTTGTCCCAGGTAAACGTTCTCGTCAACAACTTCGAGCTTAGTGCTCCCAACAACTACCGGCATAGGTGTGACATGTACGTTCAACATGATCTTTGTTTTGTCCATGTTCATCATAAGATCTATCCGTTGGGAGGCACTATTGAGGTCATTGAGCATAGTGCTTAAGTCCTCCAGCGATTCTGTCATAAGGACTATATCGTCGGCAAATCGAAGTTGAGTGATGTACTCACCATTGATGTTAATACCGTATTCTTTCCAGTCCAGTAGCTTCAAAACGTCTTCCAATGCAGTGATGAAGAGTTTCGGGGAAATAACGTCACCCTGTCCTATACCTCTCTGCAGTTGGATAGGTTTCGTACTCTGGTTCTGTACTCGGATAGCCCTACTATTGTTATCGTAGCCCTACTGTACAAAAACTTCAGCACTTCGATATACCGACAGTCAACTTGGCACCGCTGACTTCTGTACAATTTGATGAGAGGTATGTATGTGGTCTACGGTACAAAAGCCTTTTCGGAAACCGGCTTGTTCGGTAGGTACCGTTGACAATGTAGTAGTAGAATCAACAAGTTGCTCAAACACCAAGCGCCAGAACAACAGAGTCTCAGCCATCATCATCTGATGAATCAGATGTTGCATACTTTTACCGCGACGTACTGACCGGTCTATTACTAGGGGAGGACGGGAAATTTAAAGAAAGGTCAATGATGACATGTCTTTCAACCAAAATTAGCATATTGTAAACAGTGTACCCACACAATGCAACTGCGTCGGCTCAATCACGCAAATAGTTGGAGGATCAACAAACGATCATGTCCCATATATTTTGTAAAAGCCATGAATTAAAGCTGGTAAAATACCTTAACAACTTAAGAGGTAAGCTCTTCCGCTACAACGAACACGCCAGAATTAGAGGTTGTATTTTTACGCAAGATTTGAATTTGTCCTATTTTTGCATTAAAATGTTGCCAACGAGAAGAGACAGAGTAACAGCCGACAGCCCAGGGAAGTTAAAATGGAGTGCTTCACAAAAGTACAAAGCGTTTTATTTGTTGAGCAAAATTTTTTTATTGGCATAGTAGTCGACAATTTGGGCTTTAACAAAACTTATAGTTTGTTTTTTTTTTTATAGAAGAGTTGGCAAACGAGGATGCGGCTCACCTGATGTTCAGTGACTACCGCCGCCCATGATCAACCGCAACACCAGGGGAATTGCAGGTGTGTTGCCAGCCCTTTAGAATGGAGTAAGCTCTTTTGTTGTAGGTCCCCAGGTCGTATCAGTCTGGAAAAATCGCTGGTGGTAAACTATTCCACAGAGAGGTTGTACGCGGAAGAAAACTCCTTTTGAAACGTACTGTGGTGGACGGCTAACCATCCAGATGGTGTGGATGTTATCGGGACGTTTGCCACGTAGTGCGTTCACGAAATTTGGCGGCTGGAATTAATCCGAACAATTCCTCAGAGCACTCTCCATGGTATATGCGAAAAAAATGCAAAGAGATGCAACATCTCTTCGCAGTTCCAGTGAATCGAGCCGATCGGAAAGCACTCGGTCGTCGACGATTCGAGCCGCTCTGCGCTGGATGCGGTCAAGTGGAAGGAGCTGGTACTAGCCCAGAGATGGGAACATTATTCCATGTGCGGCCGAACCTGTGCCTTGTAAAGTTGCAGGCGGTGTGCCGGCATGAAATACTGTCCCGCTCTGCTGAGCACGCCAAGCTTTTTAGAGGCCAATTTGGCCTTCTCTTCCAAGTGATCACGAAACTGCACGTCACTCGATATGTCAACGCCGAGGATTCCGATACTGGCTGAGGCAACAAGGGGAGTGCCTTGGAACTGAGGAGATACGACAAAGGGGTTCTTTTTAGCGGTTAACGCGCAAACTTGTGTCTTCTGGGGGTTAAACTGGAATAGATTTAGTCGCCCCCAATCCGAGACTCAGTTCAGCAAAGACTCGACTTCAGACACAAGTTTGTCCCGGCACTCGGAGACGTTTTACCGAGAAATATTTGCTCGGCCGGTGTAAAGAGCATCACCAGTGCTGTCATCTGCATAGCAATGAATGTTACGGGTTTGCAACATATCATTGATATGCAGAAGAAACAGCCTTGGCGATAGCAAGCAGCCTTATGGAACACCAGCATTAATAGGCTTGCAATCGGAGCTTGCACCGTCTACAACGACCTTGATGCTCTGATCTGCAAGAAAGCTGGTGATCCAATCGCACAATTTCTCGGGAAGCTCATAGGAAGGAAGCTTCGAAAGAAGCGCTTTGTGCCAAACCCGATCGAAGGCCTTCGCAATGTCCAAACTAACGGCCAATGCCTCCCCCTTGGACTCTACTACCTCCGCCCATCTGTGAGTTAGGTAGACCAGAAGATCACCAGCTGACCGACCACGGCGAAAACCGTATTGGCGGTCACTAATCAGCTGGTGATCCTCAAGGTACCTCATGAGCTAGCAGTTTACTATGGACTCCATTGTTTTCGAGAACAAGGAGGTGATGGCGATAGGCCGGTAGTTGGACGGGTCTGAGCGGTCACCTTTTTTAGGGATCGGGTGGACGAAAGCCGTCTTCCATGATTTTGGGACTACGCCTAGGGAGTAGGAGTACCGGAAAAGACGCGTTTAAACCGGTGCCAACTCTGGAGCACACGCCCTCAGCACAATTGGGGGGATTCCGTCAGGCCCACTAGACTTGTGGATGTCCAGGGAGAGGAGTACTTTGCGAACCGAGCGCTGTGTGAACTGCACTTCCGGCATGGAGTACTCACACCGCGGGATGGTCGGCGGCGTACTCTCTCCGTCATCGAGAGTCGAGTTGGACGCAAAGAAAGAGCCTAGAAGATCGGCTTTCTCCTTTGCGGTATGGGCCAGTGATTCATCCTCCCTGTGCAGAGATGGAAGAGATGGCTGACAGAAATTCCCCTGGACAGCCTTGGCGAGAGACCGGAATGCACGGGTTCCAGAAGGAAGGCGAACTAGTTTCTCGCCAATTCTGCCTATGTGCTCTGACTTTGCCTTGGCAATGATATTTTTGAAGGACCTAGAGGCGAAATTATACTTCTTTTTTATAGCGCTGGTGTTTACATCCCGGGGCGCTGATGCGTCAGCCCAGGCCCGGTAGCACTCCTGCTTATAGCATGATGCCATTTTATAGGAGTGACCAAACCATGGCTGAGATTTGCCTCCAATGGGCAACACAGAGAAAGGAATAAAAAGTTCCATACCCTGAAGTACCACATCAGCGACAGAATCCGCAACAACGTTAGGATCGTCCGGCGAGAAGCAAACCCGCCCCCAAGGGTAGGATGCAAAGAAAGACCGCATCCCATCCCTATCGGCTGACCTATAATGCCAAACACGGCGGCAGCCTGCAGAATGCAACTGCGATTTCAGCGTGAGTGGCACCACACTCCGGACAAAACAATGGTCCGAGGAGCCTAAAGGGGCGTCGACGGAAATCTGATATCCGTCCGGGTGAGAGGTCAGCAGGAGGTCCAACAGGGAAGGTGCATGATCCTCCACATCTGGATTGGATCTGTTTGTGCTGATTTTTAAAATAAAATAATCTTTAGCGATGAGACTCATTTTTATGTTGATGACTTCTTTAATTTACAAAACTTTGGGGTTCAGAAAAGTAATTCTTGAGAAACAAATAATGAAATATCATTGGTTCATGCTGTTTTGAAAATGCCGCTGGGTAGACAATAACAATTAAGATGCACATTATCGCAACATATAATTTTTAACAAACGAAGACGAACAATGATTGACCTACAAATATTAAACATGCAACAGAAAAAACCCCCTTTGTATGTATGCCTGGGACAAATAGTCCGATTAGGTAAGATCAACTTCGACCGAGAGGTCAATTGACGGATTTAACTTAGCTGTGCAGCGTTCGGGAGATTACAACACATCTCGTTAGGCATACCTCAAAACTAGATTGTACAACCAGTGCGTGTTGCCAGTGATGATCTATGGATTTGAGACGTGATTCACTGCTGGCCGTATGAGGACACTCGAAGGCGCTCAGCAAGCTATGAAAAGGGCCTTGGGGTTTTTCCGCGCGATAAACTTAGGAACGAGGATATTCGCAGTACAAGACCGACAGATTGACCGACATCGCCCAACGGATTAGTGAGCTGAAGTGGCAAAGGACCGGCCATATAACTACCGACCTATAGATAACCGATGGGTAAGAAAGAGTACCCGCACTGATGGAGTGACGACCTGGTAAGACATGCAGGAAGTTGATGGATGCAGGTGACTTAGGACCGTGCTTGTGGCATTCCTTGGGGGAGGCCTATTTTCAACAGTGGAGTTATGAAGAACCGTAATGATGACGAATTATAATGGCTGATACATAAATGGAATGGACGTTATGGTTAGAAGCCATCTATGCGTAGGGTCCATTCTATTTGTTTACGTATAGGTAGAATATAGAATTTATGTCGATATATTCTTGTCACACTGTCTTATCTCTATTATTAGTTCCGTGGACGTTCACTTCTGCTGTAGCGCCAAAATGGCGCAAATCAAATTGCTTCATAATGTCACGGTGTATAGCTAGTCCAGCGTACTTATATATAAATGTATAAGTATATAGAGGTCTGTGCAATTAGGGCAGATAATAGTAACGAGAAGATCTCTATTGGGCCATTTACAGTTTCCATCCCTCCCACGCACCAGGAACAGACGACAATTTCACTATACTATTCAGTAGCTAGGTAACACGTTAATAACTGGACTGGTCTTCATAATAAGAATGAATTCGGCATTAAGATATATTCCAAAAGGATGTAGGGAAGGAAAGGTAATGTTCATACAAAAATCAGGTAAGAGAGACTATATTTACCCCATATCCTATAGATCCATTAGCCTCATGACCTATCTCTTGAAAGCAACAGAGTTTATGTATAAATGGAACTAAGTGAATCGGCATAAAAAACTTACCGCTTTATGATAAACAGCACGCTAATATTTTAGGTAAATCAGCAAAATCAGTAATTATTCACCAAATAGTAACTGTGATTGAAGAAGCGTGTCAAAACCAGGCAATTTGCCAAGGGGCTTCGTAACTCAGGCTATCTATTAGGAAGCATCGGTTTGTGAGAAATATTTTCCTACAGTGATTTAGCCATAAGGACTATGTCGTCGGTAAATCTAAGGTGAGTGAGGTACTCGCCTTTCATGTTAATACCGTATCTTTTACAGTCCAGTAAAAAGTTAAAAACGTCTTCCAATGCAGCGGTGAAGAGTTTCGAGGACATAAAGTCACGCTGTCTTACATCTTGTCCTACTAATCTCGGTTGGCGGCGGGGCCATAGACTAGATCCACTGCTGGAAGGCTAGTGCTTCTGAGTTCTCATTTTCCTGACCCTGGCTTTCGCGAGGCGGACATAGGGACGCCCGTTGCGCAGGTGTAGTTGAAGGCCGCAGAGGAAGCTGCGCCATGTGTTCTGATGCGCCTAAACTGAGTAGGAGATAGGGTAGGAGTAGTCCTCTCTCGTAATAGAGGGGAGGCCGCTATGAGGTGGATGGCGCTAGTGAGCCACGGATGTGTCCGAAAACGCTTCCGTGGTGCAAAGATGAAGGAGAAGGCGAAGGTGGAACATCATGGGGTTTTAGTCAGTGCGAGTCCGGCATAACCTCTCTTTGCCCCTCGAGGCGGGTATGCGTAGGCATTTCTCCATCCGACAGTCAATTTGTCACCGCTGAAGGGACTGCAGCACCGCCAAAATTCCGACGGAATCAAAGGCCTTCTCATAATCCACATACACGAAACATAGATGCAGATTGTGCTCCTCATCTTATGTCCAATTTGCTGGAGGGTATGTGTGTGGTCCATAGTACTAAAGCTTTTTCGAAAACCGGCTTTTTCGGAAGGCTTTGTAATGACTCTCGAAAACGCACGCGTAGACGCGCCTCAGAAGGGAAATCAGTCTGTAGTTCTTAAAAGGGCGTAGTCGCCTTTTTTGAGCACTTCGCCACACTTCGCATCCACGCCTCCAAAGAAGAACCACCATGGAGGATGGAATTAAAGAGCTTCTAAAGGACTTCAAGTGCCTGTTTTCCACCCGCTTTCAGAAGCTCCACTGTAATTCCATCAGGAGACTTGCCGTTTTTAAGATGCTGCAGAGCCATTCTAATCTCGCTCAAACGGACGTACGAAATATCATCGGAATAGTGTCGGCTAAGACCTCCTCGTTACTCACACTTGCGTGTGGTTCCAACGATGACGTGTACACCTGGCCATAGAATCTCTTAATCTCATTCAAAACTTCGGTGTCCCCGGAACGATACTACCACATTCAATCTTCAGCTTGGACAGTTGGCTTTTTCTGGCAGACAGATCGCTGGAAAAGACTTTGGAGCCTTGATTCCGCTCGATCGCTTCTTCAATACTAACTGTATTTAAGTTGTGTAAGTCCCACCGCATGCATTTTGAGATCTGTCTGTTCAGCTGCTTGTTTGCTGTCATACCTGCTGAACACTGCAGCTTAATTTCCTGTCTGACAGCCATGAGATTAAGAATCAGCATAAGTCTTCCAGAACTTAGCTCCGACCGCATGGACAGTTTCACAGTTTTGCAATCTTATAGGCACTGAAAGCGATTTTGTAACTCGAGCTGAAAGTTTTTGGGGCTTTGGATTAGGGCACGTGGGGGCTGAGCGTTGACTTCATTATACGTGACCTCTTCAACTAAACGTTTAGGTCCAATTTTCACCCTCGCGATAACTGAGACCTTACAGAAAAGTTGCCGTCTAGTCCTCAAGATTAATTCAATCTCATTTTTTGTCAAACTGTCTGTGCTTCACCAGGTCGACTTTCGGTGGGGTCGCTTCTGGAAGAAAGGGTTCATCATAAAGAGTCCCTCTTTCTCCATGAAGTCAACCAGCTAATAGTTCCTTGGGTTCCTTTGCCCTATCACGAATTTCCCTACTTGCAACTCATCGTTCTTTTGAATTTTAAAATTAAATTAAATTATCGTTCTCTCTTGTGCCTAGTTTTATGTTGAAGTCTCCCATTTACACTATATAGTGGGTTTTGGAGGAATGCTTGGTATATTCATATATTTCCTCCACCTCCTCATTAGGATGCGCCAAGATTATTGCGTAAACCTGTGTGACCTTCAGCGAACACTATTTGGTAATTTTGAGTATAAACCCTCGTCGACACTCTCCCAATCTTTAGAACGTTGTTAAGGACAGACTTGTGAACAGACTTGTGGGAGAGAAAATCCCGGTGATAGAACAAGTTGGTGGATTCCAGGATTACCTTAGTAGAAAATATATAGGTGGTCCCATATAAATTTGGAGAAAAATATTCTACTCATATAATAACTTCTTTTTCAGCATTTTGAAGTCGGTTTTTACTTTTTGTTAAAAGTTGTAATTATACTTATAAGACATACATTCTGAATGCTCTTTACTCAGACAGAACAAACTCTAAGTTTGGGATGCTTGCAAGTTATCTATGTATAGTTTAAACAGCAAAACCTGCTCATTAGCTTCAGTTTACTGTAACTACAGTGCAGCAATTAATCTGAGGGCTTCCTCATATTGTTTGTTGCATCGGTCAAACTCATCGGCTGTCCCCTTTCCTTTAAAATTTATGTATAGCATCTATGCAACTTCATTCAATTTAAAATATCATAATTATAGCACTCAGGGACAATGTAGCTATCTATTAGTAGAATAATTTCTGGAATTGGTACAGTAATTCATTACACTCTACATGAAGAGTCAAAAACTACCAAAATTTACCTTTTTGTAATATATGGCGAAGTGTTCAAAAAAGGCGACTACGCCCTTTTGAAGAATTACAGACCGATTTTCCTTCTGAGGCGCGTCTACGCGCGCGTTTACGGGAGTCATTGTCATTACAAAGCCTCCTGAACAAGCCGGTTTTCGAAAAAGCTTTAGTACTATAGACCTCACACATACCCTCCAGCAAATTGGACATAAGACGAGGAGCACAATCTGCATCTATGTTTCGCGTATGTGGATTATGAGAAGGCCTTTGATTCCGTCGGAATTTCGGCGGTGCTGCAGTCCCTTCAGCGGTGAAAAATTGACTGTCGGATGGAGAATTGCCTACGCATACCCGCCTCGAGGGGCAAAGAGAGGTTATTTCAGACTCGCTCTGACTAAAACCCCATGATGTTCCACATTCGCCGCATATTGGCAGTACCACGGAAGCGTTTTCGGACACATCCGTGGCCCACTAGCGCCATCCACCTCATAGCGGCCACTCCTCTATTACGAGAGAGGACTACTCTTACCCTATCTCCTACTCAGGTTATGCGCATCAGAACACATGGCGCAGCTTCCTCTGCGGCCTTCAACTACACCTGCGCAACGGACGTCCCTATGTCCGCCTCGCGAAAGCCAGGGTCAGGAAAAATGAGAACTCAGAAGCACTAGCCTTCCAGCAGTGGATCTAGCCTATGGCCCCGCCGCCAACCGAGATTAGTAGGACAAGATGTAAGACATCGTGACTTTATATCCTCGAAACTCTTCACCGCTGCATTGGACGTTTTTAACTTTTTACTGGATTGAACTTTTTGCTGAAGAAGGCCTTTCTAGGATCGCTAAGTGGCTGAACACTAACCTTTTTACTTTAAATACTTTGAAAACTAGTTTGATATGTTTTACAAATTATATTCGAACTCAGCCTAATATTCATTTCCAAATTAAACTTTACACACGCTATGATCCCTTAAGTACTTGTTGCAGTTGTTCATTAATTAGTAAGGTCTCTAAAACCAAGTATTTAGTTGACCAACGTTTGTCATGGCATAGACACATACATTGAATTAATCATGAATAGACTTAGGAAACTTACATGGACATTTAAAAGACTAAGATGAAAATGTTATTATAGAAAATATTATATATTGCTTTGGCTCAATCTATTTTAGTATATTGTATTCCTGTACGGGATGGAGCTACAGAAACCAAATTTTTTGAAGTTGAAAGGGCGCAGAGAAATTTAATAAAAATTATGCATTTTAAACCAAAAAGATTCCCTACAGAAGATCTTTATGCCATAAGTAATATACTTACTGTTAGGAAACCGTACATCTTATATTCGGTCCTAAGACTGCATAAAGGTATAAAGTTTAATCGTTGTATTGTAGCCAAAAGAAGGAAAAACGAAGTGGCTACAGCTGTTGCTGTTAAAACTATATTAGCTAGGAGGCAATATGTAAAACAGTCAGCGACTCTATACAATGCCATTAATGTATGCATTTGTGACAGAAATTTCGAAAAATTAAATTTAGATATAAAAAATATTAGGGGAGGAGTTTTTCCTAATGGGGCAAACATGAAGGGACATCATGTTGGGCTTCAAAAATGGATTCTTGACGCTAATCCGAGAACGCTTTTTGTACCTTGTGCGGCTCATACTTTGAACTTAACTGTAAATGACGCTTCTAAAGTGTCAGATGCTAGAATAAACTTTTTTTAATATTGTGCAAGAGTTATATAATTTTTTTCGTCATCCACAAAAAGGTGGCATATTCTGAGAAAAAAAGTCCCTGGGTAAAGTTTAAAGCCTCTAAGTAAGACAAGATGGTCCAGCAGAATTGATTCAATAAAGCCCCTTAAACTTTATTTAATTAAGGTTTGCGAAAGTCTTCTAGAAGTAGCTGAAGGTAATTCCTTTCACATTGATGCAAGACATAAAGCGAGTTCCCTCTTAACGTCTGTACAAAATTTAAATTTATTAGTGGAATTATTATTTGGCATGACGTTTTATTTCACATAAATATTGTCAGCAAACAAGCGCAAAGTGCTACAATTAATATTAAAGTATGCCAAACGTACCTCAAAAATTTAGTTGATCACTTCCAGTAATATAGATCTGACCAATCGTTTGAAGAAATTCTTGTACAAGCGAAAGAAGTAGCACTCTCTCTCTCGAAATTGAAGAAGACTTTCCACCGTTACCAACGGTCAGGAGGAAATTTAAACCAAAACTGTTTGACCGTGAACATCGAGATGAGACCCCTCATGATCCAAAAACTGCCTTTAAAATTAGTTTTTTCTTAAAAATTATAGATCAAAGATTAAGATTAAGATAACCTTATGAAAATCTCCCATAGAGTTTTATGAACAAAATCAGTATAGGCTGTATGATCTAAACTTTGTCGGCATTCATTTGCGAATCGTAAGTCGCAACAACAATAACATTAATATCTATGGTAAACAATCATGGCTGGCTTGGTTCGTTGGCTATCGTAGTTTTTGGTTCCAAGCGGTTTTTCCTTGAATTATTTATTAGGTTATTATAATTTGTGTTATTATTTTAGTCTCTTCTGTAGAACTCTAATAAGTGAACATCTAACTTTTTATATTTGTGCAGTGTTGTTCCAGCGCATTTAAGTATAATGTCAACCTGTATTCTTTGATAAAGCAAGGTAAGTGAATTGTAATAAGCCTTCGAAAATGTAGGACGCTCTGGTAACTTTTTAAAACAATTATGTAGTAATATAAATGTTTCTCTAATTAGGTATCGAAGTCTTAACATGGAATTTGGACATCCTCCACCGAATATGGGCATGCCTCCTCCTGGCATGGGTGGTCCTATGGGTCCACCAGGTCGTAACAACATCCGTCATAATTTTAGACCTTTCAACTATCAGATGCGCTTCCCAGCTCAGGGTCCCCTGAACATGACTCAAGATGACTTTGATGGTAAACGTTTACGTAAATCTGTTATGCGTAAAACAGTAGATTATAATGCCGCCATTATTAAAGCTTTAGAATGCCGCGTTTGGCAAAGGGACTGGCGAGATAGGCACGCCCTTCAACCTGATGCAATGTATACACCAGACCTTTTACCACCACCTTCATACCCTGATAATCCAATTAATGCTGTCACAACACGTTTTGTTAAAACTGCTACTAATAAAATGAGATGCCCTATTTTTGCTGTAGCGTGGACACCAGAAGGACGAAGGTTAATAACAGGAGCATCATCAGGGGAGTTTACATTATGGAATGGTCTTACATTTAATTTTGAAACCATTCTACAAGCTCATGATTCACCAGTTAGATCAATGGTATGGTCACATGGGGAAGGTTGGATGGTAACTGGTGACCATTCTGGATTCATTAAATACTGGCAAAGCAATATGAATAATGTTAAAATGTATCAAGCTCATAAAGAAGCTGTAAGAGGAATTAGTTTTAGTCCTAGTGATTCCAAGATTGTTACTTGTTCAGATGACGGTACTCTTCGTATATTTGATTTCTATAGATGTCAAGAAGAAAGAATTTTAAGAGGTCATGGTGCAGATGTAAAATGTGTTCAATGGCATCCAACAAAAGCTCTCATTGTATCTGGAAGTAAAGACAACCAACAACCAATAAAGTTATGGGATCCTAAGTCAGGAACTGCTTTGTCAACTTTACATGCTCATAAATCTACAGTAATGGATTTAAAATGGAATGATAATGGTAATTGGCTGATAACTGCTTCACGGGATCATTTGCTTAAACTATTTGATATACGAAAACTTGGAACTGAACTTCAAGTATTTAGGGGACATAAAAAAGAGGCTTCGAGTGTAGCATGGCACCCAAATCATGAAGGTTTGTTTTGTTCTGGAGGTTCAGATGGTGCAATTCTTTTCTGGAATGTTGGTACTGACAAAGAAGTGGGATGTATAGAAGGTGCTCATGAATCAATTGTTTGGACAATGGCTTGGCATCCTTTGGGTCATATATTATGTTCTGGTTCCAATGATCACTCATCTAAATTTTGGACACGTAACCGCCCAGGAGATCAAATGAGAGACAAATATAATTTAAATACTCTGCCACCTGGAGTACAAGATGATCATGATTTGGAAGAACCAGCTGTGATACCTGGTATGGGTCCTGAAGACAAAGTAGAAATATTTTCTTCTGATACAGATAAGGTTATACCTGGTTTAGATTTAGACACAACCTTTGTACCAATGGAGTTTGAAAAGAAAGTCAAGAAAGTACCTTATAGTAAACCTATACCCAGAAATTTCCAAGCCCAATGGAATCATGGTCCAACTGTAGATGATTCTGCCACTGAGGCTTTAACTCAGGCGTTAGTAGAATCCGTTCCAGGTGCTGTACCACTTCAACAATTGACCCCATCTGCTATATATATTTATGGAAAATTAATAACTGTTGAAGCTGGCTCTAAACTTGAAAAAGCAATTGTAGATGGTCCTATAGCATTAAAAAAATATATTGCCACTGGTGAAATAGAGGAACTACACGACATGATGCCTCATTTAGAACATGATGCCGATGAAGATAATTTTCTACCATTTGAATATCCTGCACCAGAAAATGAGCCTGAAGATTCCGATGAGGAAAATAAAGAAAAAGAAGATTATGAACGAGATGAATATTTTGAAAATGAAATGGATACTAGTGAGCAAGATGATGAAAAGAACTACAATAACTATGATAATGGATCTGAAATTAACAACATGGGACCAATAAACAATATGCCTCAGATGGGGCTTTTGAGACCTCCTATGTCTATGAATATGGGCCCTATGAGGCCACAAATGGGTCCTCCAATGAATCATATGGGGCCTATAAATATGCCACCACCACATTTAGCCGGTATGCCACCAATGGGTGCTATGCCTCCTATGGGTAATATGCCTCCACTGGCCAACATGCCTCCAATGGGCAATATACCACCCCAACCTCCATTCCCAGATAATGGCTTTACTAAGAGTTCATATGATTCTAGTTATGAAAATCAAACCTTTTCACAGGATAATGAAGAATATAATGAAGACGAAACCTTTGATCAGAATTATGATGATGAAAATTATAATGAAGAAGACGATGTAAATGAGAGTTTTAATAGGAATCGAAGGTGGAGTGGAAATTATAGAGGAAGAGGGCAAGATAGAGGTAGGGCACAAGATCGTGGTAGAAATCATGATCGTGGTAGAAGTCAAGATAGAGGTAGGGGTCGTGGTATGAATGGCCATGGAATGCGTAGTAACCGTCGCAGTAATAATTCCCGTGGATCATCTTGGAACAGAAGAGGAAGCGGTTCTCACAGAACGTTTAGAAGAGGCAGTAAATCAATTTCCAACTAGCACATGTTTGCTGTAAATGCATGCACAGACTTTAAAATTTTGATGAAAACCGAATGTAAGCATTTTAGTGTAAAAAATATAGTGATGCCGTTTAAAAAGGTTGTACATAATTTTTTCTTACAGCTTGTATTTTATTTTCATAAGTTAAAAACATAATAAATTTATATTATGTCACAAAAAATATTTTTAGATTTACATTCAGGTGTTCTCCTTACAAAGTGAGATTTTGGTAAGTTTATCAGTTGCAATTGTTTGTTAATTTCAAAATTTGATTAATTTTATTAAACAGCTTTATTCAAATGTCAGGTAATTATTGAACATAGAAGATGGATCATCACATGTAAAAACTTGAAGAAAGAAGCAACAGCACAAGCCAGTGAGTTGTTTGCAGTTTAAAGGCAGCCAAGGGGTCGTCGTTTCGCTTCGCTTTTATAGTAAGAGCCTGGTATTTTTTGTATTATGTTCTTAATAAAGAAATAAAAGTAACTGAAAATACCCTATTTACCATTTGTATATAAACTTATGTGGGAATAAATAAATTTCTTAATAAAGAATAAAAATACTATGTCCAAAAATAATGTCCAAGGTGTATCCTATCCATTTTTCATATTGGTCAGTACAAAATTGTGCAGTATTATATTTTGGATTCCGTCCAAAAACAGAAACTTTTTTATTCAATTTGAATAATAAATAATACTTATTGAAGTCATTTTTTTAATTTACCACTGGTACAGAAAAAACTGTTGTCCTGGGAAGAACCAGCACGAAAGCCAGCAGGACTTTTTTTAAATAACAGCTTACAATTATGTACGTTAAAATAAACAGCACAACACCAATTAGAAATAGCTTGGTAGCGATTATGTTTCCCTTTTTATACAAACTTAGTTTAATATAGTTTTTGAACTTTGTGCAGGTCAAATTTTGTATATTTTTGGCAAATTTAAATCTTTGAGGTAGTTTTTAAAATATTTCGACAGTTCTATGTTTTTTCTTTTAAAGTATATCTACATTTAAACCTACCTGTCTTAGAGACTATATATTTTTGCTTTATTTATATAGGTACAAGTCAAAATAATAGCAAGCATTAACATATTTATTTGATACATGATTTTAATAGCAATACATTCTATTTAAAAATATAAGTTACCCAATATCAAAGGTAAATAATTTTTGTACTGACTTAATTTACCCATCCCTTATCACTTACCTTGGACTATTAACACAAACTGGATGCTGGTTTTTGTAATAAATGTTTATAGTGCTTTGGTATATGATATTTAATTTAAATTAGCACAATTTGTTGAGAACAATAAATTTATAAAATTTTAAAGGGTTTCATTTGATATTGCCTCCTTACCTTCTTAAATAAAGGAAAATTGAGAAATGAAGTGTAGTTTTCATTTAATTTTTTATTTATTTTTTGCCCTTGAAACATTGCCTTAGGTAGGTGTTTCATTATTATTTTTTTGTTACAGATGTTGGAAAGATGGGTGTACTGGCTGATTACAGTTGCAGTATGCCATGCAAGCCAGTTTGATAGTGGAGGAGATAAAAATGCCATATCAGATATAAATGAAAACTCAACGGAACGCTTAGAAGCTATTAATGGTACACCTAATTATAGGCTAATAAAGCCAGAAAAAGGTACACAATGGTTTCCAGAAAGAGAAATAAAGCTTGATAGCTGTGTGAGGAGAGCGAGATGTGAGCCATTGATTAAAAATACGTGTTTGGGTGTTAAATTACCGTATGATAAAACAAGCGTACATCTAACTTTTTATGATACACAGAGTAAAATACAAAATCAGTTAGAACTCTATAGGGAACTAATAAATGTGCCTAAATGTTGGGCTGTCATACAGCCCTTACTCTGTGCTGCATTTATGCCTAAATGTGAACGAATACTTGGGCATGATATGGTGTACCTGCCTTCATATGAAATGTGCAAAATAACAATGGAGCCTTGTGCTATCTTGTATAATACATCTTACTTTCCATCGTTTTTAAAATGTAATTCAACACTATTTCCATCCAAGTGCGATAATGCAGCTAGGGAAATGAAGTTTAATACATCCGGAAAATGTTTAACACCGTTAATACACACTGATAAAAGCCTGCACTTTTATGAAGGTATGACTTTTTCAAAAATATTGTTGGTATGTTATCTATAAAGCATTATCTCTATAACAAACTTAAATAATACTATATGAAAAAAATTGTTTTACTTAAGTTTCTGAAAGTCTGATATCATCTATTTATTTTTGTTTTGTAATGTCTCATCTATAAATTAGAACATTGTTGCAGGAATTTCTGGATGTGGCCTTCCTTGTCGTGATCCACTATACACTGAGGATGAGCACCAACAAATACATCGGTTAGTTGCATGGGGAGCAGGAGTTTGCCTTGCTCTCAATCTGTTGACAGTTGCAACCTTTCTGATCGATTGGCGCAGTGCTAATAAGTATCCAGCTGTTGTCATCTTCTACATCAATGTATGTTTTGCTGTTGCTTCAATGGGGTGAGAACACTTAGTACTTCCATTCTATCAAAAATTGTAATTCGGATTCTGTCAATTATGTTATCAATTTGTGAACTAGGGTCCCAAATATTGTTTTTGTCTTTTCATAATGATTTTGCCATATAAAAAAGTTTCTATAGATAGGATTTTGTCGTGTTTAATTTCAAATTATTTTTAATAAAAACATTTATTTATTTTTGACACAGGTGGCTCGTTCAATTTGGTGTTGGGTCTAGAGATGATATTGTTTGTTCTAAAGATGGAACTAGGCGACGAGGTGAACCTTCAGCGGAAGAGAATCTGTCTTGTGTTGTGGTGTTTGTCTTGGTAAGTTATGCCATGTCGCATATATTATTTAATTATTGTCGTCACCGTCAATCTATATACTGCAATAGTTTTTTATCTCTTCAATACTTTTTAACCTATATATTTTTTTCTAGGTGTATTATTTTATGATGGCAGCTTGCGTTTGGTTTGTTATTTTCACATATGCCTGGCACATGAGTTTAAGAACTTTGGGTGAGAATATAAGAATATTTTTTACCATTAAGTATTTTATTTACATTATCTTTATGTTTACCGTCCTAACATTTCACTGTTTAGGGTCTTTTGTAGGGTCTGGTTGGGACTTTCATTATTCTGTAAAGCACCTTGACATCAACTTCAGAACCTATTATTTTTGGTACTTTAATCAAAATTTTAATTAACCTCTCAGGCCCTGACATTATATTGGATGAACTTAGTCAGACCTATGGTGAGGCCAAAGACAATTTATATTTCATTATTTGTGTGAAGGTCAATTGAGCGCTAGAGAAACTACGATTGCAAAACGGTGTATGAATATCCATATCCTGTGGTCGTAAGAGGCAACTAGACTTGGGGGGAAAGTGCTATTTTTATATTACCGTTACCATCGTTCCGGTTACAAAAAAGTCACAGTGAAAAATCATTGTGACTGTCACATTGGATAACTACTTGGAACATTGGGACTTTAAACAAAAAGAATGCACCATTTGTATTACTTGCCTAGAATGTTGTATAAGGCATTATTTATTACTGTTTTATGTTGGGTTTGTGACTGTGTAGCTAATGGGCTATCCACCTATCACTTCTGTCGTAATGTTCAATCCAAATTCAATTTTTAAATTTGGTCCAAGTAGATTGCTGTTCTTTGGATTTATTGTAAAGTTTGATAGCATTTATAAATACACTGTATCTCATGGCCGGGTCTATTAACTTTATATTATTAAATTGTGTGAATTTTATACATGGTAGAGACACGCTGCAGCTATATTGTGGTTGTAGCATGAATGGGTCAGCATGAGTGGGGAAGAACCGCGCTCTCCTAGAATTCTATATCTCCAGCTAAATAGCAGCTTAATATGTATAATATTGCTGTGTTTCGTATAGTGAGTATAAAGATCTGAAGACCCTTTTTATAAGGAAAGAGGCACTCCATCGTAAGCAAGTCACCCCTGAGTGACAACGCACCAATGTTTTGATTCTTAATCCAGGATAAATGTAGATGTTTATGGGCCACAGCATCCACTTAACATCAGGTAGACTGTGTGCTCGTTTGTTATCCTTATTCTATAAAAAAAATTGATGAATTTTATTTCGTAGCATAAGATGCCCAAATACATTTTTGTTAGTTTTTTAAGGAAAGAGAAATTAATGAAATATCATTTGTCATAGGTAAAATACAAGACAGAATCGACAAAAAGGCAGCATATTTTCATCTTGTAGCTTGGTCACTGCCCTTAGTACTAACAATCACAACAATGGCGTTTGGCGAAGTGGATGGCAGTAGTATTACTGGTGTATGTTTTGTGGGATATGTCAATTATCCAATGCGAGCTGCATTGTTGTTGGCACCGCTGTCAGTTGTGTTGGTTCTTGGTGGATATTTTCTATTAAGAGGTAAGTCCGTCATCTATTTCACATATCCTTTACCTTAGTTTACGACGGGCTGTTTTCCGCAACTCCTCGTCTAAGCGCGTATTTTGCGTGTGGGCGGAAATAGTGTGATTATTTGAGCCATGAAATCTCCCCGAAAAAGTTCAACAGTTCTTTGGATGTTGCAAGCAACTTCATGGAGCGATCCCGGCGTGCCGAGATTGTTTAGCCTCTGTATGCAGCGACCTCTGGGGACTTGTCAGCAATACGTGGGCTGCCATTTCTTCCTTCCCCATATGTACCCTGCACAGGGAACTATGTGTAACACCAATGGTAAATAAATGTTTGTTAAAGGAGGCATGCCCTGTGATAGCACTTGTTACTACCCTGATCTGTGGCTTGTTCAGTCTCATTAGAGCCTTGGTTAGACTACTGTTTATTTCAGGCAAGGCCTCCCTAGCTTGTCTACAGTCTACTAGATTTTTCCTAAACTGAGCATGTAGATTAGTGGAATTTGTACGTACCAGTGAACGAATGTTACCAAAGGGGATTAGTAAGTATCCTTCACCTTATTTATCCCATAGTTCCCATAGTCCTCTGCTATAGTATAGAGACATGCATGAGGTCGATGAATGCAGGTGGCTCAGGACCGTGCTTTGTGGCATTACTTGGGGGAGGCCTATGTTCGGCAGTGGGCTTGTAAAGGACTGTAATGATGATGATGATAGTCTTCTCGTCGAGCCGATCGGAAAGCACTCGGTCGTCGACGAGCCGCTCTGCACTGGATGCGGTCAAGTGGAAGGAGCTGGTACTGGGCAGCCCCAGCCCAGAGATGATAACAGTATTCCATGTGCGGCCGAACCTGCGCCTTGTAAAGTCGCAGGCGGTGCGCCGGCATGAAATACTGTCCCGCTCTGCTGAGCACGCCAAGCTTTTTAGAGGCCAATTTGGCCTTCTCTTCTAAGTGACACTGAAACTGGCTGAGGCAACAAGGGGAGTGCCTTGAAACTGAGGAGATACGATAAAGGGATTCTTTTTAGCGGTTGACGCGCAAACTTGTGTCTTCTGGGGGTTAAACTGGACTAGATTTAGTCGCCCCCAATCCGAGACTCTGTTCAGCAAAGACTCGACTTCAGACAAGTTTGTCCCGGCACTCGGAGACGTTTTCCCGAGAAATATTGGCTCGGCCGGTGTAAAGAGCATCACCAGTGCTGTCATCTGCATAGCAATGAACGTTACGGGCTTGCAACATGTCATTGATATGCAGAAGAAACAGCGTTGGCGATAGCACGCAGCCTTGTGGAACACCAGCATTAATAGGCTTGCAATCGGAGCTTGCACCGTCTACAACGACCTTGATGCTCCGATCTGCAAGAAAGCTGGTAATCCAATCGCACAATTTCTCGGGAAGCCCATAGGAAGGGAGCTTCGAAAGAAGCGCTTTATGCCAAACCCGATCGAAGGCCTTCGCAATGTCCAAACTAACGGCCAATGCCTCCTCCTTGGACTCTACTGCCTCCGCCCATCGATGAGTTAGGTAGACCAGAAGATCACCAGCTGACCGACCACGGCGAAAACTGTATTGGCGGTCACTTATCAGCTGGTGATCCTCAAGGTACCTCATGAGCTGGCAGTTTACTATAGACTCCATTGTTTTGGAGAACAAGGAGGTGATTGCGATAGGCCGGTGGTTGGACGGGTCTGAGCGGTCGCCTCTTTTAAGGATCGTGTGGACGAAAGCCGTCTTCCATGATTTTGGGACTACGCCTAGGGAGTAGGAGTACCGGAAAAGACGCGTTAAAATCGGTGCCAACTCTGGAGCACACGTCCTCAGCACAATTGGGGGGATTCCGTCAGGCCCACTCGACTTGTGGATGTCCAGGGAGAGGAGTGCTTTGCGAACCGAGCGCTGTGTGAACTGCACAAAATTTACCGCCATCTATACATAAAATGAATGTCCTATCACAATGGAATAATTTTTTGAATGATTGTTAATAATAGGTTGTGCCAATAAAGTAATAATTTCCAATAAAATGAACGTCATAAAATTAGAATAAAGGGGTTTTTAATGAAAATCTGGTTTTTTTCATCATTTTTACAATAACTAAAATTTCTCGATAAATCATCGCTTTAATCCTATTTTTTTATTCTTATGTTATTCTACACCGTATTAGCTTTTTAATGGTAAAAAATGCACTTTTATTACTCAAATGCAACCATTTCTATGAGTGTTTGAAAAAGCCCTTGCGTTTGCGCATCGTTTAGCTACGCACCCGCCATTGTTTATCAGGCGGGTAGAGACCTTTTTTTTGGTGAGTCATTGTAGAGGCGAGCGGGCTGTAGGTGCGGGTGCGGGGAGACGTGTCCAGTCGAAGGACTAACGATGGCAAATGGAAGGATAAACAATGGCGGATGCGTAGCTAAACGATGCGCAAACGCAAGGGCTTTTTCAAACACTCATAGAAATGGTTGCATTTGAGTAATATGAGTGCATTTTTCACCATTAGGAAGCTAATACGGTGTAGAATAACATAAGAATAAAATAGGATTAAGGGGATGATTTTTCGAGAAATTTTAGTTATTGTAAATATGATGAAAAAAAGTGGAACGTATATAGGCTGTAACTTTACCGTCTTTTACTTCATATATTTTTGTTGTAGGTGTGTTCTCTCTCATTGCCGTCCGAGTCTCCAGTAAGGACGTGATATCGTCGCGAGCCGCCAACAAAATCCGCCAAACGATCACCCGCTGTTCACTTACGGCCGCTCTTGTTGCTGTGTTTATCTGTGTCACATTCGTTTGCCATGTGTACGAGTTCAGGAACGCTGAGTCTTGGAAAGAGTCCTTTAAGAAGAATATTATGTGAGTAATCAAATGTTCCTACATACTACTCATTTAAGATTTTTTTCCAGATAACAAAGAACTTCATATTATTATCATGGCTAAATCTTAATATATATAAATTACGTGTCACATTGTTTGTCCGCGATGGACTCCTAAACTACTTAATCGATTTTAATCAAATTTGCACACCATGTGCAGTTTGGTCCAACTTGAGAGATAGGACAGTTTTTTTTTGCGAATTTAAGGATATTTTTTTTATAGGATAGGGTGACAAACGAGCACACAGTCCACCTGATGGTAAGTGGTTGCTGTGACCCATAGACATCTACATCTATCTTCGATTACGAATCAAAATGCAGATGCGTTGTCACCCGTGAGGACTAGGATGGGATGCCTCGTTTCCGGTAAAAAGGGTCTCCGGTTCTCTACACTCACCATACGAAACACGGCAGCATTAAGCTACTGTTTCACGCTGGTATTCTGTGAGAGCGTGGTCCTTCCCCGGTCGAGCCGACCCATTCGTGCTACAACTATACTTCTAATATAACTGCAGCATGACTGCCACGTAAAAAAAGTTATTTAATAGGACATGACAAAGGGTCGTCGAAAAGGGTAGAACAACGTCTGCCTGGCAAGCTTATATATATATGAGTCATGGCTTTTTATAATAGTCTGCGAGCCAGCGAGTATTTTCATGACCAAAAACATTTTCTCGGGCGATAACATAAAATGCTTCAGAGAGCTGTATCACGAAGCTCAGTGAACGTCAGCTGTGGTTCGATGGGTGGTGGATTAAATAGCGGTATCCTCCCACGCATATTGAAAAATAATTAATTTTAATAATTTCCTCCTAATATCTTGAAGAAGAAAAGGAGTCAGCTGATTGTATAGTGGTCGATAATGCGCTGGTCACACGAACATGAAAAAATATGTTCAGTCTTTTCTTCTCAATTGAAAGTTTAGTTTAGTATTTAAATGCACCAGCTGACGAGTTTTCCCTCGGCATATTGCTAGCTGTTGTTTTTAAATTAGAGGATATTATTAAATATCAGCTTACAATTTTTTATCAGGGAGGAAATGAGTTTCAATAGCGAAATTTGGTTACATGTGTTTTGTAAGACCAATTCGTTTGCAGCTAGGTACCTCTTTCTATAGTACTGACAACTATATTTATTGAAAGAGTGTATCTATATGAATTTATCGAGTGAATGTATCGAGAATAATTGTATGATCGTACAATTATTAAAGCCATCAAGAAGAGAGAAGACTTTTTTGGCAAGATTGACAATTTATTAAACCTTAAATCTATGTTTTAATAAATTATCAATTGATTGATTTGCTTATGACGGTATTCCTTCTTTCTTTTTTTATCAATTCGAAAGTGTCTTTAAAGAACATTGATTGCAGAAAGATTATATCTTTCCGTTAGAGTATGAAGCATAATAGAAGCGCCATTTCCTCCCAGGTAGAAATTTGACATAGATTTTAATTTCCAAAAAAATTATCGTTTTATTATATTACGTGTCCTAGAAATCAACGTCAAGCTGAAAATGGTCAATAGGCCAAGTCGTGATGGTTATTAGAAAAATATAAAAAAAATCTTGGTCATGTTTTACACTTTCTAATTATAAGGATTTAAAAACAAATCTCAAAACTGACACCCTGTGATGATATTTCAAGTCCTGTGACTACAAACATTAACTTTTCGTCAGTTTTTTTTCTGTGATGTAACCATGAATAACCATTCTGAAATTACAGTTAAAAGTTAAAACATAACTGCCTCAGTTTTAAATAAAATGTTAGATTTTTGCCTAACATTGAATTCAAAATAATTACATCATCCAAATTTAACGGACTGAACTGTACAAAAAAATTACTACATTTTTTGTCAAGTAGCTTTAAAAGATGGCGCGTTTAGTTTGGATTACAAAATGGTATGGACACTTACTAATTGCTATTTCTTAATTGAGGTTCGACAAAAAATGAGATTGACTTCATTATGACGACTGGACGGCAACTGTTCAGTGATGTCTCAGCGATCGCAAGGGTGAAAACTGGCAGCGATCACCGAATGGTTAGAGGCACACTAAGCCTAAACGTTAAGTTGGAGAGGTCTCGTCTAATGAAGTCAACGCTTCGTCCCTCTTGTGCTCTAATCCAGAATGCCGAAACCTTTCAGCTCGAGTTACGTAACCGTTTTCAGTGCCTACAAGATTGCAAGGCAGTAGACGATATGAATGACAAGCTCGTGAAAACTGTCCATGCGGTCGGAGCTAAGTTCTGCAAGACCTGCCGCAGAACACGAAAACTCTCCGATAACACTCTTAATCTCATGGCTGTTAGACGGGAGATGATGATGATAATTTGGTACCTCGTAGGACATAACGGGCCTTCCCTCGCTAACCATTTGTCTAGGGAATCGACCCTCTGATAGTGACCGATGCACATTAATAAATACTCGAGGATCGGGATGACGCTCAAAATTTGGGTTTCTTTCACGGTACATTATTGCTGCAGCATTGGCGTTACATGAGCATTCTCCATTAGATATATGTTGACGTATTCCTGTGCGGTGTATTGTATGGTAACATACTACACAAACACGGGATTACGGTTAAACCAAGTCCGGGGTCGTCAGAAATGTGCAGATAAATCCAAATCACAATGCAAATCAAGTCCAATAAACAAAGCCACAGTTGTAAGAATGAAATCAATACGAATACAGAAATGTGCGCAGTAAACGAAAGAGCGTCACGTAATCAGTATTATACAATGTCTACGCATCCCTGTTTCGCCAGAGTGAATCGTTTCGCTATTAGATAAAAGCATAGAATACTATAATACATACCTAATAGAACGGGGAAGTGGGTGGAGCCCGTGTAGCCACTAATATGTCACTAACATGTCAAATCACATGTATAAATGTCAACACAATGGAGAAGATAACAAGGTTACAATATTAAACTTTTAAGTACATAGGTAAAATGTCTAGACCAAACACATAATTCTAGTTTTTATTTCACATCGATCGGTGCACTACTACCGAAGTTATAAGCGTGGAAAGTTTACGTACGTTTTTAAAATCTCGCCCGTGCCCGCAAGTAGCGCGTGACGTCATAGATTCCATGCGGCCGCGCCGCCGTACCGTTCCAGCGCGCCGATCATACGTTTGTAGTCATTGAGTTTAATATATAAATCAATGTTTGTAGTAATATTTCGCAGGTGAGTTGTTTGCCCTCGTGCGCTCTGGTGTTTTTAAGTATTTAATGATGGAAGAAGGGTTTCAAAACGTCAATCTGACAACCTTTCAATAGTCCGTGACATGATGGTGGCTGAATATTTTCTAAGAAACAAAGATTTTGTCGCGGCTGAAATACGCATAAGATAATATTTTATAACCTAGGTACCCATTATTACATTAATACTTCTGGGTTTCATTTGCTAATGATAAGAATAAGTATAACAAAAATACGTAAACATTCCTTACCTACCTACTTACTATCTGCCTGTATCTAGTTTTGTTTTCTTATTCTTCATAAGTGTACTCTGACCTTTTTGTGGTTTTTATGGTTAAAAAAAATTCCTGTTGTATATAAAGAAATTTACTACAAATATACCTTCGGTGTATAAAAATATGATTTTATCTAAAAATCAGATGTTTTCAATATTAATAGAAAAAGGGTTGCATTATTATTATGATTAAAAGCGTAGTTATATATTCTTCAGGCAAGGGATCAATGTCAATATTATCATCCAGGGTAGTAACAGGATCGACAACATATCTATGCTCAATTTCTTGTGAAGTAGGGGCAATCGCATGTGCAACTGTTTCTGACCTAGATTTGGCATTTAGTTTTGATAGTAAAAATCTTTGTGGTTTTTCTGTATACCGATTTTGATAAGCAAACTTGTGAGGCAAAACATCTTTTTTAAGTTTGAGGGGACCACCAACTAGTTTGTACTTCACGTAGTCTTCCATATCGTTTTCGACCTAGAACAAAATACAAACTTATTTAAAATCTATTAAAAAATAAGGAACCTCGTAATTTGTATTCTATCAATATTTAAAATATATACCAACTATGTAATACACAAAAATAGGACAACACGAAAAAAAAATGTAAGTGCTCCACTTCATAATCAAACTTCTTCCATTATTTCCGGCTCGCAAAGTATGCAGGTTGAACAGCTCTGCGATGTGTTTAGTTTATGCTTGAAATATTGTAAAAATATAAAAACGTTTGTTAACATATTCCATATTTTAACCTTTATATGCATTATAAACATTTTAAAATTTGCTGCAAATATAGGTAAACGTATATGAAGGTATCTAAACTTACGAACTCACGACAGGTTATTGACTTATCTACATTACATAGGTAAGTACTTTACCCAAGTTTGGATGTTTATTTACACTGAAGTAGTTTTAGTCAAATATGTAGGTATTAGGTATTGTTTCTTCTTGAAATTACAGCGTGGAAAGGTTCAATGAATCGTTAGTTACTTAAACACTGCGACTCGAGTAGGTACCAACATGCCTAATAGAAAGCATTTATTACCAATAACCAAGAGCGTCATGTGAAGATTATTATTATTTGAATACTTACATCGAAATGATCCTCACAACAAAATGCTACCGTGTTTGGTCCTAAAGGATGTGCTCTTCTCATAGCATTTGTCCATTTTTTTCTGATGGTAGGGTTTCTAGGTACATTAAAAAACAACTTTTCGGGTGTTTTTGTGGCCGTATTTTTTCATTGAGGCACAGCACACTATTTAATAGATGGTGTCATGTTCTACTGTAATGTTTCTTGTTAAAAATAGATAGATAGATCCGCGCGCGACAGGCACATTCGAGTAAATGTTTTGATTTTCTAAGTGCGCGTCGGGTCGCTCGCACGAAGATGGAACTTGTGACGTCATCAACGATGTCGCGCTCGGCCCGCGGCTTAGACCGAAAATGTTAACTTTGCGCGTTTATATCTCGGTCAGTTTTGAAGATAGAAAAAAATTAAAAACACGGTTATTCTCGTAATTTTTTGTAGATTTTTTGGCATATAAAACAAAAAAAAATGGTTATCTTCTCCAATAGCAAATTGTGCAATAAATACGTGGCGAAAGAACAGCGGGAAAAAAAGTTACATGCCAAAACAGTACAGTGTAATAACCCTTTTTTCAGTACAGTCGATTAAAATTGGGTGATGTAATTATTTTGAATTCAATGTTGGGCAAAAATCAATTAACTTTTAACTGTAATTTACAGAGGGGGTATTCATGATTACATCACGGAAACAAACTGACAAAAAATTTATAGTTAGTTAGTTTAATATTATTTATTATTAGGTAGTTAAATTAATAGTAGTCACAAGACTTGAAAGATCATCACAGGATGTTAGTTTTTGAGATTTATTTTTGAATCATTATAATTTGAAAAATACATGACTAAGAATTTTATTTATATTTTTATAATAACTATCACAACTTGGCCTATTGCCCGTTTCTGGCTTGACGTTGATTTCTGGGACACCCTTGTATAGGTAAGGGAAAAAATTGGGGTCACAGTTAATATGATAGTAAATTGTTTGAGTTAGAATCTACTAAAATCAGATCTCATCTCCCAGAAACCTCAAAAGAGAGCGGAGGTCTGTGCCTAGCAGTGGGACGCATATGGGCTACAGCCCGTACGCGGTAGGTTACAACCTTAAAATTATCCCATATCCTCTCAACTGTCCCGGCCCAAATGGTCGCTTTGGCGCATACTGTCCAACCCTAAACGAGTGATTTATTGCATACGTGGCGCGTGTCATTAATATGGCAATGTCTTAATAATTATGTATGGAAACTATAAAATAATATGTTGTTGGAATTATTGTTAAGTAAGCTAATAGAATATGTGTAAATGTGTACATTCACCTTTTTTATATTTTCTAAATTCCATGGAAAAAATGCTAAAAGCGATTTTTTCCAGTTTGGTGAATGAAAAATGTAAAAAAAAAACAATTATTTCAATAAATATTTATTTTATTTACAATAAGATAAATACACTTTACAGTAAATAATAAAAAAAACAACACCGTAATTTTTTTTACACCACAAGCTCGACAATAATGTGGGCCACTTAAGATGACCCGAAACAGACACAAAAAAGGCACATTTTGCACTTCAATAGCGACAATTCCATACCGAGATAAGTAGGTTAATGATATTAAAACAATTCTGTACGAGTTAGAGGGAGATACGGATGCATTTACTACGGCTGTTTCATGTCTGAAGTTTATAAGTAAATTGCAACATTCTAAAGGTTGTGGACAGACGCGTACTTTTTAATAGCGACCTTTAGAAGGTTTTGGATAGACGAGAGGATACAACACTTCAAATTTGAGGTAAATAATGATTGTTTCAGCTGTCGCTTAGAGTCATTGAAGGAGAGTGAGTTGGAGTGTTCAGTGGGCGCGCGGCCCTCGGTGTCGGTTCTGCAGCTACGGCTGCTGTGCTGCTTCGCGGCGGGCGCGCTCATGGCCTCCTGGACTTGGAATCCCGTCGCCGCGTCTGCCTGGAGGCGGTATATGGCGAGGTAATGGGAAATGTAGGTCCTAAGAATGCTAACTCTGTATATATTGATTGTTGTTTTATGTTCGGATTATTAAAAAAGAACCCACAAAAGCATATCGCTTTGATACAGACTTTCATTGTCTTTTTACTGTTATTAATATATATATACTAGATGACTATTTCTACCTTCTGAAAAAAAAATAGAGTGTAATCGGTAAATTGAATAGAAGCCTATGGACACTGATATTTTTTTTATTTTATTTTACATTAACAAATTATGAAATTGATCTATCACTAAATACCAGTTCTGCCATCATAATAGAGAAGAACGTAACTAACAAAAACGTAAAATGGAAATAAAAAATAAATAGATGATTTTTTCTTTCATACCCTGCTGCGTCTAAAATATTTTAAAATGTATCAATATGAAAATTGAAATTGATAGTTAGAGACATGAAGATTTTAAAGACGAACTTTTTTTTGATAATTTGTTTATTTATTTAAATAAAACGGATTTTCCTTTTCATTTTAGCTTAAAAAATTATCCCGGTAACGCAAAAACTTCGAAGGAAAGACGCATATAACCATTTGCGTCTTTCCAACCTAGTAAATAAAAAAACTGCCATTCTTTTAACATTTTTACATATCTCGGAAAGTTAATTTGAAATTGAATGGACGCAAATGGTCATTTACTACTTTTCTTCTTAGTAAGTATGTAACAAAACTAGACACAAAAAAGTAACAACCCGCAATAAAGGGGTATCATACCAGACTTACTACGATAAAAGGTGGAAAAACTTAAGAGAGTGGTAACGTTAGTGAGGTTATTTTTTAATATTAAATGCATTGTATTAGAATTATCTAAAACTACTCAGTTACATTATGTAACACTCATAAAATCACTCTTTAAAATATACCTGTTCCAAGACGTGCTAAATAAGAATAATAGACAAAAAACAATTAAAATTTTGTTTATTAAGAAAATTAAAAAAAAAACTAAATATTTACGAATAGTTTCACATCAGGGTATGACTAATAATCACAAAACCATAAACTTAAACACAAATTAGTTTCAAAACGTTTAAACAAGATAAATACCTCTAAAATTTAATAATTTACTTATTAATTACTTTCATATCATAGTTTTATTGTCATTGCAACCAATAAATCAAAACTAATAGTTTCCCTTCAGTGTTTTTCTAAATTATCATAAGTTGATGTCTCGTATCTCTCCTACCCGGGGTACAAACTGGAACACTTCTTTGTGCCTCGGGCTGGAGTTTGCGTTTACGTCTGAGAGGACATCTGTTCTCGACGCCTCGGCAGACTTGAAGGTTCGGACCTGTCCATCCTTTGGCTACGCGTAGACAGCGACGACCATCCGCGCGTCTACGGGTGCCTCTATAGGTCCCATAGCGGTAATGCCGAAACAGACCGACTCTTCGACCAAGTCCAAATGGCTGCAGATTCGTTGCTACAGCAGATCCCCTCCGCAGAGATCGTGATCCTCGGCGACTTTAACGCCCATCACGCCGAATGGCTTGGTTCACGTTTAACCGATCATGCGGGGAGATCTGTTCATGATTTTGCCTTGGGATATGGTCTGACACAACTGGTTACTTCGCCTACGCGGATTCCAGATGTGGAGGATCATGCACCTTCCCTGTTGGACCTTTTGCTGACCTCTCACCCGGACGGATATCAGATTTCCGTCGACGCCCCTTTAGGCTCCTCGAACCATTGTCTTGTCCGGAGTGTGGTACCACTCACGCTGAAATCGCGGTTGCATTCTGCAGGCTGCCGCCGTGTTTGGCACTATAGGTCAGCCGATCGGGATAGGATGCGGTCTTTCTTTGTATCTAACCCTTGGGGGCGGGTTTGCTTCTCGCCGGATGATCCCAACGTTGTTGCGGATTCTGCTACTGATGTGGTACTTCAGGGTATGGAACTTTTTATTCCTCCCTCTGTGGTGCCCATTGGAGGCAAATCTCAGCCATGGTTTGGTCGCTCCTGTAAAATAGCATCATGCTGTAAGCAGGAGTGCTACCAAGCCTGGGTTGATGCATCAGCGTCCCGGGATGTAAACACCAGCGCTCTAAAAAAGAAGTATAATTCCGCCTCTAGGTCCTTCAAAAGAGTCACTGCCAAGGCAAAGTCAGAGCACATAGGCAGAATTGGCGAGAAACTAGTTCGCCTTCCTTCTGGAACCCGTGCATTCTGGTCTCTCGCCAAGGCTGTCCAGGAGAATTTCTGTCAGCCATCTCTTCCATCTCTGCACAGGGAGGACGACTCACTGGCCCATACCGCAAAGGAGAAAGCCGATCTTCTAGGCTCGTTCTTTGCGTCTAACTCGACTCTCGATGACGGGGGGAGTACGCCGCCGACCATCCCGCGGTGTGAGTGCTCCATGCCGGAAGTGCACTTCACACAGCGCTCGGTTCGCAAAGCACTCCTCTCCCTGGACATCCACAAGTCGAGTGGGCCTGACGGAATCCCCCCAATTGTGCTGAGGACGTGTGCTCCAGAGTTGGCACCGGTTTTAACGCGTCTTTTCCGGTACTCCTACTCCCTAGGCGTAGTTCCAAAATCATGGAACCGGCGACCGCTCTGACCCGTCCAACTACCGGCCTATCGCCATCACCTCATTGTTCTCGAAAACAATGGAGTCCATTGTAACCTGCCAGCTCATGAGGTACCTTGAAGATCACCAGCTGATTAGTGACCGCCAATACGGTTTTCGCCGTGGTCGTTCAGCTGGTGATCTTCTGGTCTACTTAACTCACAGATGGGCGGAGGCAGTAGAGTTCAAGGGGGAGGCATTGGCCGTTAGTTTGGACATTGCGAAGGCCTTCGATCGGGTTTGGCACAAAGCGCTTCTTTCGAAGCTCCCTTCCTATGGGCTTCCCGAGAAATTGTGCGATTGGATCACCAGCTTTCTTGCAGATCGGAGCATCAAGGTCGTTGTAGACGGTGCAAGCTCCGATTGCAAGCCTATTAATGCTGATGTTCCACAGAGCTGCGTGCTATCGCCTACGCTGTTTCTTCAATGATATGTTGCATACCCGTAACATTCATTGCTATGCAGATGACAGCACTGGTGATGCTCTTTACACCGGCCGAGCCAATATTTCTCGGGAAAACGTCTCCGAGTGCCGGGACAAACTTGTGTCTGAAGTCGAGTCTTTGCTGAACAGAGTCTCGGATTGGGACGACTAAATCTAGTCCAGTTTAACCCCCAGAAGACACAAGTTTGCGCGTTAACCGCTAAAAAGAAAAGAACCCCTTTGTCGTATCCCTTCAGTTTCAAGGCACTCCCCTTGTTGCCTTAGCCAGTATCGAAATCCTCGGCGTCGACATATCGAGTGACGTGCAGTTTCGTGGTCAATTGGAAGGGAAGGCCAAATTGGCCTCTAAAAAGCTTGGCGTGCTCAGCAGAGCGGGACAGTATTTCATGCCGGCACACCGCCTGCAACTTTACAAGGCGCAGGTTCGGCCGCACATGGAATACTGTTCCCATCTCTGGGCTGGGGCTCCCCAGTACCAGCTCCTTCCAATTGACCCCATCCAGCGCAGAGCGGCTCGAATCGTCGACGACCGAGTGCTTTCCGATCGGCTCGATTCACTGGCGCTGCGAAGAGATGTTGCATCTCTTTGCGTATTTTATCGCATCTATCACACACTCACGGGGAGTGCTCTGATGAATTGTTCGGATTAATCCCAGCCGCCAAATTTCGTGAACGCACTACACGGCAAACGTCCCGATACCATCCACACCATCTGGATGCTTGGCGGTCCACCACTGTACGTTTCACAAGGAATTTTCTTCCACGTACAACCTCTCTGTGGAATAGTTTACGACCGGCGATTTTTCCGGACCGATACGACCTGGGGACCTTCAAGAAAAGAGCTTACTCCTTTCTAAAGGGCCGGCAACGCACCCGCAATTCACCTGGTGTTGCGGTTGATCATGGGCGGCGGTAGTCACTTAACATCAGGTGAGCCGCATGCTCGTTTGCCCCTTCTTCTATAAAAAAAAAACATGATTAAAATATACTAAAAGCTATATCAGTCTAAATTTTGCTTTCACAGCATCAAAACCATAATTATACCTATAAAACTTAACTGCCACTTTTTCGTACATTTTTAAATGTGCAACGAGTGAATTCAAATTATTCTTAAATTTCTTTTAAGCGGAGTTTAATTAAATTACTATATTTAATATTTGAGCAACAATCACTTTTGTAGACATCTAAAAATTAAAAGAACACAAAGGTAATTTATTCTTAATAACTAAAAACAGACTAAAGGCCTTTTTATTTCTCTCTACCACATACTTAGTCATTCTGTCAGCTTCTTTCTTGTAATAAATACAATAGAATAGAAGTATCACAGATATTTATCACTTAAAGCTGAACTCAGATTGAAGCTACCCTTGGCCTTTTTGAAATGTGAGATCAAAATACCCTTAAATATAAAAATAAAAAGAAGATTTGTATGTTCAGTCTTCATAATTCCTTGTAAGATCCACCGCATCGTCATTCACTGGCAAATTTTTCCAAAACACTCTTCTGTTTTCCGGCATGAGTGGCCCTAATTTCCTAATTATTTTCGTTTTTCGTTCAGATGTAATACCGCTGAAAGTAAAATTTTGTTTGGGAGCAGGTATTCCATTTTTAATATTCTTTACCCTTAAGAAATCCGGTGAATGTTCATCACCATCGAAATTTGTTTTATAAAAAAGCTCGTATTGATAACCTCTGCGAAAAGTTATTTGGCACATATCATTTAAATATACCCGTGGATTCGAGTTTTGTAACTTGAAAGAGCAGTCTTCAAATTTATAAAAATCCTCCACATTCATTTTGTTTTACTGTAATAAATTTATAGTTAGTGCTTAAAATAGCTTGATAAAAGTCTTCGAAATCATAAATTCTTTTTATTTCTCATAGCCATTTCTACTCTATGATGAAATTCATCGGCAGCCATAAATGTGTGACCAACTTCAAGATATTTGAATGTAACAGTTTCAAATGAAACTTCAGCTGAATTAATGAGGTATAACATATATGAAAATAGAGCCCAATTTTTATTCTGAGCCGCGCAATTATCTAGCCAAAGCACTAAGTGCTTCATGTCACGATTTTGTAAAAAAAAATGCTCTAAAGCAACTTACTATGTCATCTTTCTTTCGACCAGATATAGCTTCATGCCAAAGAGCCGAAAATATTTGAAAATTTAAGGTTGTTTTCTTTTCTCCGATTGGTACGAAACTTTCATTGAAAACAATTAAGCGTGGACAGAACATCACTGCTTTAAATTTCTCCATGCGCGGCAACATTATAACTTTCTTGTAAATCAACGGCGAAATATGCAGTATCAGAATCACCTTTCATATTATTTTGTACGTCAACATTACGCTGGTACTCGGCTCGAGCCAAAATGTACTTTTCGTGGTGAATCTCATAATTTTTACATTACTCACAATTTCGGTGACGAAGATCAGTTCTAGGATTATGAATCAAGAATTTTTGACATAATTCACATTCCTCGTGACCTAATTTAGCAAAAGATATATTGCGTTCTTTGACGATCTTACGGTAGTATTCGTATGAGATCAGTTTCTCCTGGTCAGTGCAGTGGGTCTCACAATAATCACTATACATTGCTCGCACTGTAATATCTGAAGACAAGTACCTTACATTGGGAGCATGCTCACGTCTATAATGCGATATCGTAGGATGAAATGATTCGACATGCTGTACTACATTTTCATTGTTAATTTTCTTGGGATTTGGATTCAAGCCCCTTTTATCCACATCTCCTTCTTTCATTTTTAAGGAATTTCTGACAACTTTATCATTTTTCCTGTTAAAACCCAAAGTTTCTAAAAAAATGTCTTACAGACATTAAATTTAGTACCGGCACTATCCAGTAAAAAGTAAGAAATAGTATTTTGTCTGTTCAGTATTCTTTCACCTAGTTTGGGTCTCTTTGGTCGCGTCATAGTATTTTGTTAAGTATTTTGTCTTGTAAAATCCTTTGTTCTGACCACGTCATATTTGTAAAAAAAATATTAATTTCTTTGCGCCGGTCTTCTGAAATATATGTGCTACATTTTTTTTCCAGGATTCAGTACAAGCCCTTTTTTAATTGGTACTTTTCTCTTTCTTATAGTTCCTTTTTAGTATATAATAAATCATTTTCTTCCTGCTCTGGCGAGTCTGGGATTATTACATTTTGACTATTATCAATAAATTCTTCCTGAGAATCTATATCGGAATCGGAGCAGTTTCTTTTGTAATCGGTAGGCGGTATATAATCTTTGTCTTTGACCGAATCGTCAGAGTCAAAAATATATTGATCTGAAACTATTGGGAATAATTTAGGAGATTCCTCCTCACAATAATAATTAAGCTCAGATGTCTTTAATTCTCTACTAATCTTTTTATGCGATAATACATTTTCTTCATTTTCGATAGTCTCTTCAGCTGTAGGAAATTTACTTAAATCATCTTGAACAGGTCTGTAAAAGCAACTCTGAATCTCTGACATTTTCGTTCTGCATCTGACTCAACAGTATCAATTCATCATCTGATTTTTCTACTTCAGTTTCCGCTGAATTTAGCAGATTTGAATCTGGTCCCTGTATTACATTACTTGCCATATTTAATAGTTTTAAAGATCTCCCTTTCTTCATTTTAGAAATCTGAAAATAAAATAAATGTAGAATAATTAAAAATTGGTAGATAGTGTTTTTGGTAAAGTTACAGACAGACAAAAATTCTTAAAACTATGGATTAAACCTATGTATCGATAATAATGACTATTTCAATAGGATTTTCTAAAAAATATTTAATTTACAGATTCGACTCAGTTTCAATTTATATGCATAGATAACTTTTATAATAACAACGAATAAATGGAGACTTTACAAAATATGTTCAATATGTTTAACGTTCTTACCTTCTTTCGCAACGAAACGTGACGTGACCACACTCTCGAACGACTTGGGCGCAACTGACGAAACATTTCTGCACTTCCCCCCTCTAACCGCCACGATGTACCCGAATACTTAATAGAAAAGACGCAAGTGGCCACTTCTGTCTTTTCAACTTAGTTTCGCTACAATACATTAGTTAAACTTTCTGCCATCACTGTTTATCACTCATCAGAGCCTCGTTTGTTTAGATAGTTCGTGCATCTCGAACATTTTGTTCTAATATACAATTAAAAAAGATATCGTCAGTATTCAACAAAATTTAAAAACAAAAGTAAATGTTGCCTGTGATAACCATAGAACCGAATTTCTGAGCAGATATGCTCGGGGTTTCCCCTTAATACGAGGGGCACACTGAAATGATCGGGAATAAAATTAAAAACCGGCCAAGAGCGTGTCGGGCCACGCTCAGTGTAGGGTTCCGTAGTTCCCCGTCCGTCACAATAAATGTTCCCACTTATGAGTTTAAAGGTGGGTATCCATTATGTTCGCGCTCCAGCAGCGCTCCGCGCTCCTGCAACTGCTCCCGGTAGTGGGTACTGTTGTTTCCATCCAAGTTCAAAATAATTTTCCTAGAAAGTCCTTATAAAGTTCTACTTTTCAGATTTCTTTCATATTTTCTAAACTTACGGTTAAAAAGTTAGAGGGGGGGGGGGACACATTGTTTTTTACTTTTGGAGTGATTATTTCCGAAATTATTGACATTATCAAAAAATGTTTTTAGTAAACCCCTATTCATTTTTAAATACCTTTCCAACAATATATCACACGATAGGGTTGAAATTAAAAAAAAAATCACTTCCCACTTTACATATAGGGGGGCTACCCTAATAAAACATTTTTTTCGAATTTTTATTTTAGCACTTTGTCGGCGTGATTGATACACATATTTGTACCAAATTTCAGCTTTCTAGTGCTAACGGTCACAGAGATTAAGCGAGGACGGACAGACGGACAGACAGACATGGCGAAACTATAAGGGTTCCTAGTTGAATACGGAACCCTAAAAACCACATGCACGGTATAGCTAAATTGTATTTTATTGTTTTTTGAAGTATTCTCCGTTCATCTTAATGCACTTTTCCATTCGTGCAAACCAATCATTAAAACAGTAATTCCAGTCTGTAAAGTCTGTAGTCTGTAAAGTTGATGTTGACAAAATGGCTGATTTGTACGCTTCCCTGCTTCGGAGTCTTCAAACCGTTGACCGCGTAATAAATCTTTCATTCTAGGGAATGTAAAGAAATCGTTTGGGCTCAGGTCAGGACTGTGCGTCAGGAGGATGGTTCATCAGCTTAACGTTTTCCTGCTTCAAAAATCATTTGTCTTCCGAGCCGTATGGGAGTGCTCGCATTATCGTGATGTAAAATAATGCGACGTTTCGGGATATTTTTTCAGAGTTAGGCTATCATTTCTGACAAACAAACCATGATAACTCAGCGGTAACCTTTCTGCGTTCCTGTAAAGGAATTGTAGCAACATGCCCCTTTTTCGAGACAAACGTAGCGACCATTTTCTTTGACACGCTGCGGGAGCGAACCACTTTCCCAATCATTTTGGTTTGACCTCGTCTTCGAAGACCCAAACTGCTGACTGATGTTTTCTTTCAGGTTTGTATGAATAAATCCATGATTCGTCACCTGAGACGACATTATAAACGGCATTTGACTTCCCTCCGTTAATGCGTTGCAGAGTATTCCGGCACCAATCTACACGAGCCGTCTTTTGCTCTTTGAACATATTGTGGGGAACCCAGCGGGAAACTAGCTTTCTTACACACAGCTCATTATGTAATTTCGACTGAATTGCAGTCATTCCGATACTGATAACAGCTCGAATCAGCTCGTATGTCACATGACGGTCATCTAATATAGTTCGCACAGCTGCGATGTTTTCAGGCGTGACCGCTGTTCTTGGTCAACCTGCAGAAGAAACAGTGCTGAGCGACACATGACCTCGTCGAAACTCACCATATCAGCGGTATATTGTCGTTTGACTCGGTGCTTCAACATCATAAATCAAAACAAGTTGGCTGAGACATTTATCTTGAGATAAGCCGCGACGAAAATTGTGATAAATTATGGCACGGAAATGTTTACGCGTGAGCTCCGTATCTGTTAACGACGTGTCAACTTTAAACCAACATAGTTTTTGTTTTTAAACATTTTTTTAAATTGTTTGAATGTCATTAAGATTCTAAGAGATCAGTATTCAAATTCTAAGAAAGGTTTTATTGTAACTCAATCCGAAATATTCTATTCCCGATCATTTCAGTGTGCCCTATTAAGGAGTGTCACTGACCTAGTCCAATGAATCAGGAACACGGATCAACTTGAAATTGCCCGATTGGCATCCTCGTATCACTAAGACCAGTCAATGGCGACCACCCACGAGTGGAGGTTTGTATTAATATGTTATTGAAGAAATAGGTTAAATTTCCAAATACGTGGAGTGCAACCTAAACTGAATAATAGGCGATTTTCATGTCTCTAGTAAAGTTTTTTTTTTAATTATGAAACTGAAGTGACAAACAAAACCATAGTCCACCTAACGGCAAGTGGATACTAAAGCCGCCCATGCAGATCTGCAGCCAACCTCAAATAAGGAAGGCTATAGACGCGTTGTGTCCCCTCTAGGCTCCATGATGGAATACCTCAGTATGTTCATTTTGGCCAAATTATAGAACCAAAAAGCATTTAGATAAATAGGTAAGAGGGACTACACAGACATACTTTTAGGCTCAAAACGATTGCTATCACATAGTAGTAAAAGAGTAGTAACAGTAAACCTAGTAGCACATGCTCTCACAGAATAACAGCGTGAAATAGCAGCTTAATGCTGCTGTGTTTCGTATGGTGAGTGTAGAGAACCGGATGCCCTTTTTACTGGAGACGAGGCATTACGTCTTAGTCCTCAAGGGTGACAACGCATCTCATTTTGATTCTTAATCAAGGTTAAATGTAGATGTCTATGGGCCACAGCATCCACTTACCAACAGGTGGACTGTGCTCGTTTGTCACCTTTAACCTATAAAAAAACAAGTTGGTACGAGTATGCGGGACAAGACAAGAAAATGGTAAATTGTTTTACGAAATTTTCCAAACATTTGCTAAGATTTAATTGATTCCTCATGGTGCGAAAGGGGTGGTATATTTAACGCCGCTACCACGGCGAGGAGCCGAGTCTGTGCTATCGGCTTGTCGCTCATTTAGCACCACCCGGGGGACACGTGTAGGGTGGGCCTAGGATTAGGTGGTCAAAGCCTACGGACGCGAGCGACTTATCCCCTACGCAAGTAAGACGAAAATTATGGTTTTTGAAAGAGATGAAAGTAAAACGATATGTGAAATAAGAATAGAAGGGGAGTTGATCTAGCAAGTAGATGAGTTTGTATATTTGGGTTGCGTATTTAGCAGGGATGGGAGATATGATAAGTGGTAACGCCAGTTAACAATCTACTTTATCAACATTACATTACATATCGCATTGAGTTCGTCCTAAGTTATATCTACTTTATCAACATGAATAGTGCATATTTTTTGTTTCCTTCCTTCCTTCCCTTTCCTACCGCACGCGCTGCCGCCGAGGTGAAAAAGAGGATCTCGGCGCGCGTCAGTATACTAAGTGACATTACGTTCTCCGCACCGCACGGCCAGCCGTCGCGTCTTATATATACATTAACCGCAAACCGCGCAGGGCGAACATTGAGTTCTCCTGTTTATGTTTAATATTCACCGCATCAGACATTGTGTCTTTGTAACTCATAAAAGTGTGAGACGCCCCCGTAAGGGCAAAGGTGGAGAGTGTGGGACTTCACGAGACTGTTCCGAGAGTGCGTGTGCGCCGAACCACGTGGCGAGCTAGCTGTATAGCAGACACTCCAGGAGGAAGGCGCGGCAGCCCTCATCAGGTCAGTGCGTGCTATCCCACCTATTTATTTTCCCCTTTGCCGTATGCACCAAAATTACAGTCCACTAAATCTTTATCGAAGATACCTTAAGTTGCTGGCGTCTCCATTTTAATGGTCCTTCTCGCTGGATTGACCTTGACTTTCCATTTTTAATGGTCACTTCTCGCTGGATTGACCTTGACTTTCCGCCCTTATTAGATCGTTATCGTAATAAGCGTTTATATAATTAATTATTTATATTTTAATCCGACTTCGGATTAACCCCGCCCTTATTAGAACACTAGAATAGGTCCTAATAGGTGACATTCATAGTAATTTTAAAACTATATTCATAGAATGAATAAGCATATAATTATCTATATAAATTATTTGTTGTATGTTCACATCACGTCATCAACTTTTAACTACATCTATAGATTATACTGTTAAATTACATTTATTATTTGCACATATATTTAAGCATTATATTCGTTATAAATAACTTCATATTTATTATAAAAGTTAACAATTAAAGTTCATCGTTAACAAAACTAATATTTAATAATTCAACCGCGTAGCGAGGTCGCTTACAGACTACCCGCTTATAATTATATTATTTTTGCCGCATAACTTAAGTTGTAATGCCGCCTAAAAACAAATAGCATCGAATAATAGCGATTCCTCGGATAATGAGGGCACACCTGATGCTGAGTTGGTTTTATTGTTAGCTAAACGAGATGCTTTATTTGAAATAGTGCAAAAAATATATGATATGTCCTCGGACATCCACACAAACACTTCCACGATGGAGCGTTTTCTTGATGGAAGTTCTAATATTAATGCTTTACGTATTGAGTTTAAACAGGTCTTAGATAACTATAATTCACATTTATTAAAAATAAACCCTATTGCTAAACCTGATTATAACAGCCTCATTGCGTTTGAGTCTCTTTGCGGTAGAATAAATAGGCTTTATTTACAATATTCGCAATCTAATTCACAAAGTACTAGTACACCATCTAAAGCCAGATTCTCACTTCCGCCTATCGAACTTATGCCATTTTCGGGTGACATTCGCTCATGGCCTTTATTTTATGCTAGCTTTAAATCAACCGTCCATGACAACACATCGCTTACCGACGCTGAAAAGTTATACTATTTGCTAGGTAAACTAACGGGCAAAGCCCTATCTGTATCCTCAGGTATAACTCCTTGCGCTGAAAATTATAAAATTTTATTGCAAGCACTCGTTGACAAATATGAAGACCGGCGTATGCTAGCATCTACATATGGGCGTATTTTTATTTTTTTGTACCATGCCTTTTTTCACCTGTCACCTCATTTGTGCTATTTTTCTTTTGGTGATCATTATCAATATTCATGATGTGAATAAAAAATAAAGATTAGTGTGTATTTTTGTTTTTAAATATGATTTTCCTTTTGAGGTTTTCTTTAAATTGTATTTTTTATGATTTTCTGAAAGTATTCGTATGTATGAAAATGTGATGTAACTCACTAAGTACAGTGGTTTAATCTTTACATAACATCACCGTTTGCCGCCAAAACTTTGAATTTTAACTGACTCCAAAGGCAGTTGTATATTTCTGAACGTTCAAAATGCCTTACACGGATATATCAACCATAATCAATGCATTATAAGAGTTTATTTCTCGTAACTCAAAATGGATCTAAGTGGAAAGTTCCTACTGAGTTACGTTAATTTAAACCATATTTTTTATTTTTTACCGGTTGTAAATATATTTTACAATTTGGCAACAAGAACTCAAAGCGTCATAACTGTCAGCCATTTTGCAAACCGTGACGAGACGCTAAATAAGTGTGGATGTTAGTTTGGTGCAGAAGAGATTTTCCGCTGATTAACGGGAATATTCAAGGCAAAATCAAGGTAAGAATAATTACTTAAGTGTTTTTGTGTTATATTTTAGAAAGCTCAAGGTTTAAACTCTAAATATATCATAAAGTTTATGCAAAGGCACAAATAATAACCTGTGAAATCATTTTTGTATTATCACTCACATAGATTGAGTTACGTCGGCTGAGAAACATTTCACTCATTGGAATGAATTTGTAACTCAGTGGAAGGTAAAGGCGTGTTTAAATTGTAAATTGACTAGCGACCCACCCCGGCTTCGCACGGGAGTTGTAATTTTATATTGAAACAAAAAATTTATATGTTAGAGTTACATAGACGTAGTGTAAGGTTTTAAGCCCATATAGCGGACATTCCCCGTTTTTCTTATTTTAAGCATTTATACCCGTCGTAACTTCTTAATGAAAGGTCCAATTTGAAATAAAATAAAATTAACTTAAAACAAAATGAACATATGTACTTACATGATCATCCTTGACTGTGATTTTATGTAAGTATAACCAATAGTTTTTGCAGCGCACGTCAAACAATTATTTTTTTAAATAATATTTTGATACCCTAATATATTAAGTAATTAGCCTACGCTACTCGCTAAAACTTTGTCTTTTTATATATGTAAGAGTTAATTAAATTGGTTTACATAATTAAAAAAAAAACAGATAAATAATCAGATCTTAGACTAGTAGCATAGCATATTAGTTCAGATTTTAGACTAATAACATTCATAACTACTACTTGGTAGGTTTTTTATTTTTCACATCTGTTTAGTTTTCAAGCGATTTTAATAAAACCAAAGGAGAGGTTTATAAATAACAATTTTTTATTAAAAATCACTATAAAAAATAATAAAGAATTAAATTGTACATAGTAAAATAAAGTTACAGTAAAAATGTTATAAAAATAAATTCAAATGTTTGAGGCGATTTAGACCAATTTCACCCAACCGCATAGCAGAAAATTTTGATATTATTATTTGGAAATGGTGAAGGAAGGTTTTTGCCCAGATATGTTCGATAGGCGAGTGTAGAAGCTTCGGGAGGTAGTTAGGTAGGTTATTTTTATTATTTTAAGCCCACGGCTTCGCACGAGTTAAATTATAAATAAAAACCTTCCTCTTGAATTACTCTATCTATTAAAAAAATCCGTTGCGTAGTTTTAAAGATCTAAGCATACATACATACATAGGGACAGACGCGGGAAGCGACTTTGCTTTATACTATGTAGTGATAACTCAATATTAAAATACTATTTTGTTTTAGGATACTTAAAGTACAATATAAAAAAATGCCGTTGACACCCGCTGAACGTATGAGGAAATATAGGGAAAAATTAAAAAATGATCCTGAAAAATATGAGGCTAAGAAAAAAAAACATGCAGAATATGTTAGGTCCAAAAATAAGAAAGTAAGTGAATTATCGGATGAAGAGAAAGAAAGAAAACGAAAAGTATGGAGAGAACAAAAACGCCATCAAAAACAAAAAAAGAAGGATTTTCGTGCAGAAGACACTGTAAATGAAGAAGTAACAACACGCAGTAAAGAAGAAACTTCGACAAAGAAACGCTATAATAACGCTGTAGTTAAGAAGTACAATGCGGCGTTGAAACGGATACGTGCATTGACAAAGATAGTGAACAGATATAAACAAAAACTGCACAGTCAAAAGAAAGAGACCGATGAAAAGATTCATAAATTAGAAAATAGTTTAGAAATAGTCAAAGCAAGAAACGAATTCATGGAAAGTACCATAAAGACCACTTACGCCAAATTTCAATCACAAAAGGAGAAGAAAATTTTCAAAGAGATGGTAGTAAGCGATGAAGTACAAGCAGCTAGAAAGAAAACTTATGTGGCTAATATATTGGGACTTGAGGGGAAAATAAGATTATCTCAGAGGAAGCAGAAAGATGACAGTATCAAAAAAGAAATTGAGAGATTTTATGTTAGAGATGATATAACTCGAATAACAGCAGGGAAAAGAGAATGTCGGACACTTGGGAAAACTACAAAACAAATACGCTATCTAACTGATACATTACTGAATTTATATAACATATACAGAGAAGAAGGAGGAAAACGGAGTTTTTCTACATTTTACAAATATAAACCCTTTTATGTTGTGACCCCAAATATTCAAAACAGAGAAACATGTTTATGCATAAAGCATAACAACACCGAAATGATGTTGTATGCATTAAAGAAAAACAAAGTCTTTTTTTATCCAAGTATGAACGACGTCTTGAAAGAATTGTGCTGTGATTTAAAATCAGAAAAATGTATGATGGGTAATTGTCCAAAGTGTAATGGATGTAAATTGAAGTACAGTTTAGAGCCAGGTAAAGCAGAGTCACAAACAGAGTGGTATCAATGGGAGAGAGTGAACCACGAATACCAGAAAACTGAAAAAGGTATTAAAAAAACTTTTGTAACCAGAAAGACTGCAAAATTGAGAAAGAGCGCGACCGTAGCTGAACTTATGGATATGTTCGAGAAAAATATTCCTGTTTTTAAGAAACATTATTTCATTTGGCTACATCAACATAGACAATATCAAATCTGCATACAGAACTTAAAACCGAACGAAATATTAATTGTTTGCGATTTTTCGGAAAATTATCTTTGTAAGCTCTCCGAAGAAATTCAGGCAACACATTTTGGAGCATCGAAGAAACAAATAACTCTTCACACTGGAATGGTTTACATGGGGAACAAAGAAGCAAAGTCTTTTTGTACTATTTCCGATAATAACTCTCATGAGCCTCCGGCAATTTGGGCTCATTTAATACCGGTGCTGAGATATGTAAAAGAAATGATGTCTGAGACGAAGGTAGTCCATGTATATTCCGATGGACCCACGTCTCAGTACAGACAAAAAAAGAACTTTTTTCTTTTGAATTTACTTACCAAACGGATGGGATTTGAATATTCTACCTGGTCTTTCACTGAAGCGGGCCACGGAAAAGGGGTGGCAGACGGAATTGGTGGATCTACAAAAAGAGCATTAGATCGTCAAGTGGCTTTTGGTAAAGACGTAACAAATGGCTCAGAAGCTTATGATATACTGAATAACTGTATGGTATCTGTGAAATGCTGGCTGATATCAAATTCCGATATTGAAAATATAACTAAAATTGTTCCTGACAATCTGACTCCCTTAGTTGGTACTATGCAAATACACCAAATAATTTCCAGTTCTGCTGGGCAAATTCAGTACAGGAATTTGTCTTGCTTTTGCGGAGTCAAAAGAGGACTCTGCAATTGTTACTCCTTGAAAACCCACATCTTTAAAGAAAAGGTTAAGAAAAATATTAAGGAAAATAGCACAGAAGAAGTTGATTTAAATGTAACGAATGAATATAATTCTGCAATTGTGATTCCATTCAACGAAGACGAATTGAAACTACTGACTGATCTACAAAACATTCAAGATGAGCTTCAACAACAAAAAGTGACTTATAATTTACCAGATACTCAAGATTCAAAACAATGTTTTCATGAAGAACAGGTTTTATTTTTTACTTCGAATATATTATTCATCTTACACACAATTAGCTCTGTGTTATCACACAAAAACTATTCTGCTTTACCTATATTTCATATTTTCCAGATTGATGAGGACATTGAAAAAGACCGCCTAGAAAAGCAACCATTAATGGAAATTGATCTAAACATCCAAGATAGTACAGATTTAAACATCGAGCCAATGCCTTTGCCCATATCTGTTGAAAACAAAGTAAACCAGTCAAATGTTGAAATTGAAATGATTGATTTAAGCGAGGACAACACTCAGCAAAAAGTAAGTAGATGATAATTTTAAAATACTCAAAGTATGTAAAAATATATTTTAATTAATTAAACGTATAACATAATTATACGTACATTAATTAGTTTTACCCACAATAATATTGTATCAATTTCATTTCAGGTTATAAGTGAACACATTGAAAACGATATTTTTAAAAAACGAACATTAAATTTAATGGAAATGAATGACGACAATAGCAGGCTAACTAAAAAAGTCAAATTTGACACAAGTTCACAGGCAAAAGGCAAATTTCAGTCCATTAGAACAGTATTCACACGTTCTATAACATGCCGTAAATGTACAGAACAAAAACCGTTTCAATGTTCTAGAAAATGTATGTGCTGTTCAGCCTGGTACTGCAGGCAGTGTGCTGGGATAGAAGCAAATCATTACGGTTACGATGACTACATTTGTGACGAATGTTTAGGCGATTAGTTTTTCTTAAGAGGGCTTACGCGTGTCGGCATTTCATTCGAATTTTCGAGTCCTTATTCTTCGATTTTATGAACCGATTTTAATGAAACTTGTTATGGATACACTTCAAAGCCTGAGTGAGAGCCAAAGATAGAGTGATTTTTGACTTTCTATAGAAAACATAAAATTGTCCTCACTCTTCATCTAAACTCTTTTTCGAAAATGTTCTATACGAACTATTTAGACCTGGCTCAGAAGCGTATGTATACCAAGTTTCATTAAAATCGATTCATAAACATCGAAGAATAAGAACTTGAAAATTTGTATGAAATGACGACACGCGTGAACCGTCTTAATTATTTGTTTTGGATAATATAATACTTCAGTTACTGTTCCAAATAGATATTTATTAATTTTATGTTTTTTATAGACTCGTAGTTAGAGTAGCTTCCTGTTAAACAGAATATTATTAGCTAAAAATTGTTTCTTGTGAGCAAGGCTTTACTTGTTCCATTTAGTTATTTCGTAATTCCATTGAGTGATGTCTACCAAATCTAGTGCTAAGAAATTAAAGATATTTCATTAAGTTCTTTAATTTACGTGCCACTTTGTTACCAAATAAATATATTTTTTTCCTTTATTTTACATTGTGTTAGATTTTATTGTCTAATTTGTCATTAATACGTTAGCAGCAAAAAGAAAGTGTAGGTTTATGACCAACTGTAACTCAAAGGAGAGCATTTAGAGATTTTCATTGCTCAAGTTGTGTTTAAATGTTTAATATTTAATAGATAATTGTAGCACTGACTGATTATGTTCGAAAATAAATGTTATTTTATAATTACTGGCCTATTTAATTTATAAAAATTCTATTAATTTTTCGTAACTCAATGGAGCCTTTTATCAGAACTAGCGCACTAAACTATTTTTTATTTAAAAAGATATGGTATCAACTTTAAACACATATAGATATTCAGTTAATAAATATATTTATGATTAGAAAAAAAATATCATATAGTATTTTATTGCAGTTTTATTTTTATAAACTATGGTACAAGAAAATAAAAATACGCCCGTATATTAATCAGATGTTCGAATTTAAGCCATTGCAATCGGCCACCGCAAATAATTTTGATTTATTTACTGATAACTTTATAAGTGCAGTGCGCGCTTTACAAAACTTAAAGTTAGATAATCTCGCGGACTTAATTGTTCTTCATATCGCGCTTAAGAAGCTGGACCCGGATACCATTCGCTCTTTCGAATATAGTCATAACTCGATGGTACCTACCTTTGATGATTTAGTAAATTTTATTAAGACCCGCTCCAAAGTTTTGCAACGCACCGATTCTAGTACAAATTCTAATAGCGCACCAAACAATCGACGAGGTAACGGTAATAATCGTCGCTGTAATAATACTTCGTCGCCGAAGTATCAGGCGTACGTAAGCACGAGGACTAGTTGCTCAAAGTGTCTGTGCGATAATATTGTGCATCAACACCTATTTAAGTGTGCAGACTTTAATAAAATGACGCCGCAGGAACGATTTAAATGCGTAAAGAGTAACAATGCATGTGTGAATTGTCTAAGTCATCGAGTGTCTAGTTGCTCTTCAAATTATAGTTGTCGAGTTTGTAAATTTAAACATCACACATTGTTGCACTTCCACCGCAGAAGCGATAATGCTTCCCCTGCGCTGGCGCGTTCTCCACCGCTTCAGCCAGTTACACTGAAGTCTACAACCCCCGCGCCCGCACACTCGCCACCCCTCACCGCAGGTGCGCGTTCAGACGTCGCGCTGTGTACTTCGTTCAAGAATGTTTCTCAACGTTCACCGCCTCCCGCGCGCGCAAGTCGTTCGCAGAGAACTGTTTTATTATCAACCGCTCAAGTATTTGCTTACGATGCTAAGGGAGAGAAACAAATTACTCGTATATTATTAGACTCCGCGGCTCAAAGCCATTTTATGACTAAAGAGTGCTGTCATCGTTTAGGCGTTCAACAACACGATACCGAATGTACTGTAGTAAAGGGATTCGGTGGAGTTGAAAAAATTGTAAAATCGAAATCGATTGATATTAAAATTTTCTCACGATTCGACTCGAATATTAACTTCAATATTTCAACGCTAGTTGTTGATCAAATCACCGACCTTTTGCCCACTGCTGTGGTAGACACATCTGTCTTATCACACTTCCATGGCATAAGACTCGCTGATGAATGTTATAGCATGCCTAATAAAATTGATGTTTTGATAGGCGCATCCCTTTTCCCGCACTTACTATGTCCAGACGTAATTTATTCGTCTAACGACTTGTCCGGGCCCTCGGCTTTGAATACGGTATTTGGTTACGTTATTATGGGCTCAGTGCCGACACTTCAGGTAAATCATTCTTTAACGTGCTGCTCAGTTCTAGAGTCTCCTATCGTTGACAAATTAGTGCAACGATTTTGGGAGCTTGAACAGCCACCCTCCGCACCGCCCATTCAGTGTCCTTCAGACATTGAATGTGAAGAGTTTTATAAATCTACGACATCCCGCGATCCTTTTACTGGTAGATATATTGTTGGCCTGCCATTTAAAGATGACGTTTACTCTCTCGGAGATTCTTATGAAACCTCTCGACGACGATTCATGTGCTTGGAGAGGAAACTTCAAGCCTCGCCTACATTAAGGTTAGCATATGATGACGTCATAAAGGAATACTTAGCTAAAAATTATATATCCCCCGCACCGCCGTATGACTCTCATGAACCCGCTCCAATATATGTCATACCGCATCATGGAGTCTTACGCGAAGATAAGAAGTCAACGCGTCTGCGCATCGTCCTGGATGCTAGCAGTAAGACTAGCACTGGGCGATCATTAAATGATATTCTTCATTCAGGACCAAATTTGCAAGGCGACTTGTTCAATATAATTTTAACTTTCCGCTTACATCCAATCGCTATGACAGCCGACTGTCGCCAACAATTTCTGCAAATAGTTGTTCGCGATTCTGATCGTCGTTACCAATGCTTCCTATACCGCTTCCGTCCACAAGACCCACTTGTGTTATACCACTTCAATCGCGTGTGCTTCGGTTTAACTTCGAGTCCATACCATGCATTGCGCACGGTAAGACAGCTCATTGATGACGACGGCGCAAAGTATCCGCTTGCGAGTCGTATCGCATTTACTTCGCTATATATGGACGACATCGCGTTCTCTATGCCCAGTGAATCCGAGGCCAGTGAGACCTCTCGGCAGCTGATAGACTTATTCAAGGGTGCCCAATGGGACCTGATAAAATGGCATAGCAACCGTCGATCTGTTTTAGATGACCTCCCTACTTCCCATAAAATTACAGGAGAAGTAGAGTTCGATAAATCAATGCCACATAAAATACTAGGCTTGCATTGGTCTACCGATAGTGACGCCTTTTATTTTAAGATATCTGTTCCCGCTGATGTGACGTGCACTAAGCGCGCCATCTTATCTACTGTCGCTCGCCTGTGGGACATAATGGGTTTCGTTGCTCCCACAGTCGCGTACGCCAAATTGTTAATAAAGCAGCTTTGGCAACTTAATTTAGATTGGGACGACATACCACCACCGCCAATTATTAAGATGTGGAGGCAATTCTGTGCTGAATTACCAGCTCTTAATGATTTACGTATCCCGCGACATGTTGGTGTATCCAAAAACTGTACTGCGTCACTCCTGGGGTTTTCCGACGCCAGCGAGCACGCATACAGTGCCGTAGTCTACATACATGTAAAGAGCGTCAATGGTAACACCGTCCAGTTGATTTGTGCAAAGACTAAAGTCGCACCGACGAAACCACTATCTATTGCACGCCTTGAGCTTTGTGGAGCGGTTTTACTCTCAAAATTGCTTCGCAGAGTACTCGACAATTATTCTCTTGACCTTGCAATATCAGTCTATGCCTTTGTAGATTCAAAAGTAGCTCTGTACTGGATAAAGAGTTCGCCACACAAGTGGCAGACCTTTGTTGCAAACCGCGTTGTTCAGATTACCGACAATATTCGCGCTGATAACTTTTATCATGTCGCAGGTACTGAGAATCCCGCTGACATACTTTCACGTGGCGTTACGCCAAATAAATTAGTTTCAAACCCCCTGTGGCTCCATGGGCCTCAGTGGACTTCGTTAGATCCATCTCAATGGCCTCTTCGTACTTTAGACAATGAGGTTATTGCAAATATGCCTGAGAAGAAGATTTTGTCGCACACTGTGTGCACATCCGTCTGTAATTCTGCGATTTATGAGCTCGCACTCCGCATCTCTTCTTGGAGTAAACTTCTACGTATAATTGCGTACGTGTGTAAGTTTGCTAAATTATTGCCCCGCCGCAGCACTACTGTAGTGACTGCTGATGATCTCAGTTTCTCTGAGGTTATAATCCTCCGCGCCCTGCAAAAACAGCATTTTGCAGTGGAATATTTAAATATTGAAGGTAACAAACCTTGCTCGCCCACTTTCAATCGTTTAAGGCCTTTTATTGAGAATGGTTTAATCCGCATTGGTGGTCGTCTTTCGAACTCCGCATTAGATTACACGCAAAAACATCCAATTATACTCCCGCGCAGTGATCATGTAGTGAACATGATCATTGACTATTATCATATTAAAAATTTACACGCTGGGCCTGAATTGTTATTGTCATTGCTCCGTCAAAAATTTTGGATACTTTCCGCACGCCGCACTGTGAGAAGCAGAGTCTACAAATGTAATATATGTTTCCGGCTTAGACCCCGTCCAACTTACCCTTTAATGGCTGATCTTCCCCATAGTCGTGTAAGACAAGCTATTAAGGCATTTACACACACGGGCTGCGATTATGCCGGTCCTATCGCATACACTCCTGTACGTCGTCGTGGTGTACGCAGCGAGAAGGCGTACTTATGTGTTTTCACATGCCTCACGACTCGAGCTGTACATAAGAAATCGCTACAGATCTTAGTAGTTCTAGTTTCCTCGCTGCGCTTAAACGTTTCCTCTCTAGACGAGGGCCGATTCAGTTTTTATATTCGGATAATGGAACGAATTTTAAAGGTGCCGCTTCGTATCTTCGCGATCTCTATAAATTTCTAAACGTTGAATACCGCACCTTTATTGTCATTACCCGCACCCAAAGTCAAATCTGACTCTACCAGTCTGTTACACAGGCATTCTTTACTGGATAAATTAGTTCAGTCGTTTTGGGACCGGTGGAGGACGGAATACCTTCACGGATTACAAGTTCGTCAGAAGTGGAACATCCCGTCTACGGCTATCGTACCAGGCATGGTTGTAATTGTGATAAATGATAATGAACCGCCCCTTGCTTGGCCATTAGCGATTGTCGAGTCTGTTCATCCTTCGAAGGATGGCGTAGTTCGAGTAGTGACCGTGAGAACTACTAAGGGAACATATCTCCGTCCTGTTGCTCGTATTTGCCCTCTCCCAAGACAATAAATCACGATTATTTTGATTATAATTATTTATCTAAATTAGGAATTAAGTTTATATTTATATATATATTAAAAAAGTATTAAACCGCAATATTATATTTATGTATAAATTTTCTCGCTTACCAAGTAAGGTTAGTAGATGAGACATGCGCATTGAGCGCATCCTCTCACTTTATATACCGCTTATTTATTTGTTTTCCTTTTACTTTTCTATTACGGTTGTCTTTTAAAGGTGACCCTTTAAGGGCGGGAGGAAATGGTAACGCCAGTTAACAATCTACTTTATCAACATTACATTACATATCGCATTGAGTTCGTCCTAAGTTATATCTACTTTATCAACATGAATAGTGCATATTTTTTGTTTCCTTCCTTCCTTCCCTTTCCTACCGCACGCGCTGCCGCCGAGGTGAAAAAGAGGATCTCGGCGCGCGTCAGTATACTAAGTGACATTACGTTCTCCGCACCGCACGGCCAGCCGTCGCGTCTTATATATACATTAACCGCAAACCGCGCAGGGCGAACATTGAGTTCTCCTGTTTATGTTTAATATTCACCGCATCAGACATTGTGTCTTTGTAACTCATAAAAGTGTGAGACGCCCCCGTAAGGGCAAAGGTGGAGAGTGTGGGACTTCACGAGACTGTTCCGAGAGTGCGTGTGCGCCGAACCACGTGGCGAGCTAGCTGTATAGCAGACACTCCAGGAGGAAGGCGCGGCAGCCCTCATCAGGTCAGTGCGTGCTATCCCACCTATTTATTTTCCCCTTTGCCGTATGCACCAAAATTACAGTCCACTAAATCTTTATCGAAGATACCTTAAGTTGCTGGCGTCTCCAATAAGGATATAGAACGACGAGTGAACGCAGGAAACAGAGTAAATGGGGCCCTGCACTCTATTGTGAAGAGTCAAAACGTGTCAAAAAAGGCACGTATGGCAATTCACAATGCTGTGTTGGTCCCTACTTTAACGTATGGTAGTGAAAGTTGGGTGTGGCAGAAGAAGCACGAGAGTAGAATAAACGCAGTAGAAATGCCCTAACATACTCCTTAAGGAGTATGTTAGGGCTGAATCTGAATGACAGGGTGAAAAATTGTGTGATAAGAGAAGAGTGTGGTTTGCAAGATGATGTTGTGACCAGGATTAAGAAAGGAATGCTTCGGTGGTTTGGTCATGTGGAAAGAATGGATGAGGAAAAAGTGACAAAGAAAATTTATGTTGCAGAAGTGAATGGCAGAGTCGGAAAGGGACGTCCTAGGCGAAAATTTATCGACCAAATTGGCGATTTATTGAAAACGGGCCAAATTAGGAGTAACCTTAACCGACGAGCATGCATGCGTAGGTGTATGGATGTGAAGGAGGTGAGAGAGGTGTGTCAGGATCGTGCCAAATGGAAGTTTGTAGTCTCTGCCTACCCCTCTGGGTGACAGGCGTGAATGTTTATGTATTTGCTAAGATGGGCACATGTGAAAATTTGTTTCCAATCAATGTTCACTAACACTGCTATCTATACATTTTCATCAGCTTGTATACATTACTCTGGTATAAAATATTTTTGTTAGTAATGGGCACGTTTGGCAGGGGATCACAATAGCAGACGACTCGCACCTTTGACACAGCTTCACATTTCCATTCGAGGGATTTTATCTGGAAAGACTCATTATCATCATCATTACATTGGCAACGGCAGTTTTATTATTGTGAGTCATCAGGAAGGTACTGCTGTTACCTGTTATACTTTTCCCCGTTGCCTCTTATGAAACCCATGGGGTAGTATCGGGCAGATGATTTGAAATAAATGGGAAGGGAAGGACGCTGTAGTCTGTGACACAGTTTTCAGCTACCACAGCCTGTTGCTATGGAGCTTCAATATGTTTTGTCTTTGTATAAGTTATTGACGAAATAATAAATATTATTAGATATTATCAAATATGATATTATATTACGGTTATTTATCAGAGGCCAGCAAATTGGGCGTTTTCCCGCGTCGTCTGTTTTTTATATCTAATATAACTGCAGTATGGCTCTACCATGTATAAAAATTTAAAAAAGTGTTTTATTATATTTTACGCTCGGGATGAGTTTTAAATCATTGAAATTCATTTAAACTGAGAAGAGTGTGGTTTGCAAGATGATGTTTTTACCAGGATTAAGAAAGGAATGCTTCGGTGGTTTGGTCATGTGGAAAGAATGAATGAGGAAATAATGACAAAGAAAATTTATGTTGCAGATGAATATTTGAATATTTTTTTTATAGAATAGGGTGACAAACGAGAATGATGAATATTTTTTTTATAGAATAGGGTGACAAACGAGCACACAGTCCACCTGATGGTAAGTGGATGCTGCGGCCCATAGACATCTACATGTATCCTCAATTAAAAACAAAACGCAGATGCGTTGTTACCCGTGAGGACTAAGTTGGAATGCCTCATTTCCAGTAAAAAGGGTCTCCGGTTCTCTACACTCACCATACGAAATACAGCAGCATTAGGCTACTATTTCACGCTGGTATTCTGTGAGAGCGTGGTCCTTCCCCGGTCGAGCCGACCCATTCGTGCTACAAATATTACTAATATAACTGCAGCATGGCTCTACCACGTATAAAAATGAAAATGATATGAAATATATAATAAAAACCGGCCAAGAGCGTGTCGGGTCACGCTCAGTTGAGGGTTCCGTAGTTTCCCGTCCGTCACAATAAGTGTTCCCACTTATGAGTTTAAAGGTGGGTATCCATTATGTTCCCGCTCCAGCAGCGCTCCGCGCTCCTGCAACTGTTGTTACTGCTGCCGGTAGTGGGTACTGTTGTTTCCATCCAAGTTCAAAATGATTTTCCTAGAAAGTCCTTATAAAGTTCTACTTTTCAGATTTTTTTCATATTTTCTAAACTTATGGTTCAAAAGTTAGAGGGGGGGGACACATTGTTTTTTACTTTTGGAGCGATTATTTCCGAAATTATTGACATTATCAAAAAATGATTCTAGTAAACCCCTATTCATTTTCAAATACCTTTCCAACAATATATCACACGTTGGGGTTGAAATTAAAAAAAAATCACTCCCTTCTTTACATATAGGGGGGCTACTCTAATAAAACATTTTTTCCAATTTTTATTCTATCACTTTGTCGGCGTGATTGATACACATATTGGTACCAAATTTCAGCTTTCTAGTGCTAACGGTCACAGAGATTAAGCGAGGACAGACAGACGGACAGACAGACATGGCGAAACTATAAGGGTTCCTAGTCCGTAGTCAACTACGGAACCCTAAAAATGAATGGTAGAATCGGAAAGGAACGTCCTAGGCGAAAATTTATCGACCAAATTGGCGATTTATGGAAAACGGGCCAAATAAGGAGTACCCTTAACCGACGAGCGTGTATGCGTAGGTATATGGATGTGAAGGAGGCGAGAGAGGTGTGTCAGGATCGTGCCAAATGGAAGTCTGTAGTCTCTGCCTACCCCTCTGGGTGACAGGCGTGAGTGTTTATGTTTTATGTTTTGTCATTTATGCTATTTGCTCATGTTGAGAATATTTTAAAATAAATTAGTAACGATGCATACATACATACATATACTTTTATCTTTTACCAACAAAACAAAGTAAAAAATAAGTAAAGTATGGTAACCTCTAGCGAGTGTGAATCGTAGGCATTTATGTCTTTGTTTTTTTTTTATAGGATAGGGTGACAAACAAGCACACAGTCCACCTGATGGTAAGTGGTTACTGTGGCCCATAAACATCTACATTTATCCTCGATTACAAATCAAAATGCAGATGCGTTGTCACCCGTGAGGACTAAGATGGAATGCCTCGTTTCCAGCAAAAAGGGTCTCCGGTACTCTACACTCACCATACGAAATACAGCAGCATTAAGTTACTATTTGACGCTGGTATTCTGTGGGAGCGTGGTCCTTCCCCGGTCGAGCCGACCCATTCGTGCTACAACTGTACTACTAATATAACTGCAGCATGGCTCTACTACGTTGTCTAATTCGTTTCAAATATAAGCAGTCCTGAATTTTCCTAACCATTGTCCCTGACCGATGTGTTTGCAACATTTGGACAGTTTACGATTTATTATTGCTTATAATTGTTAATTTTTTTTCTTATTTGCAATAATGGTCACTTAAAGGAATAAATAATATCATTTTAAACTGTTTGTGATTTGCGATACTTACAACATTATATTTTTTATCGATGAGGATATTCTTATTAATTAGTTTATAAGGATGCCGATCATTTTGACGCTACAGTGAACAAATATCCTCAGAAAGTGCGGGTGCTCAGTGGAAACGGACGGCACCCGTAGAGCGCGCAAGGACGAGCTGATAGCGCGCGCGTACCGGCGCCGGGGCGAGTTCGCTGCGCGCGGCCGCATCTCCATATCGCTGGGCGCGTCGCGCCAGGACCCCGTCGGCCTCTGCCTCGACCACACCGCGCCCATCGACTGCCACGACGATGCCAAACATGAAAGGTGACATTTAATTATACTTTCATCATCCTTAGCTGCTAATGGTTTAAATAAAACAAACTATCTAACAATCCATCTGATGGCTAGGGGAGTACTAAAAACTAAGTTCAGCCTATGGAAACTCATCAACATGCTTAGTTTATTGTTTTATTTCTATGATATAATCATCGCAACATAGACCATTGTGAGGGAGCGGAACCTGTACTAGGATACCCTGTGGTACAGTATTCCGACCCTCACACTCGGACTTGATTCATATAGTTTAAACATTTGTTGCAAAACTTATTAAATCTGATTTATCTAAGGATATTCAACAACTGAATTTTATTTCAATGCACCTAAAACTAACAAATTACGTTTTTCCTCAATTCATCATCATCATCATCATTACAGCCCTTCACAAGTCCACTGCTGAACATAGGCCTCCCCCGAGTTATGCCACAAAGCACGGTCCTGAGCCACCTGCATCCATCGACTTCCTGCGTTTCTTACCAGGTCGTCACTCCATCTAGTGAGGATTCGCCCTACACTACGCCTACCGGTGCGAGGCTGCCCCTCGAGAACCTTTCTTCCCCATCGGTTATCGGTTCTTCGAGCTATATGGCCGGCCCATTGCCACTTCAGCTTACTAATCCGTTGGGCTATGTCGGTCACTCTGGTTTTACTGCGGATATCCTCATTTCTGAGTCGATCACGCAGAGAAACTCCTAGCATAGCCCTCTCCATAGCTCGCTGAGCGACCTTGAGCGTCCTCATACGGCCAGCAGTGAAGGACCACGTCTCAGATCCGTAAGTCATCACTGACAACACGCACTGGTTGTACAATCTAGTTTTCATTTCATTCTACAATTTAGTTTTCTTTGAGGTGTGGAAACTCATAATCAACTTCAAATATTCAAGCTATAAATACTACATAATTATGCATGTCATATTGCTAGGTATTTAAAAGGTGTTAGAACCAACTGAAACCGAAAGTCAAATGAGAGCCATTAAGCATCTTAATTTTATTTGGTACATGAGTACCGAATACGATAGATGAGTTCGGTATTTTTTTATTATTATTGCGTGCTTATCAGGAAGATGCTGCTGCAAAACCCTTTCAGTTTCCCTTTGTCGCCTCATATGACGCTGATATGATGACATGAGGTATTAGATACACACTGACGCCGCCACTAGATGACATGAGGTATTAGATACACACTGACGCCGCCACTAGATGATATGAGGTATTAGATACACACTGACGCCGCCACTAGATGACATGAGGTATTAGATACACACTGACGCCGCCACTAGATGACATTGAGGTATTAGATACACACTGACGCCGCCACTAGATCACATGAGGTATTAGATACACACTGACGCCGCCACTAGATGACATGAGGTATTAGATACACACTGACGCCGCCACTAGATGACATGAGGTATTAGATACACACTGACGCCGCCACTAGATGACATGAGTTATTAGATACACACTGACGCCGCCACTAGATGACATGAGGTATTAGATACACACTGACGCCGCCACTAGATGACATGAGGTATTAGATACACACTGACGCCGCCACTAGATGACATGAGGTATTAGATACACACTGACGCCGCCACTAGATGCCATGAGGTATTAGATACACACTGACGCCGCCACTAGATGCCATGAGGTATTAGATACACACTGACGCCGCCACTAGATGCCATGAGGTATTAGATACACACTGACGCCGCCACTGGATGACATGAGGTATTAGATACACACTGACGCCGCCACTGGATGACATGAGGTATTAGATACACACTGACGCCGCCACTGGATGACATGAGGTATTAGATACACACTGACGCCGCCACTGGATGACATGAGGTATTAGATACACACTGACGCCGCCACTGGATGACATGAGGTTTTAGATACACACTGACGCCGCCACTGGATGACATGAGGTATTAGATACACACTGACGCCGCCACTGGATGACATGAGGTATTAGATACACACTGACGCCGCCACTGGATGACATGAGGTATTAGATACACACTGACGCCGCCACTGGATGACATGAGGTATTAGATACACACTGACGCCGCCACTGGATGACATGAGGTATTAGATACACACTGACGCCGCCACTGGATGACATGAGGTATTAGATACACACTGACGCCGCCACTGGATGACATGAGGTATTAGATACACACTGACGCCGCCACTGGATGACATGAGGTATTAGATACACACTGACGCCGCCACTGGATGACATGAGGTATTAGATACACACTGACGCCGCCACTGGATGACATGAGGTATTAGATACACACTGACGCCGCCACTGGATGACATGAGGTATTAGATACACACTGACGCCGCCACTGGATGACATGAGGTATTAGATACACACTGACGCCGCCACTGGATGACATGAGGTATTAGATACACACTGACGCCGCCACTGGATGACATGAGGTATTAGATACACACTGACGCCGCCACTGGATGACATGAGGTATTAGATACACACTGACGCCGCCACTGGATGACATGAGGTATTAGATACACACTGACGCCGCCACTGGATGACATGAGGTATTAGATACACACTGACGCCGCCACTGGATGACATGAGGTATTAGATACACACTGACGCCGCCACTGGATGACATGAGGTATTAGATACACACTGACGCCGCCACTGGATGACATGAGGTATTAGATACACACTGACGCCGCCACTGGATGACATGAGGTATTAGATACACACTGACGCCGCCACTGGATGACATGAGGTATTAGATACACACTGACGCCGCCACTGGATGACATGAGGTATTAGATACACACTGACGCCGCCACTGGATGACATGAGGTAATAGATACACACTGACGCCGCCACTGGATGACATGAGGTATTAGATACACACTGACGCCGCCACTGGATGACATGAGGTATTAGATACACACTGACGCCGCCACTGGATGACATGAGGTAATAGATACATACTGACGCCGCCACTAGATGACATGAGGTATTAGATACACACTGACGCCGCCACTGGATGACATGAGGTAATAGATACACACTGACGCCGCCACTAGATGACATGAGGTATTAGATACACACTGACGCCGCCACTAGATGACATGAGGTATTAGATACACACTGACGCCGCCACTAGATGACATGAGGTATTAGATACACACTGACGCCGCCACTAGATGGCGCTAAATAGACAGAAAATGATATTGGTGCGAAAGCTTTATCAATATTTCTCTTTATTTTATTTTTAATCAAAATATATTTTAATGAAACAAAAATAAAGCTAAACGACGACGATACAGATATTCTGATTTGAAATCTAAAAATTCGCATCGTGCAACCGGTACTTTATGCAGATCCGTGCTGAAAAGTGGAACCTTTATTAGTTTTAAACAAAAAAGATGAACCCGAAGAGAACTGCAGTCACACTATGGGTATTCTGGAGGCACATTTCTGGGGATTTAAATTAAAAAAAAACTGCTAGAGAATTTTGTAGTATCGTGACGTCACGGGTCGAACTTTCCCGAGCGGCGTGGCTTGTTAGCTTTTGGTTCTAGTAATTTTGACTGGAGTTGCTCTTATATTCCGTATTTTTAAATCTACGCAACTCATATCGCATGAGCAAACAGCTGGTTATATATTATGCAATTTTTTTATCGTAATATTTAAACAAAATTTATCTTATTTAGTCAAAAACTGGAAGGTACGATGTTGTTGGACACACTTGACCAGATAGAAGGAAATTATAGGAGATTCTTGACTTCGACAGTAACTTTAAAAACATTCAACAGTGAGTTGACTGTTTGAAAATAGGCATTGCTGCCCTAGTTACGATAAAATATAGGTGTACATGTTAGTTTCCTTTACCACTGAGCATATTAATAATTCAGTAGAAAAACATTATTTAACTAGCGACTAGCTAGAGACTTTAAAATTTAAATATAGCTCAGAGTTACACAACAATGCAATATAAATTTACATACTTGTCTATCCGTTATTTTGTTAGTCTGTTACAAATTTGATAATCGATTTTAAACTAACTTCCCCAATGAGTTAGAGATTTGAAACTAAATTTAGCTCAGGGCTATAATATAAACTCGGTAAAATTACCAGATGCATTTACGAATTTTAAATACTATTTCATTTCACAGCATGTTTTTAGTAAAAAAAAAATTCTTTTTATTATAGCGGGGAATTATCATCATCATGGGCAGCAAATTTGCCACGGTTCGTGAGACGGCGTGACGCATTAGTTCTCCCAGCACATACACACCATTCACTAAGCTCGACTCCAGACCGAAGAAATTCACAAGATTCTCAAATCAGTATCAGTCTCCGTCATGTATCAGTTGAATCACGGCGCAACTCTCTCGACAGCCAGGTCTCCGTAAAGTTCGCAGAAATGAAAACAAAGGTTGGACGCAGACGTACCAAACACAGCAAGTCAAAGAGAAAAGCCCGTGCAGCAAATGCTCGAAAGGAAAGTACACCGTCTATTGAAAGTCAAATTAGTCGTTACTGGCTTCAAGCGGTAGCAGCTAATAACGATCCTTCACGGGAGTAAATGAAATTTAGTTTTGACTGATTTAAAAGTGTTTTTACTGAAAATATATTGGAAACACAAAAGTAAAACGGGTCAAATTCTTCGCAATTTGTTTTAATTACTGAACATCTTGTCAGACGGAAGACAACATGTTCAGTTTATAAGCAGATTATTTATATAGCCTAAATATAAAATTTGACTTGTCTTGTGTATAATATTGCATGGAAATACTGGAAGCTTTATGTATTTTAGCGTTATTTTGATTAAATAACTAAGAATGTTCCATATCTAAATGTGTGATATTACATGTTCACTGTATTTGTTGATTAAAATCAAAGTTTAGACAGGGAGTTTTTACAGGACTCCATTAATATTAGGAAATAATACTTTTTTATTATAACAACACAAGTGCATTTGTTTTTAATGAAAAAAATTGTATCACGCATGTTAGTAGTTATGGCTTTATTTTTAATATGTAAGAATTTATTTTTAGTAAGTAAGAAAAGTTCAAATTAGAATATCTCAAACGTGATTGCTGATGCGTATCATTGTGATATAAAACTAAGGTTTACTTTCCTATGATCAAACTGGCTCCAAAATACTCTACTGTCTTTTTAAACTCGTACGGTTGTAGTTTTTTTAAATTACTTACTCTTTACTACTTTTTTGTGTCAAAATATACGAATTATCATTTAAAATAACTTTTTCAACGACTCCAAAATATGGTGATGCCGAGTTTTCGAGAAATTTCGACGACAGTAACTTAAATTCTTAAGGCGCATAAGCAGATTAAATAATTTGAGGTTTTCCTTAACACCCGGAGTACTTGTTTTGTCGTATCCACTATTAGTTCCCCTGCGATGAGAATACATAAAATGTCAAACTATTATATAAACGGTAATGCAGTAGCAACGATCCGTCGGCGGTCAAATTCAATGATATTTTTATAGATACATTATATGCCCACAAAACCACCGAAAATTTTTTCGAACCCAGCGGCAGCACACATTACTCATTTTAATGTTTTACTTGTATTTCACTACATTCTCTCGCTCGTCGTGTTCTTATCGCGCCAGTTCTGGAACGTCTATTGTTGCCCTTCTCTTTAGGCTTACGCAATCATGGAGTCATATTTGTTAGCCAAGGGCTGGCTACTGGAACACTTTGACGCTTCAATGTGTGCAAGCAATGTTGCTAGTAACGTATCTTTTTTCTTTCTTTATATCTCTACCTTTTTTATATATAAATATCACTCGCTTTAATTTTTATTGAAGAAAACAGTTATAAAAAGACTGATCAGTATCTCGTATTTTTTATTCCGCATGTTAAGCATCCATGACATAGACTTTGATTATGATGTTGAAAATAAATAATGATTGTGCCATATAAAACAAGATGTATGTCTGTTACAGTTGTCTTAATTATCTTTAAATATTACACCAAATTTTAGCTTTTTACTATGTACTTTTACTCAGTGTATATCAAATTTTGATATTTTTGAAAAATGTATTGATATTTTATAGAATTAGAAACTGCTAATGTAATTTTTATTATGAGCATTGATCGATAAATATAAGTGTACAAAATCCATTATGGTTGTGATATATAACTTTTTGTGTAAAATGTGAGGCTATGTTACGATGTGTGTTTAATGATAAAATAAATCTTGACCATCAACATTGTGTAACTGACATTATTATTAATTGCAATGAGAGGATGATAATTAAAGCATTATTTAACGTGTGTTTGCAATGTTTTAGTTACTTCATATAGTTCTGCTCTTTCATAAATCAGATATTACGTGCAAGTCTGCGCTAGCTTTAAAGTTTTATATTTTGTATAGTATCATTTAATAATTCTAAACAATATAGGTAATAATAATAAATGGTTTTTTAATTTGTATAATGCTTTTAATTTAATTTCACTTTAAAGACAACTACATGTATTGGAACTCTTAGAAACCACAGATTTTTCTTTTAAGTCTATTTTTGGATATAGGTGAGCCTCTCCCGCTGTGGATTTGTCATGCGGATTGACGATTAGAGTACCAGAAGTCTCGCTCCCTTGGGTTATTCTGCTTATCCACCCTAAAAAACCACCCTAGGAAACGCACACCCTTAAGCGTGCTGTTGTTCATCGCCGGTCAGGGTATTTTACGTCTGCCATAAACGAGATGGACCACTGGGTGATTCATCAGAAGTTTTCTTCCTCGCACGACTTCTTTGTGGAATCAGCTACCACCAGAGATTCTTTATATAACTTCGGCACTTTTAAAGAAAAGAGTAACTTCTTTTTAAAAGGCCGACAACACACCTGCAGTTCTCCTGGTGTTGCGGTTGATCATGGGCGGCGGTAGGCACTTAACATTATTTTCTACGGTCACCTCTAACGACAACCATGGGTTGAAATGAGTTGATGGATTCTCTTCTTACCATCACCACTTGGCAAATCTAAGAAAAACAACTTAAAAGAAATAGCTTTCTTGTAGCTTGTTATTTTGTAATCTACAGTGACAGTTGCAAGGGAAAAGGTTACGAAACTCAACTATTGATGAAAAGACCAATGTTAAAATTTCTTAATCCAGGAAGAGTGCTTTGCATTAGTTTTTTTTTTTTTGTAAAAACTTAGTCTTCTTTGAATTTAAAAAAAATGAAACAATAAGGCTCTGTCCATATTTTGGACACCATAATTTTTAAATTTTTGCGGCTGAATGAAACGTCAGGCAAAATAATTTTTTGTACTCTGTGATTTGACAGTTTGTTAGGTAATAACAAACGAAAAAAAAAATAAACAAAATCTATGCACGTCATTTTCGGTGTTCGGGTTATCTTTCAAAATTTGGTGATTTTTGAGTGCTGTGTGTTTATCCAACTTCATCTTCGTGAAAAATGAATAGAAAGGTAAGTTTTATTTTAGAAGATGTTCTAAATATTGTAAATATGGTACAATAGTCTTTATTGTAGTCATTACTTTCATTTTTCAACGGAAATTTCGAAAAATTATGACGTCCATATATTGGACAGAGCCTGTTGGCCTGTCCGGCAAGTGCACTTTTGGATAAACTGCTTTTATGTTTTTTTTCTGTTTCAGATAATACAATTAGATAAACTTGAGGCAACTCTAGAGGAACGTTTTGACTTATCGGATGGTAAGCGTTCGGAAGATGGGGATGAAAGCGTCGAACGGGAAAATGAGGCGATTTTCACGGAAACAAGTCAAGAAGAACTCGAAAATATTTTGGATTCTCCGTCGTCTTCTAGAATCCAAGTTGCTGTCAATTCACCTATACTTATACTATACGGCTTCAAAATATGGGCGCGGTGTGATAGCAATATAGGCTATCTTTACGAATATGAAATATATACTGGCAAAAAGGACAACGAAACAGAGTTTGGATTGGGAGCTAGTGTAGTAAAAAGTCTCTGCAAAGCACTAGTGGAAGAAAAGATGGATAATGTTCACGTTGTATTCGACAATTTTTTTTCTTCAACTAAGCTTATGCAGAGTCTATTTGAACAGAACATATATTAGACAGCGACAGTCCGGTCTGACAGAACAAATTTACCCAAGAGATTGAAAAAGCAGGCTGCCAAAAAAGTGGACCAAAACTAAAATTTAGAGGGTCAACAAAAATGTTTTTTTTTTGTTGGATGGATACTAAGATAGTCAATATTCTTAGTACTGCCTACCATCCAAAACAAAAAAGTGTTATGCAAGAGGACATAAAAAGATGGCAGTAAGCAGGAGGTGCCATGTCCACTGGGAGTGGTGGAATATACGAAGAGGATGGGGGGTGTGGACCGCTTCGACCAAAAGCGTGGCACGTATCAAGTGGCTAGGCGAAGTCGAAGATGGTGGATGAGGATATTTTATTTTATAATAGATGCTGCCATCACTAAAGCATATATTTTATATGCTCAAAGAATGCGATACCCTATGACTAGTTTGCAGTTCCGCACAATTCTGGGAAAGAATTTGATTTGTTTTTTCAGCAGCAGGAAGAAAAGGGTGTCGAACTTACCATCATTTGTTTGTAAAAAACCAAAACTTGATAGCCGACAGAAAGCTAAGTATGGTCTCCCAGACGATCTGCGGCTAACGATGTAGGATCTCATCTCCCTGGGCCATTGGAAAGTTACAGAAGATGCAGAACTTGCAGCAGCAAGGAAAACAGAAAAATCAAAAATAGTACATACAGTGCATCCGCTGTGAAGTTGCCTTGTGTGTGGTCCCATGCTTTGCCGAATTCCATAGGCCCTAGTAAGGCTCTGGCCAAATAATGGACACCATGTTTAAAAAAAACTTAAAAAAACAACTCATATTCTTAATGAAGAGGTCCTAGTTATCATATTTATCAATTTTTTAATTCCATACCCTTTGCAGTTTTCTGTGCCTTATAAAGGGTTATGTTTTTTGCATCGCATGATGTATCTAGAAATAAAAACGGTATTTAAAATTTTGTTAACAGCAATTATTTTAGGAAAGTAATATTGTAGGAAAAATCTGGTAATTCGACGCGTTCATCAGTCGCCACGGTAGTTTTTCCAGCTTTCATCAAATGTAAATGTGACCGAAATATTAGGTCTTTACTTATGAAATTGGCGGTTTTTATGAAATAACGTAATTTTTTTTCTATATTTTTTATTTCTATTAATGAAAGTAAATTACCCATTCAATCGATGCATCTTTGCCAACTCAGTGGCAGTTTATTGAAGCCCTTCTTGAAGAATTCAGTTGGACAGGAGGCAACAAAACAAATTTTTCAAAGGCATTTTGTCCTCTCGGGTATTGAATTTTTTTCCCGCCGAAAAGTTATCCAAATTCTGAAAAAAGTTAGTCTGCAGTAGCAGTACCAGTGCAGTTCCAGTAGAAGCAAGGTCTGGTGAGTACGGCGGATGACGGAGCTTCCAACCCCAGCTCTTGTAACTTGGAGACCGTCTGTTATGCTGTATGAGGTCGCGCGTCATCATGCAGGAGCAGCTGGGACGAGCGATTGAACAAAGCTTGTTGGAGACATGTGAGCTTCTCCATCATTCTATTCAGTTCTTTACAAGTACACATCTGCATTAATGCTCATCCCGTTTGTTAAGAAGCTGTGATGAATCATACCGGCGCTAGACCACCAAACTGTGATCATCACTTTTCTAGCGGTAAGTTTGCGTTTAGAACATTGTTTAGGCGCTGAAGTAGGATCTAACCAACTTGCTGAGCGGTTGCGACTGTCAAACAGAATCCATTTTTCGTCGCAGGTAACAATACGGTTCAAAATTCCTTCGTTTGTGTGCCCGTTGAGCAGTGCAAGCAGTATCGTAGCGTGCCTTAGAGGCCCTGTATCGAAATTTAATAGGGGGCCCAAATGAAGGATAAAGATTTTTCACAAAAGGAATGAAAACGCTCACATTGAATTAAATATAAATTGATTATACGAGTAAGTTATTACTTACAATTCCTTCTAGGAACTCGTTTGTCATTGTCATTCACTTAAATGGGGGAATCCCGCAATAACTTATGTACGCTGACAGGCACGCGTTGCGGGTTTAGTAATATGTGGTCCATAAATAAATATGTAGCAACCTACTGTGGTCGGTGATCAATCGCGAAGTGAGACGTGTTGCCAACTTTAGGGCGCCCATTAGACCCGGGGAAAAAGGGATTCCTTTTTTGATTTTCATAATTTTAGAAGTGAAAACTTTAGACACGTTGGGCACTTTTTATCATACGATTTTTTTCTCAGGAAGTATGGCGTAAGGATTAAAAAAGTGTGATTGTGGATAACATTTTATAAATTATTGCTTACACACGTTCGGGGCCCCATAGTGCAAGGCAAATCTCGACGCGTATTTCGCGCTGGCTGGTGCGTGGGGCACCTATATGTAATGCTTTTTTAACGTGCCAATTTGTCACAAATGAACCAATATTGTTATGATGATAACGTCGAAATCTGCTGCTAATTCAGCCGTAGATTGAGTATCATCAGCTTCCATAATTGCTGCTAGCTGCCACGACGGTACTCATATTCATTAATTATCGAATTTTTAACGTATCAAAGACGCAAAAAGATTCAAACGCGATGAAAACATAACGCTAATAAGAAAAAAGAATCCCATATTTTTAAAATAAAATTAATTTGAAACTAAAATTCTTAGCCTAACAAAAATTAGTTTGATTTGAAAAGACCAGTACTGCAGAACAGTAAATTCACAGGTCAAGGCCTAAGTATGTAAACTATCTCCACAATACAGGAGAAAATTCTGGTGTGTAAGTGGGTTAACGTTTTAAAACAAAAGAAGATTATTAAGGATTTATATCTTAAGAATTGAAATCACTTACCTTGCCTCAGCTTGGTATTTCGCGAAATTTCCCATTATAACAATAGTGCGCAAAAAAATATTTTTAATTCAATTATCGACGCCGAGTCGTGATAGCTACAAAATTTGACTGACTACGAGATGGGGCAACCATCCATTATACATTACAGCCCATAATAGTCTACTGCTGAACATGGCTTCTCCGTGGACTTTAATAGGCACTAACGGTAACGGTGGATATAAATACGTTATCTGACATCATGGAGTCAGTGTAAAAATTGCGAGACTTCAGATAAACACCCAAAACCTTACAATAAGTAAGCTACTCCAGCCTGCAAAGGCGGGCGCGGCCCGTCGTTCCCAAATATATGAGACACATCTAGTGTTCGCGAGGGCGTCTCACGCCACAGTCAATACGCACAGAGGGCACATAGTATGTAGTTGCTGAGCGATAGAGATAGCTGATTTAAAATCGTTAATAATTATACATCCAAATAAATAACATTAGGTGTTTCCGCTGCTTCGAATCATTTGATTAGGGGTAAAACGAACAAGACGCAAGCATAGGTTTACAACCCGAACTGGCACTGGCATACGACGTGAGGGCGAACGCTGCTGAACGGTCACTTTCAATGTACGGAAATTGTATTGCAATATTTTATATTGTATTTCGAGCATACTTAGGGGTATGTTCCGAAATACAACCCCGTACACTGGCAAATGCAAATGACGTCATCAATTGACACTATATTGTACTGGCGTGCCGCCGCCATATTGCGTCGGATATCCGGCCACAATAAAACAATTTTTAATTGTGTGTGCGCTGAATGAAGCATGCCAGAATTTGTTTTTATTTATTCAAATACAAAAAAATGTAGAATAATTGCTGGTATATCCATTAGGATATAATGATTTTTGGAGCTCAAATGACAAAATAATCGCCAACACTATTCCAAACGGCGCAAATGTATGACGTCATGTAATGTCCAATGTTTTGGAACGAATCACCAGTAGTGTCGATTCGTGACGTCATTTGCATTGGACAGTACACTGCGTTGCATTTCGGAACATACCCTTAATAGGTATTTTAGTGAACTTTTGTAGTACATAAATATTACGGTTCAAGATTAGTGTTTTTTATAGGATAGTGTGACCAATGAGCACACAGTCCACCTGATGGTAAGTGGTTGCTGTGGCCCATAGATATCTACCACATATCTTCGATTAAGAATCAAAATGCAGATGTGTTGTCACCCGTGAGGACTAATATGGAATGCGTCGTTTCCAGTAAAAAGGGTCTCCAGTTCTCTACACTCACCATACGAAACACAGCAACATCAAGCTACTATTTTACGCTGGTATCCTGTGAGAGCGTGGTTCTTCCCCGGTCGAGCCGACCTATTCGTGCTACAATTATACTACTCGTATAACTGCAGCATGGCTCTACAAAGTATGAAAACGTAGTAACGAAATAAGGGTAACTATTGTGTGTGATTATCAAAATTTTGTATTTCAGTAAATGTTAAGTTACAGCTTCATTACTGAGAGTTTTAGAGCATGGAAGGCTGCTCAATTGCGCTTCGGCGGTCTTCATGTCTTTGATTTTTTTAATTTCTCTCATGCATATTTAATACTCACAATGTTTGCTTCATTGTCAAATACATCAGCATTTAAAATTGCAATTAACAATTTTTTGGTGCCGTAGGGGATCGACCTCGGGTTGCTCGCATACTGTGAAGTTTACAGTGAGCACTCTGCTTCTCATCTACCACGACTTGTATTTTAGTTAATTTAAAGAAAAATGATTCTGTCACTCAAACCGATAACGACGACACTACTACCCAAGCAATTTCTAATCAGTTTAATGTAGCTTGTTTTCGGGTGAACACCGCCAGTAGTCTGGCCATCTTAATAGCACCAAGGGGATATTTTTGGCGAGGTTGTCATCGCGCTACATAAATGTAAACAGACCGAGCACAACGCTATCACTTTTTGAACGACTGTATAACAGAACAAGCTCCGTATGTTAGTAACACTGTATATTGGTCACTCGCCAGGCTAACACCTTGCCCGACGGGAGGTATATTTTTTTCTTCCTCGAAAATTTATTGTTATTAAATAATTTGTATTTCCGGTTCTTCTTCCGGTTGAGCCGTCTAATAGTGTAAACGTCATAAAGTGTGCTCCGAAAATATAAACAAATAACGTTTTGAAAACCGAATAAAGCTTTAAACATGCAAGTGATTTGAAAAATAAGGACTAAAGGTGAAATTAAAACAATAAAAATCGTGTGTGTTTTGCCTAGAACAAAACAAGTGCAAATAACATTGTGTTATTCTTACCTAAAAACAATTATTATAATCTTGCCTTGACATATAGCAGTGCTACCAACATCAAAGAACGGAACATCGTTTCGTCTCGCCATAGACAAAGTGTTGCCACATTAAATTATATAGCTACCAAATTAGACTAGTGCTGCCATACCTAAAAACAAATTACTACCAAAATAAAGAAGAGTTGCTAATACTTTAAAAACAAATACATAAATTTGAAATGGATGAGCAAATGCAATTACTATTTTCGAAAATAAAACTAGAAATGGATAAACAAACAGCGACTCTAACAGATTCGATCACAAAAGCGATACTAAAAAAAAATGGATGATAAATTAAAACCAATTATTGAAGAAAATCTGTATCTAAAAAATGAAGTGGAGATATTAAATGAGAAGGTAAAACGTCTGGAACATGGAAAAAAGGAGAACAATTTGATATTCTACGGTTTCAAGGATTCGACTGAAAATATTAACATAGCAGAAATGGTATCAAAAAGTTTAAATGATTCGGGTATTGAAATTCGTAAATCAGATATTAATAAAGCATTTAGAATTGGCAAAGTAAAAGGAGAAGCACGCCCAATTTTAGTTAATATGCTAAATGCATGGAAGAGAAACGAAATTTTGCGAAATAAGAAAAAGCTACCAAAAAATATTTATGTAAATGAAGATTTCAGCAATGAAATTTTAGAAAAGAGGAGAGAACTCATACCTCAGCTGAAGGAAGAACGAAGAAAGGGACGTATAGCATTTATAAAATATGACAAACTGGTTGTGAAGGGCGAAGCAGGTGGGATGCGAGATAAGAGGAAGAGAGATCAATCTGCTTCGCCAAAAACAATGAGTGAGACTGGAAACGGCCGACTAAAAATTAATAAAATAAATGCCTTCGAATGAATATACAGGAACAGATCACATTCAACATCAGATATGAATAAAGAGTAGCAATTAACACATATCGGAAACCGGAAGATCAGAACAAACGAACTTAAAATATTTAACAAAACAACCAAAACAATCACACCTCCCCCAAGCCGGCTGGTCCCCGTGGGGGGTATCGACCAATCCCTTCCAGCTCCAATAAGAGAAAATAACGAGAACACCAAAACACAACAAAATAGGAAACTGTATATTTCTACTTTGAACTGTCTAACACTGAGAACACAAGAGAGGCTCACGCAATTAGAGCTAGCACTCTCAAAAATAAAGTGGGACATATTAGGTTTAAGTGAAGTAAGAAGATTAGGTGAAAGTATTGAAGATTGAAAGGAATACATTCTGTACTATAAAGGGGAAACAAAAGGAAGTTATGGTGTCGGCATCATGGTTAAAAACATTTAGAAAGAAACATTGATGAATTCAAGGGTATATCAGAAAGAATAGCTGTACTTAATATGCATCTGCCAGGCTACAGGCATAAGTGGTCAGTTATTCAAGTATATGCTCCCACTGAACAACAGGATGAATTAGACCTATTCTATGACCAACTATCATCAGTTTTACAAGAATCACACAAAACGTTTTAGTTATAGGAGATTTTAATGGGAGAATAGGTTCTCAACGTACTGGCGAAGAACATGTAGTAGGAAAATTCGGATTTGGAATAAGAAGTAAAAATGGAGAAAGGATGATTAAAATGGCGTTGGAAAACAATCTTGCGTTCATGAACAGTTTTTTCGAAAAAGATCCAAGGAAAAAGTGGACCTGGTTATCTCCAGATGGGTCATACAGAAACGAAATAGATTACATAGCAGCCAATTTAATTTTAACACCAACCACCGCATGGTGAGAGCAGTAATAAGTAGTAAAAAACCGAAGAAAAGTAGAAACAAATTTAATGTAAAAATTAACATTACAAAAACACAATATTTAGTAAGTAAACCAAAAAATGAAGTGGAAGAAAAATATAATAATGTAATAAACGAAATATATGGTCCGTTGTTAAAGAAATTCCCAAAATCCAACACTACTCATACTGAAAATGAAACTGAAAGATTAATAGAAGAAAGAAAACTGCTGCTAAAACTAGGTAAAGACAAACAAAATCTAATGGCGATATCAATATTAAGCAAAAAAATAAGTAATAGCATCAAAAAGAACAGAATTAAAGAAAGAACCAACGTACTCAACTACCATATAAAAAATACAGGAGGAATCAAAAAAGCTTTAAAAGAACTAAAAGAGACAAAAACCTGGGTACCAAATATTAAAAATAAAGCAGGAAAACAGGAAACGACAAGAAGAGCTATAATACGGACAGCAACTGATTTCTTTAGAAAACTTTATGCAGCAGAACAAAGTACCCAAGATCTAACTATAAATCTCGATGACGATGACGACTTAAAAGTCATACCAGTTTTTCTACAATCAGAAATAAGAAAGCTGTCAACAGTCTTATGAACAATAAGGCACCCGAAGCAGATCAGATTACAAATGAAATGATCAAAACCTCAGTTATGTCACCGGAAAAGCTAAGAAAACTCACAGAAATATATAACTTCATTTTAAGCACGGAATGTATACTCAATGGACGAAGAACACAATCATACTATTACACAAAAAAGGAGATAGAAACGTAATTCAAAACTACAGGCCTATAAGCCTCATGTCGAATATTTACAAAGTTTTCTCTAAACTGATTTTAAACAGAATAACAGGGATAATGGACGAAGAGCAACCTATAGAACAAGCTGGTTTCAGAGCGGGGTTTTCAACAACAGACCATATGCATGTTATTAAACAGCTAATAGAAAAATGCCAAGAATACGGTAAAGCCTTGTACATCGCATTTGTGGACTATAGTAAGGCATTTGATTCCATTAAACATGATTCACTTTGGAGGGCACTAATCCAGCAAGGAGTGCCAAAAAAATATATACGTATAATTAAAAAATATATACGCGAATAGCATAGCGCAAATAAAACTGGAAAGAGCTGGTGAAGAGTTCCCAATTGCTAGAGGGGTGAGGCAAGGAGATCCACTATCCCCAAAACTTTTCTCTGCAATATTGGAAAGCATATTTAGAGATCTCGAGTGGGACAATTTTGGCATCAATATCAACGGCAGGCAACTCAATCATTTAAGATTCGCGGATGATATAGTCCTCATAAGTGACAATGCTAATACACTTCAACATATGCTACAACAGTTGACGAATGCAAGCCGAGTTGTTGGTCTTACTATGAATAAATCGAAAACAAAAGTAATGACAAACAGGGAAGAAATTGACATAAAAGTAGATTATGAAGATATTGAATATGTTACAAAATACACATACTTAGGGCAATTAATATCATTTAGAGATCATACAGAAATGGAAATAGACAGAAGAGTAGCTTGTGCTTGGAAAAGATACTGGTCCCTTAAAGAAATATTCAAAAGTAAATACTTTCCTATAACAGCCAAGAAAAAAGTGTTTAACTCCTGTATCTTGCCATGTCTTACATATGGATGCCAAACCTGGGCGTTGAATCAGAAACATCTAAAACTGAGAACATGTCAAAGGGGAATTGAAAGAAGTATGTTGGGCGTGACGCTAAAAGACCGCAAAAGAGCAGAAGATATTAGATCTACAACAAAAGTGGAAGACATAAGAAAATTAGACAGTTAAAATGGCGATGGACAGGCCATATGGCAAGAGAAAGCAGGATAAAATGGACGCAAATCATAACAGAATGGCAACCACGTGATGGCAAAAGAAAAAGAGGTAGACAAGCAAAAAGATGGACAAACGATATCAAGATTATTGGAGGGACGATATGGACTAGAAAAGCCAACAACAGAGAAGAGTGGAAAGAGCTGGAAAAGGCCTATGTGTCACAGGACACGCTGATCACTAAACTTGGAAAACCGTTATGCTAGATCATAATTAAGTTAAAACAATCATATTCTATGTAAAACAAAATGTTTAGAATCAGCAATAAAGGCTTATTAAAAAAAATAATTTGTATTTATTTCAAAATCTACGAGAACGAATACGTGGTCTAATTATTTTAAACAAGTTCGATTTCCGGGTCGGGACAAAACATGTTATTGGTCTTTTCTGTCAAGAAACTCGTAGTAGTCCGAAGTTAATCGTACACGGACTTATAACAGTGCGTGACCGGAATTCGATCTGGAGGACATTAAGACCTGTAAACTTTCGGGTACATCAAATAAAACATTAAAATATTCATTCCCTGTTTAATGAAAACAAAACCAAGCTAGAGTCACAAAAATACTGTTTACCATTTGTCATGACATGTACTGATTGCAAAGCAAACAGTAAAGAAATAAAAATACCTATAGGAAACTTAGGTAAGTACTAAATTTCTTAGATAATTCGATTATAAGAATTTTAAGAATAAATACTACTCTATAGTATTATCAGCAGGCAAGAATGCAAAATCAAAAATGAACATAAATCATAAACAAGGAGTTCCCACACTTAGCGTTAATTCAACCTTAAAATCTCATCAATTTGATATACATAGAAAATTAGCTTCAAAATTTTTTTATTAATAAATTTAATAATAATTGTAAGTGGTAAAATGTTCATTGGTTTATTGAACAGATGTTAATTGATTTAAATTTGTTACAATTAGTAATTTTCTTTGGATTTCAAATTGAAAAGAGTATTTACATGGTGTTCAGTGCGGGTATGTGCAGTTTAACAAATCACTTAAATTTGCAACATTACAAAATCTAATCACAGATATAGAGTGAGTGGCAAGCTGGCAATATAACATATTATTAATTCCATTTTGTAGAACATAAATAACTAATAAAGAAAAACTCTGAATAACATTATAAGGATAAATCATAATATTCACTTTGTCGATGTCATGAGATGAGATGGTTTTGTGTTATTCAAAATTAATCTTTAAGTTATTAAAATAGAAACCTATGTAATAAATATTATGTTTAAATTGGACGCCTATTTTATATTATATGCTATAATACTTGTCATTCTCTTAATTTACCCTAATAATATAAATTAAAATAAATCTTTAAACATGCGAAACAACAAATATAGATTAAAATAGGAACATAAAGAAGTAATACTTAATAATATAGTCAAATACTACATACTATGTAGCTAGCTAGCTTTTATAGGTATTAATAAATTTAACTAAAATAAAAAATTGCACAATTTTAAGTAACAGGAATGATCTTTGGCGCTTACAAACTACAGAAAATCACACATCACACATGGTAAATAAATTCGTTTTGAGAACAGTTTCGCCTGGTTTATTTAGCTAAAATAATTAAAATGTGCAGATTTATTTTATTAAGGACATAAAACACATAAAATGTACTATAAAAATCATCTAAAATAAAGTGTTCTTATTAATAATATTATGATTCCTATTATGTCCCTGTTAACATGCCAATTAATATTAATCTATCTAAGTGGCAAACAATATAATTACATCTACAGATATTTATCACACTTTCACAGCAATTCACCCAACCGTTTCATGATGCCCTGGCCTTACGAATATTTTTCTTTTCAGCCTCCGTAAATCCAAGAATATTTTCAATTGCATTAAGATGCCCTTGATGGTTCTCTGGATCTGTTAAGAAATAGTAGATTGCTGATTTCAAGAACTGTAGGGTCACTTCAGGATCTACATTGGACTTATTGCCTTTTTGTGACTCGACAATGCGACGATACATTGCCTGAAAATAAAAAATCAAATTAATAGGTCTAACGACATATTCAACAAATAAATTAGGAATATTATGAAGATAATATAAAAGCAAAATAGGTGCTACATAAATTAATCGTTAGGGGCCATTCATTCATTATGTAAGGATGATTTTGGCGAGTTTTGACCCCCTCTACCCTCATGTAAAAGTACGTAAGATATCTTGAACACCCCTTCTACTTACGTAAGATTTTATCTTGATTTTTAGAATAATCAAATGTTGTTCTTTTATTGCTATCAGGTATATATTACCATTTTATTTTAATTAAACAAATAGTTGAGCTAGTATATAGTCTGGAAAATCATTATTATAATTAAAAGTAAGTTTTTAAATGATCTAAAGTGAGGCAACATAAATCAGTTAAGCAATCAACAAACGTAAAATACATTTAAAATAATGATTGAAACTCATTTTAATTCAATCTTAAATAAAATAAAACAGTAAAAGATGCTTGAAAATAAAAGAATAATGTTTTATATTCCAAATTACTAAAATAAGATTAATACGCGGAATGAATGTACCATAATTATCATTTTTATAACATTTAAAATGGATAAAAATGAATACATTTAAGATTTTAAAATTATAATATCAAAAATTTGTAAAATAATATGTAAATCGAAGCATACATTATAAAATTAAGGAAATTCATTCGGCATCTGAAATGGAACTTATTAAATTTCGACTTACAAAATATTACATAAGAACAGGTTTTAACTCCCTTCCTCCCAAGATAAGCATGTATAGATATTTTTTACCCCCCCCCCCCCCCCTCGAGGCCCTTACATAATTAATGAATGGCACCTTACATTAATAAACACAATTTTGCAATTATGCTGATTTTACTACACAATACTAAAAATAATCAGTAATAACATACCTATACCTATTAGATGCTCAAACATCCCTCTAAATAAAAATAAAAACCAAAAGAGGCTGTTTCAAAATATCACATGCAAATTGCAAATCATTGTTTAAATATTTGTTGTTAGTGTTAAACTTATGTTAAAAGTAAAAGGTATAAAGTTAGTTGGTATAGTGACTAAATAATGCAAAGGATTATGATGTTCATGTTAGATTAAGCATGCCTTTTGATTAATTTAATTATGTTAAACTAATAAATTAAAAATATGAATAAAGTGTTACAATTTATTATTGCAGACTTGATGCACATCATTAATTTAAGTTTTACCCCAGTTTTATCTTGATGCTGCAGACATTGTATCTAGAATCTAAATAAAAATTAGGTTTTCATGATTTTCAATGGTTATGCAGTAGGCCCCGCCCCCCACAACACCGTCCACCTAATTTACATAAAATAATTTCTACATTGACAAAAAATATTTCTGACCAGTGCTATAAAGCAGTGTTACAATATAAAAAAATGTGAAAAAAAAAAGTTTGTCTGCCGATTCAAAAATCCAACCTTTCGAGCTCCTAGGACCCATAAAGAAACAGCCTCCTTTGCACTTAGAAGTGCTTGCGACTTTGCTGATCGGTCCATTGTGAATGCCGTGTCCTGTAATGCACTACACATTAAAGCTATACTTGTTAATTGCCACTACATGCGTAACCTATTTATTTACCATTGTGGTTGTGAAATACAGCAGGTTAATACAATTTTGTTATTGATTTTTAACTGCATATTTTTATATTAGCATCAAGAAGGGTGATGTTAGCATTTCTAATAGACACGAGAACAATAAAAAGTTATAAATGTAAATTTCTATCATGTAACAAAAATTGCATGATTGTTAATACGACATTTAGCTAATTAATAATATATTTAGTTCCTGTAACAGATTCATAGGTAAAAAGTTTCTCTTATGGAGTGTTAATAATTAATAGCATGAATATTATCAGCATATAGAGGTTACTCACTTTGACATTCTCAAGCTCAGTTTGGGTAATCTGCAGCTGCGCTAATAAATCTTCCACTGATACTCTGCTTAACTGCCCCTGCACTGTGTCTGTTTCGGTGTCCTACAAAACATTACATTACATTAGCTTGTACATGTTTAATAAGATATGTATGAAAAATAAATACCTTACTTTGTCTACCTCAAATTTAGCAGCTTCCACGCCTTTGTTGTACATTTGCAGGTACATAGAGCGGTGTCTACTCTCATCATCTTGCAACTGCTTGCTGGCTTCTTCCAACTGCTTCTCTAAAATGTGAATTCGCTCTTTAGCTTGTTCATAATTAGGCAACAGTTCCGAGTAGCGTGTGTTCACATCTGACAATTTTTGAAGTAGAGCCTCAACTTTTTCATTATGGGCTTTTTTAATATCCTGTGTGTCTCCTATATGTGCTCTTGTATAATCTTCAAATTTTTTCTCATAATAAGCAATTAAATTACGTCGTTCTTCATCACTGTCATCCACTTCCGTCATGCATGATGCATCATGTGTAAGCATGTGAACAGACTCCTTAGAATGCAATGAAGAATTGGTAAGATCATCAAAATGTCCAGAGTCAGTGAATGAACCTTGCATTTCATTGCGACATCTTGTGGATGTCCGATCTTTAAACAGAGGACTATCAGTAACATCAAATATTTCCTTACATTTCACATTTTCTTCCTGAATTGAACCTTCCCTACTAATTTCTCTTATTGTAACAATTTCACTCGAATTTGATTTCTCATCGGGCGAGCATATTGAAGCTTTGTATAAACGTAGCTCAACTACTTCTTTTGTAAGATGAAATATTTCACTGTCCTTTTTCTCTAAGTCTTTTTTTGCTTGACAAAGCAAAGCTTTCAACCGACGGATTTGTTTCTGCGCTCGTTGTGTTGGGGTAAGATATTCATCCCCTGCTAAACCAGCATGAGAAGAACAATGTAGGACGTAGCGCATTGACCTTCCACTGAAGGTGGTGCCATTAAAAGGAGCGTAACCAGCATCAATTGAAGCAGCAGTTGCAGCACTCCCATAACTATGCAATGATTCATCATCAGGTAAATCTTCGGGAGATCCTGGTGGTGTATGAGTTGAATCAGTCATACTCAGATTTCTATCCATACAAGGCTGTTGAGGCCTAAGGCAAGATTTTCTTGGTTTGCCTTGAATGTTTGAATTAAATGACTAAAATATAAAATAAACATTATTAAAATTGTGGATAATAACCTACCTAACCTAAATTTATTTTTAATAAGCAAAGAATAAATTAATAATTTAAATATTAGGTAAATATAAGTAATATTGGAAAAACATATAAATGCATTTGGGTATTATGCAATTATCTACCTAAAATGCATTTATAAGTGTTTACGGCGAAGACTAACATTTGGTATGTAAATACTTACGTGGCTGCGAGGGCGATGGCTTGGCTCAGGTAAACGAGTGCCATCGCTTCGTGTCTTTTGATGAGAATTTTCCGTGATTATTGGTATTAATTTCCTTGTGGATAAAGGGGAGCGCTGCACCATTTTTTCACCGCGCAGTCGCAGTGAGGAAGAGCGGCGGAAATTGCCAGTGACACTTCCCGCGCAGCAGTAGTCATCATAAAGCTCAGAATTTCTTCGGTTTGGATTTTTATTCATTTTATATGTTATTGAACATTGACGATGCGTGCTGTAAAAATGAAACAGCTGGTGAAAAAAATATAACCAAGAGGTTAGGGTTTACAGCAAAACAAAACAAAACAAAATAGTACACAGTACAGAATACACAGATTAAAAATGTTAGGCCAGCACGTCTGCACGCCAGCAGTTAATTAGTTTTATATCATAGGTATTAGGTACGTGTTTACGTGTAATACGTGTTTGAAAAAGTTCTATGCATTTATAGTGCATTTATAAGTCAAATATAAAATTACTCATGATCCAGTAACCGAACTGCGAATGAATAAAATAATTGCATTTTATTTACCCAGCATAGGCTTTTACATTATATTACTTAATTTTTAGTTTGTGATTTTGATGGTTTTCGGTTTATTACTTAGTTATACCAATACAAACACAAAGGTGTTGGTAGTAGGTACCACAGAACACTACATAGATTACTGTATATATACTAGGAACACTATTATGTATCTATTACTTTACTCCTTTAAGTACTGTGGTGTAGGTATACTGTGTACTCGAAGTATACGACCATAGATAATAGACTTAAAATTATGGATTTACGGGAGCTAAAACTAGATACAACCAAGGCGATTTTATTACTAAAATTAAGTTGTATACAATTAGCCTCAATTTTAACTGGTGTCTACTTCAATAATACACAGATCAAAGTTATATAGTTCTGTGGAAAACAAATGAAGAGCGAACCAAAATATAAAATGTAAAGTATCAAATTTGGCACCAAATTAGAGATAAATATTTGTTTCGCAACCTATTTTGGAGTTTTGCCCGTCCTATAGTTAGTTCGCGAATAGCGCGCATCGTGGCGGCGAAAAAACACTGCGAAATATGCAATGGCTCGACGCTCATAGTTTCTCATAAAGTCTATCTCCATCAAACGTGCGAACCGATGTGAGACTGTGCGACAACGGTTCACACAAAGATTTAAAGTTTGAAGGAGGTGGACGTCGTAGTACCTATCGCTATATCTCCTGTTGGGCGCATTAGCCTTCTGTAATTCATCATCATTCACATCATTACAGCCCTTCACAAGTTCATTGCTGAACTTAGGCCGCCCCCAAGGAATGTCACAAAGCACGGTCCCGAGTCATCTGCATCCGTCGACTTCCTGCATGTCTTTCCAGGTCGACACTCCTGTGTTCTGTAATTATGAATCATGAATATATTAAATATAAAAAAGAAGGCTTGAAGAAAACGAAAATGGTGGATAATACGAGAGGAGTTCTATGCATTCTCGGTATAGGTATGTTAGAAAAAAGATAAAATTATGAAATATTTTTCAATGTAGTCTCCCCTGACATCATTCATTGTTGTGAAAAAGGCTTTTATATCCTATCGTATTGGTCTGAAAAACGCTCATTTACAGCGAACTAGAGTCATTATTGTCAGCAAATTGCGTACCCGAAGGTCTTTTTAAGTTTAGAAATAAAAAGTAGTCACTAAGGGCTAGATCTGGGCTGTATAGTGAGTGGTTAATTTTCTTAAACTCGCAGTCTCGAGCAGCCTTGGAGATCCACGCCATGTGAACCGGTGCAGTGTCATGAAGAAGTAGCACTCCCTTGGTCAACTTTCCTTTTCTTTTTCTTTTATTGCTTCTCTCAAACGGCTTAAAGTGGCTGAGTATTTGTCTGCGATGATGGTTTCACTTTTTTTGTGTACTCAATTAATAGTATTCTCTTGGAATCTCTAAACACTGTGGCTGTGATTTTACCGGCCGATGGAGTGGTTTTGAACTTCTTGGGGAGGTCTGAACCCTTATTATGCCATTGTATGGACTTCAGTTTACTCTCAGAGTCATAGTGGTAAACCCACGTTCCATCTTCAGTAACTATCATATCGAAAATACTTGTTTGGTCGTCACCATACAGTTCTAAAAACTCCCTACAACAGTCAACCCGAGTCTGCTTTTGATGAGCAGCGAGCATTTGCGGCACCCATCTTGCACTTTTAGGCTGATATAGTAATGCAATATCCTGTGTATGGAAAAGTAACAACGGAAAGTTTAGTCAATTTTGCTAACATTTTAATTCTTACTCGAGCATCATCTAATACAAGTTTTTCAATAATTTTCACATTTTCTTCCGTACCCGCTGTAATTGGCCCACGTGGGCGGGGGTCATCTTCGATGTTTTCTCTGCCTCTTTTGAATCCACTTCACCAAATCTGTACGGTTGATATTGAAGAAGCATAGTCTTAGTAAACTGCCACCATTTCTTCATGGATGTTTTTTGAGATTTTCTTTGTTTAGTGAGGAATTTAATCACCGCACGTGGTTTAATTTTTTTCAACGTTGTCGAGTAATTCCTTTCCGTCGTCCATGACTGGAGGTTAAGCAGATGTTCATTGGCGGCGGTAGTCACTTAACATCAGGTGAAACGTATGCTCGTTTGCCCCCTCTTCTATAAAAAAAATGAGCTAAGAAGTAATGAAGTTATACCAAAACGAAATTTCATATTTATACACTCAGGTAGCGGCCTTTCACGATGAAGCCCCATCTCGTGCCACTGTTGACAACTGGTTTAATGAGTGTAAACGTGGTCGCGCTAATCTCACCAATGATCTGTATGAGGGCGGCCTTCTACGGCGATGACCGAATATAACATCAGTGTTGTGCTGCGTATGATAGATACCAAGACTGACAAAATAATGACTTATCAGCAGATTCGGACAAGTTTAGGCATCGCTATGGGTAAAGTGCATAAAATCCTCCATGAACATTTAGCGGTCAGGAAGTTTTGTGCCCGGTGGATACCTCATAATTTGACAGAGGCCCAAAAACTCCGTCGTGTTGATTGGTGTCGTGAAATGGTTCAAAGATTTAACGGAGGTAACTCAAATGCTGTGTTCGACATATTTACTGGTGACGAAAGCTGGATTTATTATTATGATTTTGAAACTAAGAGACAGTCTGCTATCTGGGTGCTTCCTTCCGAGAAGTTGTCCACTAAAATGAGGAGGAAGGACAGGTCATTACGCAATAATTGTTTTAGAAGATCGAAAAACAGTTAGGTACTGCTGAGTGTCTTGGAAAAAGTTCGGGAGAAACGACCTCGCAGTGCGATCCTCCTTCACCAGAACAACGCCTCTTCGCGCACCGCCAAGCAAACAATCGACTACTCGATGACGTCAGACGTGGAACTACTGGATCACCCGCCCTATAGTCAAAACCTCGCATATCGCGATTTTTATTTATTTCCGAAAATAAAAGAAAAAGTTCGAGAAAAACGTTTTATGGACGCCGAGGAAGCAATGGCTGCGTTTCAAAATTCCGTTGAAGAGACCCCTAAGGACGAGTGGGCAAAATGCTTTTCTCAATGATTCCATCGGATGCAGCGATCTATTGAATACACTATTTTGAAAAGATGTAGTAAAACTAATAACTTGCTAGTTTGTTTAGTTTTTGTTTTTCCTAGAACTTTCGGTGTCACCCTCGTATTAGCAAATCACCCTAATACCGAACATACATTGAACGCCCTTCGTTAGAAGTATCCATCGTAGGTAGGATAAAGAAACTCCAGGTTTCGATAGATTACTTTAAAACAAATAAAAGCGAAAAGTACCCTCAAACTTTTTAATTAGATAGGTATTTATTGAAATTTATATATTAATGCAATTAATAATAAAAACCTAATTGAGTAATGATTATCTTAATTAACTATTTTAATGTGTACATCATAAATTCCATACATCCGTAAACACACGCCAGAGGGGTGGGCAGAGACTATAAACTTTCATCTGGCACGATTCTGACATACTTTATTCGTCTTCTCCACATGATTTGGTTGAAACACTTCAACTGCTCCATTAAAACTAATAAGAATATCACTTTTTATCAAATATTAAGTAAGCATACTTGCCATTTTGATGTCAAATTAGGAAAAGTAAAAAATGACTACGTCAATATACATAACAAGCCCGGTGCAGAACCCAAACACTTAACACAGTGACTAATTAAATTTAGTTTGAAAAAAAAAATAGAATCACATCTGTAGGGGTAACGTTTGGTCACAAAAGAAATAATATCACCAATAGATCCAAACAAAACACCAGAAGAGTGGGCGTCACTAACTGTCAACATTTCAAAAATAACGGACAAGTACGTACAATATGTGATGACAGCAGTGTTACCAGGCACTTACCTTTAATTTGAAATCCGTCCAGAATCCAAGGAGTTTTTGCCATAATAACACATAAGGGATATTTTGCTTATAACAGGATACCTTTCGGACCTACCACAGCGCCATCAACTTTTCAACGTTTTCTGGAAGGTCTACTTGGTGACATATACAATTTTGATAATATTGCTGTGATTGGCAAAAACGATACAGAACATGTGCAAATATTAACATTGGTGTTTAAAAGACTTCAGGAAAGAGTTCTTAAGGCGAACCTAAAATCTGCCTTTCTACAACCAGAAGTAGAATATATTGGGCAAATTTTGACAAAAATGGCGTACAACGTTGACGCAATTATAAATGCACCGACTCCAAATGACTTTAATACATTCAGCACAGCCAAACACAACAAGTAGCAGGGGACCGAAAAAAAGAATACGTTTTCCAAAAAAAAAAAACAAAACGTTTGTTTATCAAAATGAAACCACTTATTGCTTTCGATAAACAACAGCCTGTGTTCGTGGTGTGCCATGCGTTTGAGAAAGGTGTAGACGCAGTACCTTTTCAAAAACACAAGAATCGTGAACAACCCATAGCTTTCGCATCACAGAAATTAGGCTCCAGCGACACTAAATATTCGGTCGTCGATCGGGAATTTGACTGTTTTTTTTTTGGTTGAGAGGAACAAAATTCACGTTGATTACAGATTACAAACCACTGCTGTTATTATCTATTAGGTTCTAATTGTAATTTAGCTAAAAATGTGAATCATCGCTTATTAAAATGGGCTTTACTAATTGATGCTTACAACTATGATACCGTTTTCAGGAAAGGCGTACTTAATATTTTGGCGGATTATTGCTTCAAGATTTCTGCAAAAAACCAATGCACCAGAAAATAATCTACATGATTTGTTACTTACCGAAGACAACATTAATGTCGCCATCGAAAATGATACCATTGTGAAACAGGTTTGCTCACTATTGCGCAATAAATGGAAGGATAGCATAGGATAAAAGCCTTCTATCGAAAACGCCACGATATCTCACTTGAAAGCAAGATTGTCATGTGGCAAGGGAGGATCATTATTCATGACAAACTACGCAAAACTGTATTACATTGTTAGACATGAGGGCTTTAGCACGTTTATATATATAGTGGTGACTTACGTTAGAAAGAGAGATAGATCTCTTTGTGTGCTTAAAAAGCCCTCTCGGAAATATGAGGATGCCTACGCCCCACAGTTTGACGTAAAAGTAAAGAATTTTACTTTTTAATTGAAGGAGAACATCTCATTTTTAATTAGAGTACTGGTAATCCTTGTTCAACATCACAAAGTTTATATGATTAATATATTATACAAAATTTATAATAAAGTTTACATTGATATAATGAGTTGTTCAGCCTATATGTAGATAATATTAAGATCAAAAGCAATTATACAAGATCCATCGTAGAAAAGGAAAACGTATTCCATACTTTTTATCGCCGTCGGATTAAAGTGAGGGGTTATATCGAATATAAATACATACACACATATATAAAACCCCCAGTGTGCGTTTTAAAAAAAAATCAATAAAAACTTTGTCCTTAGTTTCGCTTTGGTAATATTACCAGCATATATACTGTAAAGGTACATTGAGAATTAAATATTATTAATACGTAATTACATACCGCTTATAAAAACCACAGTGAATAGTTTTATGTAACATTAATATTGCTGATATTCAATATTAACGCATTACAGTTAGTATTGCGGCCTTAGTTGCTAGGTACAAATCACCGTATGATAATCAGGTCAATTAGGAAAGGTTTTTACGGAATGAACTGCCTTGATTATGTTTGTCCATTAATTATCGAAAAGCCGTTGTAGCTCAGATGGTTAGCGCTCGCTGTAAATTCCACAGTTCGCGAACAAACCGGGTGCGATCCTCACCGGCACCAATGAAATTGTTAATTGCAATTTTAAGTGCTGATTTACCACGTGCTCTGAAGTGAAGGAAAACATCGTGAGGAAACCTGCATGTCTGAGAAATGAGAAAAAAATATTTCGAAGACATGTGAAGTTAGCCAACACGCATTGGGGCAGCGCGGCGGACAATTCCTTGCCCTAAAACCCTCTCAGAAATGTGCGGAGGCCTGTGCCCAGGAGTGGGACGTATATAGGCTGTAACTTTAAACTACCGAACAACCTGTGCATCAACGTCAGATATCAAGCGTCGTAGTGTAAAATTATAGAAAATATCCACAGCCAAATCTTTACATCTTAGCAACAATATAATGACGGATAAAAATAAAAATAAAATTACGTGGAATAAAGTTGACACAATGATAAGATCTGTTTAAAAGACTACAGATTTCATAAAGTATTACCTCAAGCTATTGTAAAATATTTCAAAACCATTGATGTAACGAAAGCCTCTCATTTAAGGGGCATTTCCGTTACAGTCATTGACGTCCTGAATAGATTTCTTTGTAATATGGCGTGTTTCATCATGTAATGTAAGTTAAGGATTATTTTTATTGTAATAAGCCAGTGCTTGTTTACTATCTCACCTGATGGTAAGTGGTCGTGCAGCTGAAGATGGTGAAGCGCACTGGTTTAGTTTAAAAATATTCTAATAACAACTGAAAATAAAAATAAAATGATAATGCCGCTGGATTTGTTACTGGTTCTTCACTAAACAGATGTGGTACACGTAGTAGAGCCATGCTGCTGTTATATTAGTAGTATAGTTGTAGCACGAATGGGTCGGCTCGACCGGGGAAGGACCACGCTCTCACAGAATACCAGCGTCAAATGATAGCTTGATGCTGCTGTGTTTCGTATGGTGAGTGTGAAGAACCGAAGACCCTTTTTACTGGAAACGAGGCATTCCACCTTAGTCCTCACGAATGACAACGCATCTGCATTTTGATTTGTAATCGAGGATAGATGTAGATGCCTATGGGCCACAGCAACCACTTGCCGTCGGGTGGACTGTGTGCTTTTAAAAAACAGGTGCGGGATATCTATATCGATACTACACCTAAGGTAGCAGACGGAAAGTGACAAGGCAATGGTTATAGAGGTTTCATTTTCTCACTGCCAATCTCGCAGACACACGATCGAGCCGACTCATTCGTGCCACAACTATACTACTAATATAACGGCAGCATGGCTCTACCACGTAAATGAATAATTGTAGAATGAATTTATGTATAAATAATTTCTTTATGGCTAGTAAACTAGAGCACCGTTGTTTGAGACCGCGGAGAAAGGCGCGTCTTATGTTCTGGTACGCTTGGCCTAAGAAGAAAAAGGTGGAGTAGTCCTCTCTCGAGATGGCGCCGCCATGGTGTGACTGGCGTTTGTGGGGTTGCGGATAGGTGCGAAAGCGTACCCGCGTCCTTTTCAATATATGGAGAAGGTGGAACGCTATGGGGTTTTAGTTGGTGCGAGTCTGATATAACCCGTCATTGCAGCTTTTTACAGGGTAAAAAGACGGGTGTATATAAGGCGGGTTTCCGCATGTAAAAAAAAGGAAGTTAGGACAGTTAGGTTACAGATCTGCCCACCATTTCTTTATAGCCAGCTATAAAGAACAAAGAACAGCAAAGAACAGCTGTAAAGTAACAGCTTGTATACATCCCACTGGTGGCCACGGGCCTCTTTCATTTCTGAGAGGGTTTTAGTGCAAGGATATCTCCGCCGCGCTGCCCCAGTGCATGTTGGCGAACTTCACCTGTCTTTGAAATATTTTTTTCGCATTTATCAGGCATGCGGATTTATTCACGATGTTGTCATTCATCGGCGAGCACGTGGTAAATCAGCACATAAAATTGCAATTAATAATTTCATTGGTACCGACAGGTATCGAACCCGGGTTGCCAGCGTACTGGAAACTATGTTTTGAAGGTTAGATATAAGAGGGAGGGCAGTTGTGGACAAGAAGCAAGACTTTTCTTCTCTTTAATTCTGCATCCCACCTTCACAATTCTTCTTCAAAAAGTAGATTTGTTATCCAGGCAAATTTATTAGATTTATAGATGTCTGGCAATTGTTTAATGTTCTTAAACACACCTGATTTTATAATTTGCCTATTACCACCAGCTTCCTTTAATCTGTACAATTCATATTAGCAGGTACAAGCACTGTAATACGCTCTTTGGAGAGTTTTCCCCACACAAACTTTATCCTTTAAATTTCAAAGTTTTATCGGGTGGTTAACTTAAAGAAAATTCCAGCTTCATCAGCATTAAAAAGTCACTTGGAGCATACTTTATTTTCACACAGGATTGCAAGTTACATTCGTATCAACACTTCGTGCTTTTCCATTAATTTTACCATAGTTGATACGGTGATGTTGCTTAAACTTTCCGCGTCATCTTTCAGATGTTTTCAAAGCCGTCTTCCGAAAACTTATCTGCCTTAGCATTCACTATTGGCCCCGAGACGTGCAAGGTAATCGCAGCAAAAAAAATGAACGAATTTCTTAGAATTTTCGGTATGTATGTTACTGACTGTCGAGGTAATATTTACCTTTATACTAAAGCAACAAAATAACAAACAAAAGAATCAACACAGCTGCAGTTCTTACTATAATTTCGTCAACTTAGAAAGTACTGTGTATTGCTTAATAGTGACATAGAGTGTATCATTATGTAAGTATGTTCAACAAGCTTGACCAACCAGATTCAAGTAATTTCGATGTTTTAGGGAGTTTTGTCATTAAATCAAGTGTTGTTAAATGGTGTTTACACTGTAGTTAATTACGTTACAGTATGTTTTAAAATGAAATCATTTTATTTTTATAAAGCAGTGAGTGATTAAAGTTTCTGTATATTATCTACTAATATCTATAATATATACAAGACCTGCTAATACTGTAAAATCAGGCTTCTTGTTACGACACTGAGTTACAATATTGCACAACACCTCAAGAAACAGCAATTTTAGTATTGCAAGAACGCACAACAATCAGTGAGACAAGGTTTGTAAGAATTGTACGTTACCTCACAACTGCAGTGTCATCGACCCAATCCAGTTTTTAAAGTTCTATTAACATTAGTTAAAAAGTTAAAGTTATATCCTACGAGTATATAATATGTCCCACGGCCTACTCTCATTTCTGAGAGCGTTGAGAGCTATTAACATTATAATGTACTTATTTGTAGCAATTTTTTTTTATTATCCCGTAATATTCTATAACTGAACTTAGGTTTAATGTTGTAGTGTTGAATCATTCGTGTAAATAAAGATTTATGAAGGTAAGCTAAGTTTTTCAACACGCAAATTATAAGTAGCAGCTTTTTGTGAATAAAACGCCATGGAAACAAGTCTCTTTGTCAGATTTTTTACTCGCACTCACAAAATATATAGTTAATATAAGATCTGATTTAGTAATTGTAGAGACCTTGAAATTTTTTGTAAGTAACTCGAATGTACGTACGTTTAAAAAGAAACGTAGGAAATCTAAGACGGCACGATTATTTGTTGTTTTAAACATATCATAATGAGAGCTGCGTGCGTACTGTATACATAACTGAGCGGTAAAATTGCATAGCATGAAGGTAATAAATAAAAGATTTATATCAAATTTCACGGTAGTGTTGCTTGGTTATGTTTACAAACACATTAAGTAATTTTAAGTGTTTGGTTTATGTAATTTAATACGATATATATATATACACCAATTATTTATTTTTTAACACCAAGTGCCAGGAGTTTTCCTTCTAAAGGTCTATATGTATATATTCGTGCTGTGCCAGGACTGTCCACTTGATATCTGCGACACTAAATATTATTCGGCGACACACTGAGCATGATACGTATAAACGAGTTTAGAGTTTAAATCACACATACCAAGAACCAACATATTATAATTCCAATTTGCGCTCCTACGGAATAAGACTGTCCCTAACTCTACGCGGACGTGTGTGGATAGACCTTAAAGGTGCACTATATGTTATAAAAAACTATTATTTAGGTAACTAGTGGTTTTGAGTACTTAACAACTGCCATGTCCGGGAAAACAATAGTTAAACAATCGAAATTTTCATATGCAACTCACTGAACTTTGAAATGGTTAATTTTATTATTTATAAATTTGTTTAGTGAATTATGACTCAATTTATTGCACTTATGCTCTTGGTCAAATATAAACTTATTTTTGGCCAAGAATATTGAACCTCAGATTAGTCTTTATTGAAAGGAACAGGTATTTTTATAGAATATCGGTGGTGATACAGTCCACCTGATGATGAGTGGGTGCTGCGGTCCATAGATGTCTACCTTTATGATGGAGATGCGTTGTCACCCCTGAGGACTAAGATGGAATGTCACGAGACCATTTTAACTGGAATAAAAAGGGTCTCCGGTCGAGCCGACCCATTCGCGCTACAAGCATAATTTAACTGCAGTGTGGCTCTACCGCGTACAATATTTGTACGAATAGATATACAAAAAGATTTCGTCATAATTTCCAATAAACATACTTACGCTTTGTTTCATTGAGCAATAAAGAGTTATCTATCTACAAACTTCAGGTAAAGAAATCAAACCACAATCTTTAAAAATATTGTGATTTATGATGAAGTATGTTAGTCCCTAAGAAGGAAATTTAATCAAAGTTCAATACTTTCGAAATTTAAATAAAATCGGACATACCTACAGAATACATTCTAAGCATCAGATTTTGTTAAGTAAGTAAAAGTGTGCGAGTATAAATGCATTTCAGATGCAAAAACATCAAAATCACTGACATACATTTCTATTTTATTTAGTTTTATGCATGATAACTAGTTTTATAATACTTACTATTAATTGTGTCCCGTTCGATTTTTTCAGACATCGTTTCAATTGGTGAAAGCAGGGTTGTTGAATTATCACACATAGTAAACAGCGATCAGTTTGTAATGTCCATTCGTTCGCACAATATTATTCGAAAACATATCCTATAAATAGCAACTCGATCATCGCAAATTACATAGAGTAAACCATCCACGTTAACTTTTACGCTAAGAATGTTGCGGCAAGTTGTCGGAGCGCAATGCGTGCTTGTGCTTGGTCAATGTTCGTTCACGGTAGATGATGCCGCCGCTAGCGCCCTCACGGCGGCGAGCGAAGAATATTACATTTAGAAAAAGTTTCTATTGTCTGTTTACGTATTTACATTACGTATTCAGTGTTAAGCAAAATTATATTTTATTTTTAATTTTTTTATTGCAACGTAACTATAGGTATGAACGTTGTATGTTACCAGACAAGACAACCTATGTTTTATAAGTAAAAATAAAAATATAAATTTTTTTGCAACCTTCTGCTAAATATTATTACGCCATTTAGCGGAAGGTTGCAAAGAAATTTATATTTTTTATTTTTTATTATAATGGATTTCCTCAAAGTAACGCCTAATTCTATCAATTATCTATGTTTTAAAAGTAAAAGAAATATAGGACGCCATCTAGTGTTCAAACTTTTCCCTTTGTTCCGAAAATGATTCCTAGGTACCTTTAAAATTCCTACCTATTGGTAGATATTTCAAATTGATTAGTTTTAAGAACGGTTGTTAAAAATAGTTTATAGCTCATGTAATAAAAAATCATTTAACATGGAGCTGAATATACTAATAACAATTATAACGAGATATTGACCGTGATCGACTTTGAGTTCATATTGAAGGTGTTGTATAATTTGGTACGGGCGGTAGTTTCCCAACAATCTACTAACCAATAGTAACCGTTTCACTAGTAGCACAATGCGGATGGAAATTGTGCGGCATTTTTTACATCGTCAGCGCGTTCATTACGACATACTCTGATAACGATGAAAATATGCACCTTTGTAGGTACTCTAACCTACAAAAATATCGTATGATGAACGAATGAAAACTAATTCAATTTATTCTGGAGTTTCAGTTGTTACATAGATTTAGTAATAGCACATGAAATTACACATTTTTACAATACTTACTAACTTTTCAAACATTAAATACAGCTAGCCTTCCAGTATTTTTGCTTGAAGTCTCTTCTTTTTTGAAACGTAATTGGAACAAGTATGTTTATATGTAATGTATAATGCAACAATAATGCATAAGTTTAATTGCAATGTCATATTTAAAAATCGCTGAACATGTCTTTTAAATGTATGTTAAGGCTTTTAAGAATGACCTCGTTGGCTAAGAACCCACAGTAAGGCATGTTTTGATGAGTTAGGTACTAATTTCCTAATATTACAAAAATGATGTAGAGGCATACTTAATGATTCCTTATATTTACGTGAACACTACACATTGATTAAAACTACCTTTACGGATTTTATCGCGTTTAATTTACATGATTGTGCGACCATAGGTGCTGGAAAGCACCCGAAACGTCGGGAATTAATAAAAAGTCATGTAAATTAAACGTGATAAAATCCGTAAAAGTAGATTTAATTAATGTGTAGTGTACTTATCTTCATTTCAAAGAAATAAAAACAAAATAAAATATAATATTCATTTTATTTTATTAGTTTCGAGAAATTGTAGATTTCCTAAAGACGATGAAAAGTAACCACACAACATGACTTTGGTTCCTTTGAAATAAGCTACATTTTTGTGGGTATACGAGACTATAATTGTCTACATTCGTAAGTGACCTGGTGCGGTCAGCATGCGGGAGCAATTGGTAGATTGGGGACAGATGACACACTAATTTACCTTGTAAGGGAATTCTGTTTAGCGGTGGACTTGTGATGAGCGGCAGTAATATATGATTATTAAGTTAAATTAGCATCGGAGGATGGACACTTAGACGATTTTGTTAAGTTTATGTCTGATTACTAATTCATGTAAAAAAGGTACTTTTTGGACCAGAACCTTTACAATATGTTGATATGCTGGGATTTGAATCTAGGTTTCGCAACTCGGCATCCAGGAACTCTATAAAACTACCCGTTCGAAAAACAAAAACCAATACGACTTAGAAACGGTCACAAAATACGGTCCTAAGCTACAGCTTACCAAAACGAGATTATCACTGGGGAACAACTCATGGCTTAAGAGCTATCTGTCCGGCACTGACTCTTTAACTTAATCTGATAGACAATGACTATTCTTTTTTTATAGGCCCAGGGTGAAAAACGAACACACAATCCACGTATTGGTATGTTGATGCCATGGCCCATAGACATTTATGTCACGATTGAGGACTAAGATTAAATGTCTTATTTCTAGTGAAAAGGCTCTCCGGCTATCTACCTTCAATATACGAAACACATGGAGCATTAAGCTGCTATTTCACGCTGGTATTATGTGAGAGCGTGGTCCTTTTCCAGCCGAGCCGACCCATTCGTGCTACAACCACAATGTAGCTTTTCAGGAGCTAGGGCTTAATAGTAATATCATATATAAGTTGTTGAGTTTGTTGGAATATTTTTTTAATCGATCGCTCTTAAAGACCGTACTAATTTTATACTTGACTTGCTAACACAATGATACTGTCAAGATGTCCTTATCAAAGGCCCCTGTGAATTATAAGCAGTACCTTGAAATTTATTTGATAGCGTCGCATTCGGAGTAGGTTACTTGCCGGAAACATCTTGAACGTAGTAAAATGAAATGAAATGTATTTATTTCTTTGAAGCAAGAATGTAAAACTTCGCTTGTTATCAAGCGAAGTTTTACATTCTTTATATGCATTTTTTTAAATCTACTACTGTTAAGTAATAAATTTCTCTCCTTAACGGAGAGAAACGGCGAAATAAATTCCGTAGGTTCTTTCTTGTTATTTATAATACAATAATGTAGTTAGTAAATATAACAGTATAAAGACCCTTCGGCAATCCAAGTATTATCTATGAACTAAATTAGGACGTTAAAATTTGGAGCATATCAGTGCATAGCGAACCCGTGCTGACCAGTCTCTACAAGCAGCTCCAGTTCATAAGTAGTACGCAGTTCAATATTATAGCACACTAATAAAATAGTTCTAAAACTTAGGTGTCATGCTACGGATTTACACATGACATATTCTTATGCAAGGTATTATAGTTTGCATAACGTCGCAATTGTACCGCTCAGACACCACGTCGCCTCCGCAGCACACAGTGTGACTTCTATCTTAGACAATAAAATTGTAGATTAACCCAACCCTATCCTTATCCTGCTTGCATTACTATGCATTTGAGGATTACCTACAAACTCCTCTAATTATAAGTTTTTAATTTTTTACGTAACATATTATGGTTCTTATTTTAAATCAACATTTAAGATATAGTATATAGATATTCATAGATAAGAGTTCAACGATATTTTAGAAATGTTACATCTCGAGTAAAAATAACCATGGTGCTTTCCGATAAGTTTTGGTAGATTTTTGTCAGTATGGGGGAATGTAGGTCTACGGTTTACTGTTAACATGTTATTTATAGACTGTATTGTACATTTTATGAGGAAATTCTGAATGAGCAAGCTTCACTCCACTCAAAAGGTTTCATTATCCTTCTGTGTCTGTCTAGAATACTTACAGATAATAATTACTCTCAAAATTGATGTAAATAAATAATAATAAAAAATATTAAATAAGGTAAGAAAAATCCAATAGATAATTAAGATATTATAAAAGTTTATTGATGTTGTGACTCTACAATTAACGAATGATATTTTAAATTAAGACGTCTTTTTCTCATGTTTAAATGAAATATCTGAGAGAAATGTGTGGAGCGTGATATTTGGAATCCTGTAGATCATTATTCAAAAAATATAAAATATTAACACTAACTAGTATAAAATATAATGCAAATGGTTGTGTTCGTAAAACAAAACCTTGGATACCTATTTTCCAAGAAGTACAAATGTACGACGGCGTGATCAGAAAAGTAAAGTAAAAGTCAAACTTCACATTCACAGTTTTGAGCTAGCATAGTTTAAAATAACTGTGTTTCATATAACAATAACAGTTTGTAATAGGGTTCCGAGTAATATTTCAGAAGTGCCACTGCCGCAATTAAAAATAAATTAAATAAATGGTTGCGTGAAAAATGCGGATTTATTAGAAATGAAAATCTTAAGGAATATAATTTTTATAATTTCTATACCATATTTTGTCAATTATATTTATGTAATAATTTTATAAGCATTTCCATGCCAAATTGAGCAGAATATAATACATTACACTGTACCAATTTTCATTATTTATATAAATAAATTATTTTATTTCATTTCGCTTCAAAGTACTCAGCTCAGCAATAAATAAGAATTATACAAAACGATAATATTTTTCCGAAGCCCCATAGCAGCGATCGAGTTAGATCATATTGATTCACAGTTTTTTTATCGAATAACCGGAACAAATGAGTACACAGTCCACCTAATGGTAAGTGGATTCTGTGACCCATAGAAATCTACATTTATCCTCAATTAAGAATCAAAAAGCGTTGTCACCCTGAGGTTTAAGATGGAATACCTCCTTTCCAATAAATAGGGTCTCCAGATCTCTACACTCACCATACGAAACACAGCAGTATCAAGCTGCTATTTTACGCTGGTATTCTGTAAGAGGTCCTTCTCCGGTCGAGCCGACCCATTCTTGCTACAACTCTAATATAGCTGCAGCGTGGTGCTACCACGTAAAAAATATATACGTTATATTGAAATTGAAATATCTTAATACCTTTCTTCTCTATTAGTTTCTTCCGTCTACTGCCGGATCTGTTTTTTTCTCGTAGACGACGATTTGCTATGAATATAGCAATGCGATGGCGAATGCCAGGCAGAACCCCGTCCCCGATCTGAGTGTTTTAATACAAGTATTGAATAAGGGGATGTTTATACCTGTCTTAAAATAAAATACCGAATTTGAAGTACTTCTTACTGCATCTACGGGGCGATATGGGTGACGTGTTTTCTTACACAGCAACCACACGTCAATGACACTCCTAAATAAATAATTTTTATAACGTGGGAGTAGAGTAGACGTGTAAGTGGGGATAAATATGCACGAACATAAAGTAAAAAGTCTTTTTTTTACTATTCCAAGCCAGCACCTAACTACAACCCCACCTGATGTCCCATCACGTAAGAGGATGTAGATGTAGTTGTTATGTCTGTATAAATTCAAACATTAAATAGAATAATTCTTAGGATAGACCATCCCATTATTAGGCAACATAATCCTTAGAATATTGTCAACGATACAGATAAAAAGTGTAAGTACTCATATTGTGACGGCGCTTTATTATTATTAATAATTAATAATTAAATTATATGTAAAGCCGTCTAAAATTATCTTAAAAGTAAAATTTTAAGAAATTAAAAAACAAATTAATAACCATAAAGTTAAAATAAATACATTGTATTATTGTAAAGTAAAGGCTCATACAGAAACAGAAACAGAAACTTTTTTATTCAATGTAGATTATAAACAATACTTATTGAAAGTCAATTTTTTTATTTACCACTGGTTCGCAATAAAAAACCTCTGTCCTGGGAAAACCTCTGTCCTGTCCTTAATATTGCCTTTCAAAATCAATAACATTGATAAAAAATATTTAAGATAAATGTTATTTAAAAATTGGAAAATTGGTCAAAATTATCTAAGCTGTTGAGCGTGTTCACTGTTCATGTAAAGTAGCGTGTTATTGTATATATGGAGGGTATTCGTGTAGATGTAGAGATTGCTTATAAAATGTAGCTGCTGGAGACGCATACCCAAAGATGTACATATATATGGGATGGCCGGGTAACCAACTACTCTAGTACTGTTGCACAATGTATAGTCCTATATAATGGACTTATGATAGTAAGGTCTATGATACAAAAGCATTACTATAGAAGGTTTCTATGATGCATAAACATTACAATATTAGAGTTTGAAACAGAAACTGAAACGTTTTTATTCAATATCTTTTAATATATAAATTACGTGTCACGTTGTTTGTCCGCGATGTACTCCTAAACTACTTGACCGATTTTGATTAAATTTGCTCAGCGTGTGCAGTTGGTCTAACTTGAGAGATAGAATAGTTTTTTGGCCCATGAGTGAAAAAATCAAAAAATTTTTTTGCGAATTTAAGGATTTTTAATAGGACATGACAAAGGGTCGTCGAAAGGGGCAGGACAACGTCTGCCTGGCAAGCTAGTAGATTATAAATAATACTTATTGAAAGTCACTTTTTTAAGTTGTGGGTTGAAGTCCCATATTTCAAAGATATTAAGATCTATGATACCAAAGCATCATTATAGAAGGTCTCTATGATGCATAAGCATTATGATAGTAGAGTTGTGGATTGAAGTCCTATATGTATAAGTCCTATATTAAAGACATATAATAGTAAGGTCTATAAAATAAAGCAAATATGTTGAAGGTCTCTAATGTGTAAAAGCATTGTATTATTAGAGATGGGACTTCAAAAGGATTATTAAAGTTGCGTGTAGACTGCATCACAGCGTACGAGACAGAGGTAAACTTGGACTCGCTAACCGATCATCTTAGTGCCGGTGGTAAGCGGGTTTTTGTAGTAATAGGGTTTGCCCGTGGACATCGTATACCCATACCGTTTGTGGGCGGCATAGCGTTATGATACGTCGGCTATCTTTCGGAGTGGGATGAGTGGGTTTGGTAGCACTTTTAAGTGTAAAAAACATACTAAAATCCATGTCTTAGTTAGCGCTATGATACGTGGATTTTTGACTACCGGCGTCTTAGTGGCGTGCTACTACGATACGTTGGTGTTATTTTTTAGTTAATAACAAAGTCAATAGGGAACAGGGTGTGTTGTGAGGGGGCACCACCCGTGTGATAGTTACATTGATGCTTACTGCTACATGCCGTATTGCGTCTTGTGATAGATCTGCGGGTGTGCTGATCATGCAATCGGTGGTCATACCATACACTTACATCACGTCTGCAGGAACAGCGGTGTGGCAAGTGGTGACGCTCACGGAGGGCTTTTTATGGTCAGTGTGCCTATTTGCCTAAACCGTGTTACGTAAATTCACTGTGAATAGATTTGATCGTATTCTGTATGGTGTTTACACGCTTTTACATGCGCGACTTCGGTCGATGTTTGTGCTTACGCACTACCAAGGGGTGTTGATTGGAGTTCAGTTCCCAACTTAACGTCCACTTCAGGGGGAGCCCGATAGTTGGTTGACGCTCACTGCACACGGCATGTGTGGAGCCATGTGCCTCTTCCACATTTTTTTTAAATGTGGGAGAGTGAAGCCCTTGTTACTGTTACTTAGTGTTGTCAGCCATCTGCACAGGGAGGACGACTCACTGGCCCATACTGCAAAGGAGAAAGCCGATCTTCTAGGCTCTTTCTTTGCGTCTAACTCGACTCTCGATGACGGGGGGAGTACGCCGCGAACCACCCCGCGGTGTGAGTGCTCCATGTCGGAAGTGCAGTTCACACAGCGCTCGGTTCGCAAAGCACTCCTCTCCCTGGACATCCACAAGTCGAGTGGGCCTGACGGAATCCCCCCAATTGTGCTGAGGACGTGTGCTCCAGAGTTGGCACCGGTTTTAACGCGTCTTTTCCGGTACTCCTACTCCCTAGGCGTAGTCCCAAAATCATGGAAGACGGCTTTCGTCCACCCGATCCCTAAAAAAGGCGACCGCTCAGACCCGTCCAACTACCGGCCAATCGCCATCACCTCCTTGTTCTCCAAAACAATGGAGTCCATTGTAAACTGCCAGCTCATGAGGTACCTTGAGGATCACCAGCTGATTAGTGACCGCCAATACGGTTTTCGCCGTGGTCGGTCAGCTGGTGATCTTCTGGTCTACTTCACTCACAGATGGGCGGAGGCAGTAGAGTTCAAGGGGGAGGCATTGGCCGTTAGTTTGGACATTGCGAAGGCCTTTGATCGGGTTTGGCACAAAGCGCTTCTTTCGAAGCTCCCTTCCTATGGGCTTCCCGAGAAATTGTGCGATTGGATCACCAGCTTTCTTGCAGATCGGAGCATCAAGGTCGTTGTAGACGGTGCAAGCTCCGATTGCAAGCCTATTAATGCTGGTGTTCCACAGGGCTGCGTGCCTACTGCGTGAATACTGTTCCCATCTCTGGGCTGGGGCTCCCCAGTACCAGCTCCTTCCACTTGACCGCATCCAGCGCAGAGCGGCTCGAATCGTCGACGACCGAGTGCTTTCCGATCGGCTCGATTCACTGGCGCTGCGAAGAGATGTTGCATCTCTTTGCGTATTTTATCGCATCTATCACGGGGAGTGCTCTGAGGAATTGTTCGGATTAATCCCAGCCGCCAAATTTCGTGAACGCACTACACGGCAAACGTCCCGATACCATCCACACCATCTGGATGCTTGGCGGTCCACCACTGTACGTTTCACAAGGAGTTTTCTTCCACGTACAACCTCTCTGTGGAATAGTTTACCACCGGCGATTTTTCCGGACCGATACGACCTGGGGACCTTCAAGAAAAGAGCTTACTCCTTTCTAAAGGGCCAGCAACGCACCCGCAATTCTCCTGGTGTTGCGATTGATCATGGGCGGCGGTAGTCACTAAACATCAGGTGAGCCGCATGCTCGTATGCCCCCTCTTCTATAAAAAAAAATTGCCTATGACTAAACCTTAGAAAGATCATTTTGGAAAGATAAAAACATATTTGTTTAGCCTGGTCACGTATATATATATTATATACAATTATATAAACATCAACCAAAGCCTAATCGCACTAACGATATTTCCGGACGAATGTAAAATGATAGAGACGACACGAGATTTAACGGAATCTTAATATTGAGCAATGTTTGAGTATTTTGGCGATAGTCATTTTAATTATTATTTGCTACTACTACTTTTCTATACTTAGTTTTACCCGAAAGCAATTGGCCACCATAAGTTTTAGCTATGAGTAAATCGTATACACACATATGTTTAATCAACCACTTCCGGCTGCACCTCGTTTGTAGCCAGCCAGTTGAAGCTTGATGTAACTGTACTTTGACTCTTAGCCGTGACATATACGCAAATCAAGAAAATTTAAGGAGGCTCATTATCTCAAAGCGTTCTTACCTTTTAAATTCTCATCTAATTTATAATGACTTTTTTCATTAGAATGCTTTTAACATCCACGTTGAACGCAAAGACAAATAAATAATATTACTGTGTATATATAATATAGATTTAGTCATTTAGCAATCAATTATATACAAATAACGTTTTAGAGCCACGGTGTTCCATGCACGCTGTAGGGTTTTTTTTATAAATGAGAGGGCAAACGCGCATGAGTAAACAGGAGGAAATGCGACCCAAAATTACCCAATATTACAGACACTATTTTTGTAAGTATTTACTGTAATCAAAGGTATTAAAATAATTTCTAACATAAATAACATGAATAGTATGAATATGAACTGTAATGCAACAGTTAAGATATTAATTTGCTTAATGTCTCTGAGTGAGGCTTATGGTCTGATATTGTATACGGCGCTGAAAACTGACACATAATCACTGGCATTATAGTGCCACAAAGAGGTTTATCAAACTTTCCAGAGGCACTACTACTTAAAGTAATTAAAACAATGAACATGAGTCAACTTACCGACAACGATTCATTTTTATTAAGGCCTTGAGGCAATCACTTTAACGCAATGTAAGTAATCTTGCGAGTTGCACTACTTTGCCTAATTAACACACTTCCTTTGAAAAGGTTACATAGTCTACAGATTTCAACAAAGAAACTGTTACATAGCCTTTAAAAATGCTATGATTCGATTTCACGCTCTATTATTGTAATGTTAAAACTCGAAATAGAATCACATTGTCCTAGCCCAAAACATGAACATTTATTGAACGTACTTCAAACACTAATAATAATTTGATTTTAATTACATTTTATCTATCAGTTTTATCTACTTTTAGAATGTGTCTTATCTGTGGTATATGAAAAAAGAAATGCATTACTTAAGTATACGTATGGATTGATCTCGGGTGTAGATTTATTTAGCTGATAAAAACTATTTCATTGTTTATTTTGTGTGGCAATTTAGTATCATTTGTGACATGTTTGTAAGTTGTAAGGAAATTAGAATGCATGGATCATAAATATGTTCATAAGTTATATGATTTATGCTTTTTCGTAGTCTTATGAGGTCTTAAATGCAACATTTACTTCTTCAATCGCCCATAAGTTCACATTTGTATATGAGCCTCTCTTGTTGCAGAGAGGTTTTGGCTAGCCCTGACCCACGACGGCAACACTTTTGATTCGACTTCCCGTTTGTGTCTATCTTTTTTCTGGCGTAAACGAATTGCCATTACATAACGTTTTAGAGCCACAACTCATCAAAGCCCAGTCCAAACCCTTGGACCTTGAAAGTGGAACATACATAAACACATAAACATAAACACTCACGCCTGTCACCCAGAGGGGTAGGCAGAGACTACAGACTTCCATTTGGCACGATCCTGACACACCTCTCTCGCCTCCTTCACATCCATACACCTACGCATGCATGCTCGTCGGTTAAGGGTACTCCTAATTTGGCCCGTTTTCAATAAATCGCCAATTTGGTAGATAAATTTTCGCCTAGGACGTCCCTTTCCGACTCTGCCATTCACTTCTGCAACATAAATTTTCTTTGTCACTCTTTCCTCATCCATTCTTTCCACATGACCAAACCACCGAAGCATTCCTTTCTTAATCCTGGTCACAACATCATCTTGCAAACCACACTCTTCTCTTATCACACAATTTTTCACCCTGTCATTCAGATTCAGCCCTAACATACTCCTTAACGACCGCATTTCTACTGCATTTATTCTACTCTCGTGCTTCTTCTGCCATACCCAACTTTCACTACCATACGTTAAAGTAGGGACCAACACAGCATTGTGAATTGCCATACGTGCCTTTTTTGACACGTTTTGACTCTTCACAATAGAGTGCAGGCCCCCATTTACTCTGTTTCCTGCGTTCACTCGTCGTTCTATATCCTTATCATATCTCCCATCCCTGCTAAATACGCACCCCAAATATACAAACTCATCTACTTGCTCGATCAACTCCCCTTCTATTCTTATTTCACATATCGTTTTACTTTCATCTCTTTCAAAAACCATAATTTTCGTCTTACTTGCGTTCACTTTCATACCCCTTTCTTTTAATGATCTGTTCATTAATGTAACCATCATTTGCAACTCAGCCGCCGACGACGCAAGAATAACTTGATCATCTTCGTACAAAAGGCATTTGATGGTTAACTCACCCATTCTTAATCCGCATTCTTCAACTTTCAAATTTTGCAAACAACTGTCCATAAATAGGTTGAACAACCACGGGGAAGCCACACAGCCCTGTCTGACACCTTTACGGATGCCAAACCGGTCCGAGTAGACCCCGTTGATCCTAACACAAGCACTAGAGTCCCTATAAAGAGATTCCAATGCCTGTATCAAGCCAGCGCTCAACCCAAATGAGTTCAGTGTTTGCCATAGCACATTCCTATCTAAGTGGAACTCTTTTTAAATCTTTATTTTCAAAAAAGTGGTTTATGTTTTTAATGTCACCCCCGTGATATAACACACAAATAATATCATCAAATAAACTAATGAACACATAATAGCATAGAAAGTAACAGAGCTACATACAATAAAAGTAAATTTAACAACAAGAAATAGATATAATGTAAAATCCTGTGATATGATTACTCTTATAAGTAGGAAAAGATTACATCTCTTATAAACTCACACCAAATGTAAATAAAGTTGATAAGCATTTTGGCCTCATGATAAACTAAAGAGAGTATGATATCATTGCAAATGTCTACATTGTGATTATGCAAAAATGCCTATCTTAACTTTGTACCACGTTCCGGACACTTTCCATCAAAATATGATGCACATCTTCTACGGGATTACACTCTAAGCAGTTGGGGGTATCTGATATTCCAATCAGAAATCGGAAATTCTTTGATAGAATGTGGCCTTAACAAAGTCCTAAACTCGCTACAGTATTCTTCCACTTAATTTTATTTTTTTCAAACCATGGGTAATGAGGAGATTAACACTGAATGGTCTTCTACCAAATTCCTCTACTAAGTGATCGTTCATCAAAATACTCTAGCCATAACTGCCTACAATTTACTTAAACCTCACGTGTACCGGTAAAATGCTATATGTAATACCGCTAATAGCTTGGTTCGCAGCTCGATCAGCTTCCTCGTTTCCTATAATGCATACAGGCATTATAGGAAACGAGGAAGCGAAGGTATCCATTGGAAGATCACCACCTTATTTAATGGACTAAGCTTGCAAATGGCATCTAGGATGCTTAAGGCTATCGAAAGTCCTCGAATATTCGAGGGTAGCCGAGACAAATGTAAAAGAGCGCTTTTAGAATCGGATAATATGACAAATTGATTGTAATTCAACGTTGTAACGTACGATAAAGCCTGGGATATCGCGATCAGGTCACAGTGCATTATAAAAACGTCAGCCCTTATTTTAAATCTTACACAGATGTTCATCTGCTGATCAACAAAGGCTGCACCGCATTTAGTTTTATCCTTTGATCCATCTGTGTAAATTTTATAGTGTGTCTTCTACTTACTTTTTAGGAAGTTGCAACATACATTACGCAAAATTTTCTGTACCGACATGCCTCTTGGGTATTCCATTCCATCGATTATAGTCTTAAAATTATGAGATATTTCATGTATAGACATTAGTAGTAAATGCAAACGCTCAAAGAATAAATCAATAGTTTGGAGTCAGAATGGATAGAAAAATTACAATATTTGTTATGAGTGTGAACCAGTAACGGAACTTTCTTTCTCCTCCAGTTTAGGCCCTGACACTGATTGGTCAGTTCTTTTAAAACGATTATTTTAATAGACCTAGACTTAAACCAAAATTTGGCCGCAAGATATTTTCTACGAATGAACAGTGGCTTTCCATGACGTGGTTATAGGTGTTTCTTATAAATCCGTTATCACTCTCATCGTTTGATTCTGTACTTTATCCAGTTTGTAAAAATGACATTTTACACTACTATCATATAATTTATGACAAATTAATTGTAAAAGATGACTTTAATCCTTTGGATGAACACCCCATTTGGAACCTGCTAACATTTTAAATATATTTAGAAACTTAAGTAGTTTTTCCCTCGTTTCGTTTGTGTGTTTAACCCATTTTAAATTTCTGTCCAGCCACATGCGTGAACCAAACGTTGGTTTTTCTGTGAGAAATGTTTAGGTAAACCGATATCTGTCATCGTAGAGTTTAAGGCAACCATAGCATCTTGAGCAACAGAAACTGCATCCATATGTTTATGATGAAATATGTTTTTTAAAGATATTGATAGTTGCTGCGTTAAAAAAATTATGGACATAAGGGGTCACCTTGTGCTGTACTAGTTCCTATAAATCTGCTTACAGACTCTTTATTGTTTAGTTCGATACGAGTAAATAACCTTTGCGAGTGCAAATATTGATTAAGGTAATTACACATTACGGTGGCTACTTCTAAATTATCTAACGCACCTGAAAGACTTATAACTTTGACATTGTACTATGTGCCGTCGATATCAACAAAACACCCTACAGTAGCATCTTCGTTACCAAAGTCATATGTATTCGTGACACTAATCTAGTCAAATTGTCCATGCAAGACCGCAATCTTCTAAAGCCTACTGCTTCATCTTATAACCAATTTTTTTTTTCTATGTAACATTCCAATCTGCGCATAGTAATTGTAAGAAATATGTTAGGTGGACAAGACAAGGATTATAGGCCTAATAACTGAATCCGACATATTGTTAATTTTCGGTTTTGGTATAGGATTTTTTTTCATATCGCAAAAATCTGTTATATAAAGATATGAGAACAATTTTGAAAGCATTTGGAAGTTTCACGATCATAGAATATGAAATATCATCTGCACCAGATCACCAGGTTGCTATATCGGACTGTTTAATTGTTTTTGCGAGTTCATGTAACAAAATAGGTAAAGATAGATGTACGTTCTCACTAGTAAACACAGGACCTGGTGGATCTACATAATCAGGTGTTTAACTACACGGTAAAGAGTCAGCTGACTCACTATTGATATAACTTTTCGCTGTCCTGCACCTCTTTAGCCACTTCATTTTAGCCCAAATTTCATTTGAAGTTGACACACTGCCAATGCTGTCACGAAAACCTTGCCATGACCTACTTTTACTACTACGAATGATTTTTTGTTCCAACGTGACCTTTTTCTGTAATGTCTCTAAATTGGCTGGTGGACGATTTCTCCATAAAACAGCAAGTGCCCGACATCGTTCCACTACAGCTTTTGAGACATCCGTACTTTTATCGGTGAAGAGGGTTTTCACATATTTTAATGATTGGATATACTTACCAGCTGCCCCGTTAATAATATCAATGAAAGCGTAATACCATGAGATATTGGATGTGCTAATATTAGTTTTCATCTTAATCATTAAATGGTCACTTCCCAAATTTTTATTTAGTACTATCCAGTCGAACTTTAAAGCTATATCCAGAAAAGCTAAATACTCGTATAGGTCGGGAGAAGATTTGTGTATTATGTCGTTAACAAGTTTGATGCAAGAATGTGAGCCGTCATTAAGTGAAACAAAATTGTGGTCAAAAATGGAATTCAAAATTTGATCACCTCGTGAATAATTTGTAGTTGACTAGTTGGTGTGGTGCCCATGAAAATCTCGTGCTATTTAAGTCTTTCGTTCTAGTCTCTCAAAGAGATGGGCGGTATAAGGAGCATACATTTTCTATTTCCAATTTAAAATTCTAATATGAAGAATCTCAATTTCGGTTCAAAATTATGTTATTGTGTCTAAATTAACCTATGTGTCAATATAGCTACACCCTCAAATTCGTCAGCACGATCCCCTTTAAAGACGTTATAATCGCTAACGTGAAAGTGACTACCCGGGTCTAACTAAGCTTCGCTTATAACAGTAATGTGTATATTTTTTTGATTCAATAGGATTTCTAGGATGTATACACATCCCCAGGCTCGCGAATCTGTTTATCTTGTTGTGATGATTCATTTTCAGATGTAGGTTTTTTAAGTAGAGGTGGGTCATTCTTCATATTTAGTGGTCGAGGTATTTTTTAATAGAATTAAGGTGACAAACGAGTACACAGTCTACCTGATGGTAAGTGGATGCTGTGGTCTATAGACATCTGCACTTAACCACAATTAAGAATCAAAATACAGATGCATTGTATCCCCTGAGGACTTTCCAGCAAAAAAGGGTCTCCGGTTCTCTACACTCGCACTACACGAAGCACAGCACCCATGGAGTATAGAGGTAAGGAGGACAATCTCCCATAGGAGAATAGTTGAAAATGTGTCCATCTGTAAGCAGTAAATAACAGTTCAAAAACTCTACACAACAACGCTCGAGTAGCTACAGGGTATGATAAATCGCCGTAAAATAGCCGTTGAGAGTGATTTTGAGAATAAAAATTTTGACAGCAATAAAATAATTATTATAAAAATAGTAATGGTGAAGTCTGTGCAATAGAAAAATATAAAAAGTTCTTTCAAATGTAGACTGTAGCTACCGTAGACAGAGAAACCTATAGGCTAATGATCAGCGTGGCCTCGAGTGAGAAAGGACGATACCGAATTTTTAGGTTATACAATAATCTTTATGACTTTTAAACACATTGAGATAAAAATTTTAATTGTTCTAAGAACTGAACTGAACAAGATTCACCAATCTTAAGGTCACAAAACACTTTTTTCTCACTTAAACCAACTTGTGAACTCCTTAAATCGCTACGCTGTCGAAGTTGTTTAGCAAACTGTAGAGTTTGCTAAACAAAAAAACCGGCACGGAGAAAGGGACAAACAATCACACCGCTCTATCTCATTTCTATGCAAGACGTATGTATAAATCTATCTTTTTCGTGTGAGAATGCGAAAGAAGGCGTCAATTTGTCTATAGGTTTCTCTGTCTACGGTAGCTACAGTGGCGCCGCCCTTATTTAGCGCTTTCCTACGGACACTTTTTTATACAGAGTCTGTACTCCTTACCTCTACACTCCATAACAGCACCATTAAGCGGCTACTTTACGCTCGTATTCTGTGAGAGCATGGTCTTACCTCCATCAAGCCGACCCATTCGTGCTACAACCATAAAATAGCTGCAGCGTAGCTCTGCCACGTATATTGATATTATCGATATTATAATAAAATACACAACGGTGGCACTATTTTATACACTTGTGTGAATAAAATAGTGCCACCGTTTTCCCTTTTAACTCAATAATTCAGATTATAACTTATTTGATGGATAATTTTTTTTTACTACGATTCGAAAATGAGCCCTAAAATTATTTACATTAATAATATCCAAACAAAGTCAAGAAGAGTTGAAGAATAAAGCTCCGAAACATTATAGGGTACATGATTTGCGTTTTATAATTGTTTATTTTGCATTTTTTTCAACGTAGTGGGCCGTACATATTATATTTGCCTTTGTTTGAAAATAGTTACTTTAGTTAGACACAAGGAAAATTCTAGAGCTCTTATGTCAGACGATGTAATACGCAGCGCCTTTCTTTTTGTTTAATTCACCGACACACTAAAAAAAACTTTTTATATTATGCATATAAGGTAAGTCATAAAGCAAACTTGATCAAACATTAAAAAAATAAACTAGTAATTCTTATTGATTTTTTTTCTAAACATTTTCTTTTATACATATAAATAAATTGTCTATACTTTTATTTAACAGCTTGATTCATTACTCAGTATAATGTATTAATATTGTCAAATTTTTCTCAGGCGCTATATGTTTTAATGCATCTAATTCATAAATTATTAAGTAATGCGTTATATTGTGGATTATACAAAAATATTATGAGTTTAAGTCGTTTTAGATTACGACGATAATAACTTCCAAATACGAGACGATGACATAGAAATACGTTGCGTAGAGTCTCAGGGAAACATTATTTTGTACATATTATTAATGCGTCAAACGCAACAAGTTTCACAGGTCTGTGAAACTTGTTGCGTTTGACATTTGCACAGAGTACTTTTTATATTTAGTGTCTTACGAAATCTTTTCTATTGTAATATACTAGTCTAATAAAATTTCCTTTGTTACCAAATAAAGAAATGTCTTACCCACTTTAAATATTTACTGTAAATAAATATATTTCAAATCTGTTTTAAATACAGTAACATTTTCTGGCTGACCCAAATAAACATAAATGTTTCCACATTCCAATCCATGCTAGTGTTAATTATTTACTAAATGAGTTGTGAAGTATACTAAATGTTAGGTTTTTCTTATATAAAGTAAAAATTTATGATAAGATAAAACGCCGTCTTCATACATTTTAATCGCCTGTCATTGTACTTTCCTAAGAAAATAGAAATTTATGAATATGTGGAATAAAATCAATCTTTACGAATGCCCTTGCGGGTACTTATTTTAAATTCTTGACTTGTAGCATTCGCTGCCAAATTATTTACATGGTAAGACTTCTTTTCTGCTAAGGAGGGCTCCAAAGAGCTTCGAGAGAAGCGCTTTGTGTCAAATCCAATCGAAGGCCTTCGCTATGTCCCAACTAACCAACGTCTCCTCCTTGGACTCTGGCGTATTATATAAACAAGAAGATAACCATCGTAGCGATCCCGACGGAAACCAAACTGTCAGTCACCAACAATAAGGGCTGTTAAGTGTGGTACCCAGATGCCCGTCTGTGTACCACGCCTCAACTTATTTTCTGCTACCAATAAGCAGTGCGTGCACTGCTGTGTACCGGTCTGAAGGGTATAGAGAGCCATCTTAGTCCTCAGAGGTGACAAGCGACGTATCTGTAGTCTTCTGTGTGTCGTATGTGAAGTCGGTTGCAGGCACAGAAATCGAAATGATGTTATTTCGATTTCTGTGGTTGCAGGTGTCCGTGGGCTGAAGTTGTCGTTAACATCAGGTGTGAGTTGTTTGTGACTTCAATTTTATAAAAAAAAAAAATCACTGGTGGACAGAGATGTTCGACGTTCTGATGGAACAGTGAATCTGATCGTCATTGAAAGAATGCATTAAATCTGGCTAAAAGCGTCTCTGGGGAAACTTTAAAAATATAGGTAAAATATCGATTGAAAGAAAATCAGCAGTATTTTATTCCTTATACATCATGTAGGTCTCCTCACGATGTTTTCGTTCAACATCTTGCACGTTATAAATTGGCACTTATAACCGCAATTAAAAATAAATATAGCTACAAATTAACGATTTCGGATATTTACTTGTGCTGTGAAACCTTGATTTTTGCCAAATTTTATAATTCTAGGTCAGCGGGAAGTATAAGTTTCTCTTTTGATTGTGTTGACTTAGAAGCTGGCATTTTTTATATCTTCAAGGGACTTTAGTATTTGATGTTAATTTTAACTTGATATCTAAACCTGTATCTGAGAAAATGGGTCTTGAAAGACGAATGTAAAGGGATTCGGATATTTCTTTCTAAAGTATGGAACCCTAAAATAGTATAAAAGAGTGACAACACATTGACGTTGTTTGTTCCAAATTGGTTGCAGGCTTGTTGTATCCACTTATCATTGGCGGAATGGCGGAATGGCGGAATGTACTGTTCAATTGGTGCCGGTGGAGCTGAATTACTGCGAACTAACATAGCTTATAAAGTTGTATTCATGTATTTATCAATAAATTTAACTTAAAATATGATTTATTTTACATTATTACATTTAATTTACAATGATGGGCAGCGTTCGGGAAATTACGTCAATCTCAATCTCTGAAAACTAGATTGTACAACCAGTGCATGTTGCCAGTGATGAGTTACGGATCTGAGACGTGGTCCTTCACTGCTGGCCATATGAGGTTGCTCAATGTCGCTCAGCGAGCTATGGAGAGGGCTATGCTCGGAGTTTCTCGGGTTTTATTGTAGTACGTGAGGGTAATAAGATCATCCGGTTAATATAGTCACTTTATTATAACTCAAAACCTAGAGCTTGGTTTGCATAGAATTTTCTGTGATATCAGTCAATCAAATAATAAATGGTCAAAAGGTGCTGCTTTATCGACGCCATGTTGACAGTTGAAATTATAGTAAATATTGTAGTCGATTAGTATTGTGTAGTGTAGTTTGTCTATTTAAGTCGATTTTTCAAACTATTCATAATTATTGTCAAAGCTTGTGTGCTATTGTTTCCTTAATATGTTAGTTATATATTATCATAGAATACTATAATACGTAATAGAATGGCTGTTTACCTTATTTTGTACGAGGATAGGCGTCATCGGGAGCACACATACAAGCAATTACGTAGTATTATCACCACCACCAACAACCCGATTCGTTGTGTTGACAGACAGATTTTAATATAGTAGGTAAAAAGATATTGAATGTCTCTATGTACAATTAAGAATATTATTCTTCGTAAATACGTAAAATATGTAGTTTTGTAGGCTAATATGTCAACAGTTCTGATACTGATAATACTAAAGGGAAGTACACGTATAAAATGTTTTTAGGCTATATTAAAAGTAGATACATGAAAAAAAATTAAAGTTTCAGGTTAATTACGTCGAGCGAAATATAGGTATAACCGGATTGATAGCCTTGTCGGCTGCAGCTGCCTTTTTTAAAACCATTTAACGACCTATATTACAATAAATATTATAAATTAACATATAAAAGTCATCGTTATTGACTACTTAGCAACAGGTGCTGTAATTTACTTCATTTTTACATATTATATGCATTAAATTAATGAACCGTAAGATAACGCAGTAGTATCTGAATTGGGAAGTGACGTGATCAAAATAGGTTTATTTTTTATATTTTAACAATTTCTAGCCGAAGCTATAAAGTTTATAAAGTAATATACTTAATCGTGAATAAATATATTTATTTATTTACTGACCTTACATACAAGATATACGTATATAGAGGTCAGTGCAGTGACGTATCACCTTTCAATACAGAAGATTTGTCTTTTATTTTTGATTTCTCGACGTTTTTAAATTATGTTTGTAATGGGTATGACGGCGACGGTTAAGAAAAATTGTAAATACAAAGCTTATAGGATCGGAGATACAATGCACAATAAACGAAAATGAAAAAAAAATTACTCGATTAACAATACCATCTAAATAAAGATATTTTTATTATGACAATTTTCGCGCGTTTATATCAACTGCGCATGCGCGATTCTACTGTTTCCCGCGCATGTGCGGATACAGAGTTACAGAGTAGTGCACATTTTTTGGTTGGAATAGCTTCTCTAGTACGTAGTACATATAACTCAATGACGAAAACAAATAAAATTTAGAAAAATATTTTTTTCAATTAGATAATTTTAATATCCGTCACCGCCTCTGGGCTCATCTACGTGTTACATGCGTCGTATTATCGCACTTCTTTTTCTTTTCTATGCAATCCTATAGTACGAGTATACAACATTCAGACAGTATTCAATAACAGTTGTATGTCTACCAGTGACAGTGACCTAGCTGCCACTAGGGGTCGCTAAAGCAAAACTAGAGCTAAAAAGTCGACCCCCTCATTTTCGTAGTACCTTAAAGTTGCAATCAGTAAATGCCTTTTATAGTCTATGTATATTCAGTTACAGCAGCTAATTTACAGATATTTTGAGCTTTACGGACGTTATTTAGGCAGATAACGCGGGAGCTGAGTTTTATTCCCGAACTCCATTTTTATGCCACTGACCAGTGCAGTTTACCTCCTACTCCGTTGATGCAGCTGCCCGTTGTTGGTCTACGTCTATTGGAAATTCATTTATGTAAAACGTATGCACAATACATGAGAAAATCCTACTGTGCGGCTCACGTTTTTTTTTTCAGAAAAAAGGAAAAATAACACCAAATAAAGATAATTATTGTAACTTTTTATTCTTCAGCGTTCCTTATCCAGGATATATTAATGGTCACTGCAAGATTTGGGTGCTTTCTAATCTGCTCATAAGGCCTTCTGTATCCTGCCAATGTAAAATATAGAAATATATAGAGTATGTAGAGTCAAGATGAGGAACGTTCTACGTTAGTCGTCAATAATTTCATGTTTGAACAGTTTCTAAATTTAAGATAATAGAAACATCAAATACAGCAAAGCGTAGTTTAGTCCTGAATTTTGGGGAAAAAGAGAAAATAACCAAAAAAACCTTCTTACACCACACACCATATTGCTTCTCGCCACTTTTTATCGTTAAGTACAACATTGTAAATACATTTTTTAATCTTTTGTCGAGAATCTACACCTCCATTAAGGCAGTCAGTGTAAAATACATTTTTTTAATTTTTTGTCGAGAACCTACACCTCCATTAAGGCAGTCAGTGTATAGAAAGTATTCCAGTCAAGTATATCGAGAAGTAAAAAGGTGGAAGCTATGATACCTAACTACGACTACGTAGAAAGATTTTCAGGAAGGGATAAACGAGATATATCTATTTTTGATACTAACATCGCTATAGACTTAAAATAGATATTAAAATATGATAAAATATATTAGAAAGGAAATAACAGTTTGTTATTAAATAATTATTTAAAGTCATTTTTTACTTTTATCACTGGTTCCAAAAAAATACCCGTTTTGGGAAGGGAAGAACCAAAAAATAGGTACTTTTAATAATAAAATACCTAAAATTAAATCTTTTTTTTTTTTATAGAAGAGGGGGCAAACGAGCATGCGGCTCACCTGATGTTAAGTGACTACCGCCGCCCATGATCAACCGCAACACCAGGAGAATTGCGGGTGCGTTGCCGGCCCTTTAGAAAGGAGTAAGCTCTTTTCTTGAAGGTCCCCAGGTCGTATCGGTCCGGAAAAATCGCCGGTGATAAACTATTCCACAGAGAGGTTGTACGTGGAAGAAAACTCCTTGTGAAACGTACAGTGGTGGACCGCCAAGCATCCAGATGGTGTGGATGGTATCGGGACGTTTGCCGTGTCGTGCGTTCACGAAATTTGGCGGCTGGGATTAATCCGAACAATTCCTCAGAGCACTCCCCGTGATAGATGCAATAAAATACGCAAAGAGATGCAACATCTCTTCGCAACGCCAGTGAATCGAGCCGATCGGAAAGCACTCGGTCGTCGACGATTCGAGCCGCTCTGCGCTGGATGCGGTCAAGTGGAAGGAGCTGGTACTGGGGAGCCCCAGCCCAGAGATGGGAACAGTATTCCATGTGCGGCCGAACCTGCGCCTTGTAAAGTTGCAGGCGGTGTGCCGGCATGAAATACTGTCCCGCTCTGCTGAGCACGCCAAGCTTTTTAGAGGCCAATTTGGCCTTCCCTTCCAAGTGACCACGAAACTGCACGTCACTCGATATGTCGACGCCGAGGATTCCGATACTGGCTGAGGCAACAAGGGGAGTGCCTTGAAACTGAGGGGATACGACAAAGGGGTTCTTATCTTTTTAGCGGTTAACGCGCAAACTTGTGTCTTCTGGGGGTTAAACTGGACTAGATTTAGTCGTCCCCAATCCGAGACTCTGTTCAGCAAAGACTCGACTTCAGACACAAGTTTGTCCCGGCACTCGGAGACGTTTTCCCGAGAAATATTGGCTCGGCCGGTGTAAAGAGCATCACCAGTGCTGTCATCTGCATAGCAATGAATGTTACGGGTATGCAACATATCATTGATATGCAGAAGAAACAGCGTTGGCGATAGCACGCAGCCCTGTGGAACACCAGCATTAATAGGCTTGCAATCGGAGCTTGCACCGTCTACAACGACCTTGATGCTCCGATCTGCAAGAAAGCTGGTGATCCAATCGCACAATTTCTCGGGAAGCCCATAGGAAGGGAGCTTCGAAAGAAGCGCTTTGTGCCAAACCCGATCGAAGGCCTTCGCAATGTCCAAGTTAACGGCCAATGCCTCCCCCCTGAACTCTACTGCCTCCGCCCATCTGTGAGTGAAGTAGACCAGAAGATCACCAGCTGACCGACCACGGCGAAAACCGTATTGGCGGTCACTAATCAGCTGGTGATCCTCAAGGTACCTCATGAGCTGGCAGTTTACAATGGACTCCATTGTTTTGGAGAACAAGGAGGTGATGGCGATTGGCCGGTAGTTGGACGGGTCTGAGCGATCGCCTTTTTTAGGGATCGGGTGGACGAAAGCCGTCTTCCATGATTTTGGGACTACGCCTAGGGAGTAGGAGTACCGGAAAAGACGCGTTAAAACCGGTGCCAACTCTGGAGCACACGTCCTCAGCATAATTGGGGGGATTCCGTCAGGCCCACTCGACTTGTGGATGTCCAGGGAGAGGAGTGCTTTGCGAACCGAGCGCTGTGTGAACTGCACTTCCGGCATGGAGCACTCACACCGCGGGATGGTCGGCGGCGTACTCCCCCCGTCATCGAGAGTCGAGTTAGACGCAAAGAAGGAGCCTAGAAGATCGGCTTTCTCCTTTGCAGTATGGGCCAGTGAGTCGTCCTCCCTGTGCAGAGATGGAAGAGATGGCTGACAGAAATTCCCCTGGACAGCCTTGGCGAGAGACCAGAATGCACGAGTTCCAGAAGGAAGGCGAACTAGTTTCTCGCCAATTCTGCCTATGTGCTCTGACTTTGCCTTGGCAATGACTCTTTTGAAGGACCTAGAGGCGGAATTATACTTCTTTTTTAGAGCGCTGGTGTTTACATCCCAGGACGCTGATGCATCAACCCAGGCTTGATAGCACTCCTGCTTATAGCATGATGCTATTTTACAGGAGCGACCAAACCATGGCTGAGATTTGCCTCCAATGGGCACCACAGAGGAAGGAATAAAAAGTTCCATACCCTGAAGTACCACATCAGTAACAGAATCCGCAACAACGTTGGGATCATCCGGCGAGAAGCAAACCCGCCCCCATGGGTAGGATGCAAAGAAAGACCGCATCCCATCCCAATCGGCTGACCTATAGTGCCAAACACGGCGGCAGCCTACAGAATGCAACCGCGATTTCAGCGTGAGTGGCACAACACTCCGGAGCCTAAAGGGGCGTCGACGGAAATCTGATATCCGTCCGGGTGAGAGGTCAGCAGAAGGTCCAACAGGGAAGGTGCATGATCCTCCACATCTGGAATCCGCGTAGGCGAAGTAACCAGTTGTGTCAGACCATATGCCAAGGCAAAATCATGAACAGATCTCCCCGCATGATCGGTTAAACGTGAACCAAGCCATTCGGCGTGATGGGCGTTAAAGTCGCCGAGGATCACGATCTCTGCGGAGGGGATCTGCTGTAGCAACGAATCTGCAGCCATTTGGACGTGGTCGAAGAGTCGGTCTGTTTCGGCATTACCGCTATGGGACCTATAGAGGCACCCGTAGACGCGCGGAAATCAAATAAATGTCTATTTTATACCAATATAAATAATATTATGAAAAAGTAAAGTTGTTTGTACGTAAGCTTGTTAGAAGATGAACTTAGTTAAATGAATACCACTGATTATTCTTTATCACGCGCTTTGTCCTATTTCTATTCTGTAACTAATGTTCTACCACTTTTTAAACAAATTCTACGTAACCTTTGAATCTAGTGGACTACTTAAGTTATTGTAGTTTCTTGTACCTTAACAGTCTATCAAAATACATTGCTGAAAGGCCTCTCACATACACTGATTCGTGGGGGGGATATTTGCATTTGCATAGTTACCACGTTTGGTAGATTTGACGTTCGCAGTGTTTTTATTATTATTAAGTTGTTATCAGGAACGTGCTACTTCTCATCTCCTGTTACAGTTCCCTGCTGCCTTCTCTAACGACATCCACCGGACAGCGGCACGGCTCCTGTCCGATATTGATATACTTACACCTGCGCAATACGGTTTAGTTTATTATTATTACATAATTTCGTATTTTTTCAAAAAGCAATATCGGATAACAATCCATATTATTTAAATAGATTTCATCAAAATGCGTTGAATCGTTACGAAGGTTATTTATGTTTATTCTTTTCAAGTTATTTCAGGAGCTCCAACTTTAAAGAATAAGGGTGACAAATGAGCACACAGTCCACCTGATGGTAAGCGGAAGCTATGATACATCTACATGTATCCTCGATTAAGAATCGAAATGCAGATGCCTCGTCACCTATGAGAACTAAGATGGAATGCCTCGTTTCCAGTAAAAAGGGTCTCCGGTTCTCTACACTCACCATACAAAACACAACAAGCCTTTAGCTGCTATTTCACGCTGGTATTCTGTGAGAGAGAAGAGCCGTGGTAGCTCAGATGGTTAACGCTCGCTGTAAATATAACAGAAGGCGTGTAACCCGGGTTCGATCCCCGCCGGTACCAATGAAATTGTTAATTGCAATTTTAAGTGCTGATTTACCACGTGCTCGGCGGTGAAGGAAAACCACATGAGGAAACCTGCATGTCTGAGGAATAAGAAAAACAACATTTTGAAGACATGTGAAGTTCGCCAACACGCATTGGGGCAGTGCGGCGGACACTTCCTTGCCCTAAAACCCTCTCAGAAATGAAGGGACGCCTGTGCCCAGCAGTGGGACGTATACAGGCTGCAACTTTACTTTTATTCTGTGAGAGCGTGGTCCTTCCACGGTTGAACAGACCCATTCGTGCTACAACTATACCTACTACTAATATAGCTGCAGCAGCGTGGCTCTACCACGTAAAACTACCAGTAGTAATTACAGAATCGTTCTCTTACTTTTGCTGTTCAGTTAAAATAGTTCATCAATTTTTAAATATTATGGGGAATTTTATTTTTTTCTTTCGTATTTATTGTCGCTTTCGTAAAATAGCACAGCGTAATTAGTTAAGTTGATTTTTATAATATTTTTTGAGTTCTATTATTTTTCTTTGTTATATTAAAAGTAAGTAACTAATCGATTTTTTTGTAAGTTATCAAGTCATATTAAATTGAGCAAATGTTAGACTTTTTTTATTTTTGAGTTTGTGTTAATTTTTTCTATAGGCATCCACCTTTTTATTAGATAGTAGTAAAGATTATTCTCCTTATTAGGACAATAACTACAGGCAATAATATCATACTCTTCTCCATATATACTTTAATTTACATAAAATGCTTACAAATTAAATAGTTGTTTAACTCTAATAGTTGTTATTTCATCTAAAATATTTTGGAAAAGCAATTTGTAACAACTTTGTTGTTGCCAAGCGAAGTTGCGTCGGTCGGGCAGTATTGATATGAGCATGACCTTCATCTTACTGTATTAGTGACTTTAGTATTTTGGTAGTTCATTGGTCATGGATGTAACAATCGTAGTAATCAAAAGGTCTAATGTAGAAATCACGTTTTTACACTTAGCATGATGTGTAGGATATATCCTGAAACGACCATCTTAATAACTTATAGCAAGATTCGGATGTATATATCAAACTAATCTTCTTTAGTTTCCTATTATAGTTACATGAATATTTTTGAATAATACTTTACATTAAAAAACATATTTGGTTGCATAAATGTTATTTATTTTAAAAAGATAAAGTCCGACTGGCTTGACACTGCCTTCTTGTCAACTTTTATCGCCAAGCAGCAGGGAATTTACTGCAGTGTCTCGGTAAGAAGAGTAAGAGACCGAGTATAATTATGAGATATTTCCTCGTCGACCTCATGGGTGACAAAGCATTTATGGCCTACTTTATTTGAAAATGGTTATAGTAACCTTAAAAGGCCTGCTCGTGTCACTCTAATTTTATAATAAAAAACATAATCCTTTTAAAGTTTTTTTATTAGTGTTTCTACGTGGTAGAGTCATGCTGCAGCTATATTGTGATTGCAGCACGAACGGGTCGGCTCGGCCGGGGAAGGACAACGCTCTCAAAGAATACCAGCGTAAAATAGCAGTTTAATGCTGCTCTGTTTCATATGGTGAGAGTAGAGACCCGAAGACTCTCTTTACTGGAAACGAGACATTTCATCTCAGTCCTCAGGGCTGGCAACGCATATGCATTTTGAAGATAAATGTAGATGTCTATGGGCTACAGCATTATCTTACCATCAAGTAAACTGTGTGCTCGTTTGTTACCCCTATTCTATAAAAAAAGTCTTTAAAATTTTTCTTCAACTAAGAACGTTTATCTTTTGCGGAAAGTTCAATGCACTCTAATATCGTCTATTCTGTTTTGGTCTGTGGATGCACTAACGTTAGCTTGTATCATATGGGACACAATACAAATTTGCTTTGAGCTCATGCACCGTAAAGTCGCTAGTATGGTAGATAAAATTACGGTGGCATAGTGTTCGACATAATGCTCTTGTGTTCCTTGAATTAAAATCGTAGTGTATGTATGTAATATCTAGATAAATGCCTTATAATGCACTGTACTGCCTGAGCTGAACAAGTTATCTGCATGACGATAAGACATGAACTTAACCGATCTTAATGAAACTTAACAGACAGAGAACCAATACCAGAAGTTATCTAGGCTTGTTATTACCAAAAAAAAAACACGAAGATTTTTAACTTTAGGACAATTAAAAATTTAAAAAAATCGGGAAGTTGTTGTTTTTACCCCATTTTTCCGAAAATTAAGATTTCATGAAATCTTGATGTTTTGAGGTCTTTTAACTAATTCGGACTGGTACATTTTGAGAAATCTCAAATTAGAAATTTTGAAAAACTGTTTTTTTGGAATAACTTTTAAACGGCTTTAATGATCGATTTCAAAAACTAATTAGCTTTTAATCTTGAAAAACAACGTCGATCGCCGTTGGTCCGGTCAAAGTCGGTTGATTTGTTTGGGAGATATCGTTAACGAAACATTTTGAAAAAACTGATTTTTTAAAATTATGCCGATACTTCATGTCAACCTCATAATTTGGTGAAATTCAGAGTGTATTGCATTTGAAATTAGCGGGATGTTCTAGGGATGGCCTGCAGGGTTAACAATTTTTTTTTTGAAAAAAAAATTTTTTATAAAATAAACGATCTTTGATTGTCTGAAATCTAAATAACGCCACATGAGTAGATACTGTATAGCGAACGCTGGTGTAGGTCGCTAGTTTGGAGTAAACCATAAATGTTCGGGGTTTCGCAGTGGTCTAATGGCGGGCCTAGCCGCATCTTTAGGTACACACAAGCAACCGGCTAACCAAGTTTTAGTCATGAATAAATCGAATAAATACACCTAATCTTAACCAAGTAATGTAGATTTATTTTTATTTTTAGTTGTATAATTATGTACAATATGCTTATAATATACAATACGTTTGGTGTGTCTATTAGTGATCGCGTAATTTTTAAAAATGACCGATTGAGGTTATATTCACATTATGCAGGGTTATGATTCAACGACTAGCCAAGTTTTAAACTTTATTTAAATATTTTAATAATGATATACCGTTATTACAGTTTTTAAGAATACAGATAAATAAGGCTTCTATCTTATGAGCGACAACGTTTTCGCCTCCCGATCGAACCTTACTAACGTGTGCGTGCACAGTAAAATCAGTTAAAATAAAGCATTACCAAGCATTTGGAATTTAAAAGATTAAAAAGACATAATTTTTGAGATTTTTAAGTTAGTATTTCTTCACCATTTACCTATATTACTTATTCTGATCCTTCTCCGCAAATTTGGCCGGTTATTGCAAAATAACCCTGTATATATGTTATGTAGTGATTACGGTTCCTAAATGTTCTAACTAAGATTTGATAGGTGACGAGGTAGGCAAGTTCATACCGGTATCGCCACCCACTGGAAAGGGTAGAATATATTTGAAGAAAGCTTAGATCGACTGTTTATGTTAATTCTTTTACAGACTGCTAGCTGGCCCGGCAGACGTGCCGGGCCAGCTAGCAGTCTGTAAAAGAATTAACATAAACAGTCGATCTAAGCTTTCTTCAAATAGATTATATATGTGCATGTTAAAAAAAGATTTAACGGATGAGTAGGTAACATAAAAGTAAGCATGTTATTCGCTTCAACGCGTCCGCTCTCTCTCACTCGGTTTCTCTAAAGCTATGAAACATTTGCATGATAGTGAATTCAAAACCGATTACAATCAAGTACGTACATCAGATAAGCAAATGAATTCTAACGTCTTAGGGGCAGCTGATATCTATCTATGGCATTAGATCGTCGGTCTATGGCCACGTCGCAATATAAGAAAATGCTTGTTTACAAGGCATCTGATATCCAGATCAGTGAGTATGTAAAGCGGAGTATATTACGGTAATTACCTGTATACACATTGTAGGTAAAGTTTAGTTGTATCGCCTTTTATATTAGTTGCGTCACGATGGATATGTTGTGACACGTCTAAGGATCGGAAAGATAGAGCACACATATTTTTATGTTAAGGGGAAATATAATGTCAAATGGCTTAACAAGATCCTTCGTTATGCCGAAAATATTGCAGCATTAATTTTGAAATAAATATATGGTAAAGTTGAGGATTAATGTTAGTGATTATGTTAGACGAAAATATGATTTCATAAAATTTTCTCGATAGAAAAAAAATCCAAAGTTACCTCCAAAATAAACAATAAACCGCTGTTATTCATAAAATACTTTAAATAAGATCATGAAACTTTGCATACTAACTGAACTAACTATAAAGCAGTGCTTATGTTATTTACTTTTTTAAAAATACCATTATTTTTACTGTAAAAAGAAATTACCTAAACTATTGGCCTTTTGAAGCGTGATTCTCGCAGCACGGTCACTACGCCTCGGCCTTTGGACGGGGAGGTTGTGTCGCTTACGATCAGAATATACATTACGCAACAGTACGACGTAAAATTAAAATGGGAAATAACCGTGATAAAAATAAGAAGCGGCTGGTTTGGCGTTAAGAAACAGGCATAAATATGATAAACCTAATGAAATAAGTGTCTAACGACCTTTCTACTTACAGTATTAGTGATTACAAACATATCGGTACATAGCATACGACGCGCGGGGAAGTGGGGGCGAAATTAGAATTTGAGCTGACTTACTCTTCCCTCTTAAGGGGATATAGTAAGTCAGCTCAAATTCTAATTTCGCCTCCACTTCCCCGCGCGTCGTATGCTATTTAGCGACATTTTGTAATCACTAATACTGTAAGTAGATAGGTCGTTAGACACTTATTTCATTAGGTTTATCATATTTATGCCTGTTTCTTAACGCCAAGCCAGTCGCTTCTTATTTTTATTACGGTTATTTCCCATTTTAATTTTACGTCGTCCTGTTGCATAATGTGTATTCTGATCGTAAGCGACGCTACCTCCCCCTTCAAAGGCCGAAGCGAAACTGACCGGGCGGCAGGAATCACGCTTTAATAGGCCGATAGTTTAGGTAATTTCTTTTTACAGTGAAAATAATGGTATTTTAAAAAAGTAAATAACATAAGCACTGCTTTATAGTTAGTTCAGTTAGTATGCAAAGTTTCATGATCTTATTTAAAGTATTTTATGAATAACAGCGGTTTATTGTTTATTTTGGAGGTAACTTTGGATTTTTTTTCTATCGAGAAAATTTTACGGAATCGTGTTTTCGTCTAACATAATCCTTAACATTAATCCTCAACTTTACCATATATTTATTTAAAAATTAATGCTGCAATATTTTCGGCATAATGGAGGATCTTGCTAAGCCATTTGAGGTTATATTGCCCCCTAATATATTTTTTACAAAACTTAAACTAAATAATTAATAATAATAACTGATAGTAAATCTATTTAAGAAGCGGTTTTACCTGGTAGAGCTACGCTGCTACTCTATTATAATTGCAGCGAGTATGAGCGGAATCAACTGTGTAAGGACTATGATAGTAAATCTATTTAAGAAGCGGTTTTACCTGGTAGAGCTACGCTGCTACTCTATTATAATTGCAGCAAGTATGAGCGGAATCAACTGTGTAAGGACTATGATAGTAAATCTATTTAAGAAGCGGTTTTACCTGGTAGAGCTACGCTGCTACTCTATTATAATTGCAGCAAGTATGAGCGGAATCAACTGTGTAAGGACTATGATAGTAAATCTATTTAAGAAGCGGTTTTACCTGGTAGAGCTACGCTGCTACTCTATTATAATTGCAGCAAGTATGAGCGGAATCAACTGTGTAAGGACTATGATAGTAAATCTATTTAAGAAGCGGTTTTACCTGGTAGAGCTACGCTGCTACTCTATTATAATTGCAGCAAGTATGAGCGGAATCAACTGTGTAAGGACTATGATAGTAAATCTATTTAAGAAGCGGTTTTACCTGGTAGAGCTACGCTGCTACTCTATTATAATTGCAGCAAGTATGAGCGGAATCAACTGTGTAAGGAGTATGTACGAAAAGAGCCTGTATGTGTGAAAAGAGCCTCCTCTTTTTTAAAAGGCCAGCTACGCATCTCCCCAATTCCCCTGGTATTGCAATTGTTCATGATCGACGGTAGTCACTTACCATCAGGAGAGCCACATGCTCGTTTGCCCCCTAACATATAAAAAACAATCTGCTGCTGCGTTTCGTATGATGAAGCTGTCTGCGCTACCAATATATATATATATATATATATATATATATATATATATATATATATATATATATATATATATTGGGTGTTGCAAGAGTCGACAAAGGGAATCAAGCCAGGAAATGGGCAGTAGCGTGTTCTGTATAACAAATAAAAATAAAAAAAATCAACCCATCAAGTGGCAACTGTGGCAACTATCCCCTCTATTAGGCGATCTATGGGAGAGACCTATGTAAAGCAGTAAACATTTAATAGGCTCTACCGGTAACTATATCATCATCATTACAGCCCTTCACAAGTCCACTACTGAACATAGGCCTCACCAAAGGAATGCCACAAAGCACGGTCCTGAGCCACCTGCATCCATCGATTTTCTGCATGTCTTACCAGGTCGTCACTGCATCTAGCGGGGGGTCACCCTATACTTCGCCTACCGGTACGAGGCTGCCACTTGAGAACCTTTTTTCCCCATCGGTTGTTGGTTCTTCAAGTTATATGTTCGGCTCATTGCCACTTCAGTTTACTAATCGGTTGCATGATTTCGGTCACTCTGATTCTACAGCGGACATCCTCATTTCTGACTTTATCGTGATGTGGTCTTTCACTGCTAGTCGTAAGAGGACGCTTAAGGTAACCATATATTGGTACACTTGCGCTTGTTTTTACACATTGACTAGAACTACCTTGTACTCATAACAATTCTGTGCTAAATCTAAGTTGTTCCCGTGACGATGGTTACCAGGAATTCGATACTGCGGCGGGGTGTATCAAAAGGTATAAATATAATGCGGTAAAATTTATAAATTACTTACTTAGATCTATATAACTTAGATCCTCATATAACATAAACTTATATTAGTTCACATTTGAATTATAATGTATTAAAAATAATAAAACAAAATGAAAGGGTTTTGGTTGCAACGCCAGGTTCGACCGGGGAAGGACCGTGCTTGCACAGAAAACCAGAGTATTTATGAAAGTAAATTCAGAGTAAAATAGCAGTGTACTGCTTCTTAAAAATATAAACTTTCACAACCATGATTGTGTTATGTGTTCACAACTATTAGAATATAATTTACATAGAGTACATAGTGTATGTGAATCACGATTAAGTTTTTCTAATTAATACTGAAATTACAAACGAAATTACAATCCACCTGATATAAGTGCCAACGGCCAGTCCATAAACAACTAAAAAAAATTACTGGTTTTTTGAACCCTTCAAACCGGAATACAGCAGTCCAACAACTGCCATTTGGCGGATAGAAATAGGTAAAAGACCACAAGACGAAGAATCAGAATACCAGCGTAAAATAGCAGCTTGATGCTGCTGTGTTTCGTAAGGTGAGATGAGTTTCGGAAACCAGTTTTACTGGAATTAAAGCATTCTATCTTGATCGAGGTTAAATGTAGATGTCTATATGGGCCGTAGCATCCACCTACCATCAGGTGTACTGTACGCTCCTTTTTCATGCCAATTCTATTTAAAAATAATGTACTCCTAGGTATCAAAAGAATCCCTACCACTTAAATTTGACCAAAGTGTGTACGAATAAACAAAGAGAAGTATAAAATGTAAAAATAAGTAAATATAAAGACAATTTATTACATTCACTATATTTTTTTTATAAAAGACAGACCTAAGAGTAATAAACACCCGGATGTGAAGCATCAACGCTCCGAAAAGTCTGGAGTATGTCAACATGTTCAGGATTGTCCCAACCATTATATCAGATTTGATAGACCACACATTCTCGCAAAAGAATATCGATATCGCAACACTATTGAAATTTAAAAAAAAAACATCCTAATTTCAATAGAGAAGATGCCTGGGTGCTACCATCTGCATGGGATCTCATAATTAATAAAATTAAATCCAAACATAAACATACTACTGCAAGACTTCAAGACACTATAAGCTCGTTCTGCGTAGATTGGACCACAAAACGAATATTTAAAAGTTGATGGTAGTCTTCGTTAACTATAATATCGGTACGGCAAACATCTCAATCACACCCGTGACCATGGGTGCTGGAAAGTGCTCGAAAGGTCGGAAATTAAAAAGTTAAAATTAAACGCGATAGGATCTGTAAAATTAGTTTTATTCCATGTGTTGTATTTATTCGTGGTTTATACGTGGTAAAGCCGCGCTGCAGCTATTATGGTTATATTGGTAGATATTATGGTTGCAGTACGGGTTGGCTCGACCGGGGAAGGACCACGCTTTCACAGAATACCTTACTATTTTTAGAAAGTTATAAAATGGCTATTTTCGTTTATAAAGTTAATACATTCGACAAAGCGACGGTACATAAAGATATAATACTTTCAGAATGTTTTCACGGATTTGTAATTTAGTTTTATTAGTTAATTAACCTAAATATGATAATAAATAAACCAAATGCAAAGACAAACCAAATTAACTGAGTGAGTTCAGTGTCAGATAAAGTAAGTAGCAAGCTAAGATACGGTTCTGACTCACGCGCCAGTTCGTCTGCATAAATACTTTGCCGTGTAAATTGTAAATCAATTTGATTCCTAGTCTCTACCCGATCGTGATACGTTTTTATTGAGTCCGAAACCAGTTTTAACATGTATCTCTTGACTCAAATCCTTAAATGTACGTGGTCGAGTCACAAGTAGCGCAGTGGTACGAAAAACATTTCGATGCATTTGAGTATACCTATACTATAAATGGTTAGTACAAAATCGATGACAAATTAGCTGATGATAATATTCGACTATCTATTATACATGTATATATTTTTAAAATCGGTCAAGTGCTATTCACAATTAGTGTCATATTAAATTTGAGCTACCATGGCTTAAATTTATTGTATGACACCAATACAACTTTTTGATAAACAAATATTTTTATATTATACATATTATTTTTGGTTTCCCTTTGAACTATTTATCTTTAACTGGTCTCTAAGATATTTTTTAGGATTATGGGAGGCAGGTGTCAAGTACTTGAAATACCACCTGAAAATAATTCTCTGTACTTACCTGACATTTTTTTAATAGGATAGGGTGAAAAACTAGCACACATTCCACCTGATGGTAAGTGGATGCTGTGGCCCACAAATGTCTACATCTGTTCTCGAATAAAAATCAAAATTCAGATGCTATAGCACCCCTGAGGACTAAGATGGAATATTTCGTATCAAGTAAAAAACGCCTCCGGCTCTCTACATTTACCATACGAAACGAGGCAGCATTGAGCTGGTATATCACGTTGGTATTCTGTGAGAGTGTGGTCCTTCCCCGATCGAGCCAATCCATTCGTGTTACAACTATATTATAGGTGCTACATGGCTCTACCAGGTATTAAAAAATGAGAAATTATAACCATGTCATATTAGTTTGACTAGTTCATTACGTATTTCATTTCACCTAATTCATTTGAATAATTTCAAGTATTACTTTATTTAAGCTTTAATACGTCTAGTATTAAGGCCAGGTTGCTCAAAAATGTCAAAAATGTCACTCGTAGTTTACTTAGTACTAAAAGCTACATTTGTCGAATAACTCGCCACTATTATTCGACATAAAGAGGGAATGTAAAAAAAAAAATTAATTGTTATCAAATAATAATATCACGCTTAGAGTCTGTAGTATTGATCTTACCAATCATTTATTTGTTACTGTAATCTATATTTTTTAAGGTTATGAGAAAAAAACAATGAACTTAAATTAATCAATCTCATATTATACTGATTTTATATTTTTAATTGCTGGCAACCCTTTTCTTGTACCCAATGTACGGGAATACCTTGTTTTGTATAACCCAACATTTAATACAGTAAGGGATTTCGCACATAATCGACTTCCCTTGTGTTTATGACTCCGCCACACTATTCTCCTCGCGCTGCTCACCGCTTTACTTCTCGCGCTGCTCATCGCTCTACTCCTCGCGTTGACGCGATGTTGCTCTCTCTGCCCACATACTGCTCTACTCGCGCAATTAATCGAGACGCTCCGCACTAGGTTGTGTTTGCTTTAACACAATGGATGTTTAAACTGTGGCAGCATGCGAGCTATATGCATATTTAGTATAGCTAATTAAATCAATGTCATACAAAGAAAAGTCATCCTCGCTAACAGAGATGGTGGATGACATCTATTCATCGCTATAGAATGACGCTTCCGTAAATGCTTCCGTGAAGAGCGCTCGATTCGAACTGCGTTTGCAAGATTATGTGGCCGGCCACTCGTGCTCATATTGCCAGTCCTTTGACTCGCGTCCAAAAATCCAACAAAACAAAACAGGTAGCGATGGGCATAAAAAGGAGCGTGACGGGTATTGTTGCCAGTTGCTACGCTAATTCTCTGCCTCCTTTCCCTTGCCACTCGTGTGTGGCAGGGGAAAGGAGGTTTAGTTTAGAATTAGTTTACATAATATTGGTTAAGATGGGCGGCACGCATTTGTTTGTTATTTGTGATGAGCTTGCTTAACGTGACGTCGGTCGAAGTTTTAGTTTTCGTCACGAGAACAAGTGCTTGAGTTAAGAAAGATATTATTGATTAAAAATTTCAATTAAATTAAAGACTGAAATAGTTGAAGTATAACTTAAAAAGAAAAACAATCATGCCAAATCCTCCATCTTAATTAAGCTTACTAAACTATAATCACACCAGCAAGCTCTATTTATTCAGAAAGAATATTTTCTGAGGCAGGTTTGATTTAAGAAGAAAAACGCAACCGAATGAAAAACTAGTTTTTCTGCACCACAATCTGACCCTCTTAGACTTTAAGTATTAATTACTAATAACTAATTAACTTCAGCATGATATGACTGGTTTTTGGCAAACTTTTAATATTTATGATAATAATTAATATTAAGTGCGTCTTGTTTATGAAGAAAAATTTAAGGTTGTTTTATTTGTAAGTTTATAGTTTTTTTTGTTCATTAAAAGTTTATTTTAGACAACTATTCGCCAAATGCCGAATAATACATTAACGAACAATAAATTTCGAGTAATGCAGAATACTGAAGTATTCGCGGCATCTCTAGAAATAACGTATAAATTAAGTACGTAATAGTATAAATTAAGTAAGTAATATCTATCTATCTCTAAATGATGCTTGGCACTGCGATCGTTAATCTTTACTTGGTAGACAGAGGCAATTTCTCCGTACAACAGGAGAAGCCATTTCCACCAGTGGCCAATAAAGAAGAAATAAAAGAAAACAGTGTCTACACAAATGTCTAAAATCATTATGTCAAAGATTTACATAGCCATTTTTATTTGCTGATTCAACTTAATATTTTTGAAACAAGAAGTTTTCTGTTGCTACGTACTAGAGAAGCTATTCCAAACAAAAAATGTGCATTACTCTGTATCCGCACATGCGCGGGAAACAGTAGAGTCGCGCATGCGCAGTTAATATAAACCCGCGAAAATTGTCATAATAAAATTGTTTATTTAGATTGAAAGATGTTGAATAAAACTACTATTTACGGATTTTATCGCGTTTAATTACTTTAATTTATTTTTATTATTATCCCGACGTTTCGGGTGCTTTACAGTACCCATGGTCACGGGGGGGACTGAGATGTTTGACGTCCCAATGTCATAGTTAGTCCGGCTACCTTCAGTTTTTTTTTAATATTAATTTTTGATCCTATTTACGCAAAACGATATGTATCATGAAGTCTTGCAGTGGTATGCTTGGGTTTGGGTTTAATTCTGTTAATTATAGGATCCCAAGCAGATGGTAGCACCCAACCATCTTCTCTATTGAAATTTGGATGTTTTTTAATTTCAATAGCCTCGCGTATTATCCTTGGTAGGAATCGGTGTTCTTTTGCGAGAATTTGTGGTTTATCAAATCTAATGTAATGGTGGGGACGATCTTGAACATGTTCGCAGACTGCAGACTTCCCGAAGCGTCGGTGCTTCACATCAGCTATATGTTCCTTCACGCGGGTTTTTATAGATCTCTTTGTTTGACCTATGTAAGAGAGACTACTTTCACAATCAAGCTTGTACACACTTGCATCTTGTAGAGGAATATTACATTTGATGGATGGAAAAAATTGACTAATCTTCTTCAGCGGCTTGTGGTATGTCTTAATGGACGCTCGCTTCAAGATGTAGCCAATCTTGACTCCTCTGACATATGGTAGTAGAGCAGGCGCGCGCTCGACTGTGGCCGGCTTCACTCGTTCACTGTGACGTAGGCGCGGGACCCGAAGCTTGTTTCCTTGCAATACTTGCTTGACGTGCTGAAGCTCCGCGGCCAGATGTTTTCTGTCACAGATCCCTCGTGCTCTCTGAAACAAAGATTTACCCACGGTAGCTAACTGTGAAGGATGATGGTGAGATTCACCATTTAGATATCGGTTGGTATGGGTCTTTTTCCTATACACAGTGTGACCAATAGTGTTATCAGGATTTCGGATGACTAAAACATCTAGGAAGGCTAAAGAATTATTTGCCTCTAACTCCATTGTGAATTGTATTTTAGAGTTTATGGAGTTAAGGTGGTCTAAAAATGCAGTTACTTTGTCAGATGGTAAAATTGTGAAAGTGTCGTCTAAGTAAGTGTGTTGTTGAAAGATGTTTTTGCCGTAAATTGAAGGTATTTAAATGGGATTCGGCGACGAGGTTCACCACCCGTCACGTTCTGTCTCCCGGAGCTACGCTGAATGTATGTGGAGGAATGAATGATAAGATAGATGAAGTATGCGAAATGATGAATGACAGAGGAATAGATGTGTTATGTGTGAATGAGACGAAATAAAAGGGAAAGGATCCCACTGCACATGGCACGTATACCGCGTATTGGTCTGGTGTAGACGAGACCGAACGGGCATGCCAGGGAGTCGGTTTCATCCTTTCAGAAAGAATGGGTCAATGTGTGAAAGAGTATGAATGTGTAAGCCCGAGGCTGCTATGGATACGAATGAAAGTGGGCTTAATGAAGCTGTTCCTGCTAGGGGTATACGCCCCAGACATGTCTAAGCCCACTTGCATCCGAGAGCAGTTTTGGGACATTGTAAGGATGGTGTTGACTTTAATGGAAGGGTTGGGGTGAAGAGGTCTGGTTATGAAAGGATATTGGGAACATTTGGTGATGAAAGTATAAATGAGAATGGTGAAGACTTCCTCACCGTATGTGTGGAAAATCTTTTTGTGACGAATACTTTTTTTCGTCATAAGAAGATTCACATGTATACATGGGAAAGAGGTGATGATAGAAGCATGATAGATTTCGTAATTGTGGATGAAATAATGAGGAGCGCAGTCGTAGATACAAGGGTTTACCGGGGGTCCAACGTAGGGACGGATCATTACTTGGTCTTATGTGGAATTAACGGTCTTTTCAAGCGTTGGCGGCATCGGACATCTGTGTCTACCACTGCGTTACAACGTATAAGAATAGAGAAGTTACAAGATGAAGATGTGAAAGAGAAGTATAAATGTAGACTGAGAGAAAATATTAGATGTTTGAATGAGTTGTGTATGATTGATTTAGACTTGAATACTGTGTGGGATAATATTAAGAAAGGTTTGGTGGATGTCGCCACCGAAGTATGTGGCGTAAGTAAGAGAACAAATGAAAAGAAAAGTAATACGTTGTGGTGGGATGATGAGGTACGGATGGAAGTTGAATCAAAGAAGAAAGCATGGTTAGATTTACTAGCAACCAAAGCTGGTAATTCTTCTGGTATGAATGATGAGATTGAAATAAAAAGGCAGAATTTAGACGTCTAAATAAGAGAGTAAAAAAAGTTGTTGAAAGGAAAAAGAAAAAAAGAACGGATAAGAATGATAGAAGGATATCTGATAATTTCCAGGCTAACATAAAAATGTTCTGGAAACTCGTAAGAACTGTCAGGGGAAATACAAAACAGCTTATAATAAATGCTATAAGAGACGATAATGGATGTATTCTGAATGATGAAGTTTCGAATTTAAACAGATGGAAGGAATACTTTGAAAGCGTGTTTATGAGTGAAGAGTCGTCTGAATTAAATGAACTAGAAATTCCGAAAGAAGTGGAAGGGGGTATGGCGATATGTGTAGATGAAATAATGAAAGCAATGAAAAGCATGAAAGCAGGTAAGGCAGCTGGATATGATAGAGTATCACTCGAGATGCTAAGGGCTGGAGAGGGAGTGATAGCCGGCCTGCTGTACACCTTGTTTAATTTATGTTGGGAATAAAAACGGGTACCGGATGACTGGTGTAAAGCAGTTATAGTACCAATATACAAAGCAAAAGGGTCACAGCAGGACTGCAAAAACTACCGTGGTATCAGCTTGCTTAGTATTGTGGGTAAACTGTATGCTAAGGTGTTAATTGAAAGAGTTATGAAAGAAACTGATGGAAAAATTTGGGCTGTGCAAGCGGGTTTTAGAAAGGGAATGGGGTGTACAGATCAAGTCTTTTTCATGCACATGATTGCGGAGAAGTTTTGGCCAAAAACCAGAAGGTTTTTTTGTGCGTTCATGGACTTGGAAAAGGCTTATGACAGAGTGGACAGGAATGTGTTATGGCAAACACTGAACTCATATGGGTTGAGCGCTGGTTTGATACAGGCATTAAGGTCTCTTTATAGGGAATCCAGTGCTTGTGTCAGGATCAATGGGGTCTACTCGGAAATCAATAAATCATCCAAAAAGGTGTCAGACAGGGCTATGTAGCTTCCCCTTGGCTGTTCAACCTATTTATGGACAGGTGTTTGCAAACTTTGAAAGATGAAGAATGTGGGTTAAGAATGGGCGAGTTAACCGTCAAATGCCTTTTGCATACCTATGGTCAAGTCATATTTGCGTCATCGGCGGCTGAGTTGCAAATGATGGTTACATTAATGAACTGGGAATTAAAAGAAAAGGGAATGATAGTGAACGCAAGTAAGACGAAAGTGATGGTTTTTGAAAGAGAAGAAAGCAAAACGGTATGTGAAATAAGAATAGAAGGAGAGTTAATTGAGCAAGTGGATGAGTATTTGTATTTGGGATGTGTATTTAGCAGGGATGGTAGATAGGGATATAGAACGACGAGTAAATGCAGGGAATAGAGTGAATGGGGCACTACACTCTATTGTGAAGAACCAGAATGTATCAAAAAAGGCACGTATGGTAATTCATAATGCTGTGTTAGTCCCTACTTTAATGTATGGTAGTGAAAGCTGGGTGTGGCAGAAGAAGCACGAAAGTAGAATAAATGCTGTAGAAATGCGGTCTTTAAGGAATATGCTAGGGTTGAATCTGAATGACAGGGTGAGAAATTGCGTGATAAGAGATAAATGTGGTATGCAAGATGATGTTGTGACCAGGATTAAGAAAGGAATGCTTCGGTGGTTTGGTAATGTAGAAAGAATGAATGAGGAAAGAGTGACAAAGCAAATTTATATGGCAGATGTGAACGGCCGAGTCGGGAAGGGACGCCCTAGAAAAAAGTTTATTGACCAAATTGGCGATATTTTGAAAATGGGTCACGCCAGAAGTACCCTTAACCGACGAGCATGTATGCGTAGATATATAGATGTAAAGGAGGCGAAAAAGGTATGTCAGGATCGTGCCAAATGGAAGTCCGTAGTCTCTGCCCACCCCTCTGGGTGACAGGCGTGAGTGTTTATGTTATGTTAAATGGGATTGGCATATCGGTTGGGATGATCGGTATCCTCGATATATGAGCTAGCTGACCAGCTAATGGGTCGGTGATGATGGTCGCTACAATTAAGTTGTCCTTCAATTCCTTAATAAGTGGCCTCGTCCCATTGCACATGCTCGGAGGGCTTAAATTTCTCATAAGCATGATTGGTGGTTCGATTTTTAACGTCAATTCGTGTGGTGGCAGTCCAGAAGGGTTTAGTGAATTTAAAAATTCCTGTGGGTAATGGACTGCGTCTTTGATATTAGTCACGGTATCGATTGATTTGTAATTTTTCATTTGGCCGGGGACTTTTTGAATAATCAGACTGTTTATTTCGTTGACGGTATCATTCCTAGGTGACACTATTTCTCTAGAACACAACCAATGAATGTCCTTTTCGTGCAAATTCTCGATGTTATGGTATACTGCATCTACTAAAATTTCTAAATTATGGACTATTTGGCCTAGAGACTCGTCCAGAAAGAAGTGACCAATTCTGCTTAAATTCGGAGTGGGAAAAATTCCTTCCCCAAGTTTTACCAGTTGTTGTGGGCTCATATTTGTTCGTAATTTTAAATTTTTGTCGTACCTTAGCAAGTATCAAATGGGGAGCGCTAACTTCGAGAGGGACATCAATACGGGCGGTTGCTGAATTAAAAAAGATTTAAAAAATGAAATTTTTTTATTTAAATTACATGGCTATTGTGGTTATGGATGGTACAGGTACTGATATAGCCTTGAATACGAAGTGATTAATTTGAACATAACGATTAATACCAAGGTACGAATAATGTGGCCTAGTTTGTATCGGCGTTACTATTGCATATATTAACATGAAAATGTAGTCATAGTGACATAACTGTAATAGTTAGATGTATGATATTGCAGACTTTTTTGTAGATATTAATGTCCTCTATAAAACTGTTGTACATCACTTTCCTACGCGATATAAGGAATTTTCGGCATTACTACTGCATATTTTAACATGAAAAAGTACTTAATTTGACTTAACTGTAATGGACATGTGGTATCCCGGACTTTTTTTTTATAGATATTGATTGATATTTTCTATAAAAATGTAGTGCATCACTTTTGCTCTATTGTCAATAGTTTCCGCAGTTTACGCGATATACGGATTCTTTTGGCATTTTTTTCACAAAGTGGGTTACATTAACGAAGTTTTATGCGGATCCCTAAGTTTTGAAAATACACTACAGCCTATGTTCATTAGGCATAATGTAGGATTCAAATGGTGAAAGAATTTTTCAAATCTGTCTAGTAGTTTCGGGACCTATTCAATTCAAACAAACAAATTTTTCTTCTTTATAATGTTATATATGACCTACCCTCACGCCACATGTAAATGTCAAGCAAAGCCACATTTACCGATATAATATCATTATCAGTTCTTATGAATATAGCCGTGGTAGCTCATGGGTTCGAGCCTCGGCTGCACCAATGGAATTGTTAAGTGCTCGGCGGTGAAGGAAAACCTGCACGTCTGAGCCATAAAATATTACAAACACATGTAGAGTCTGCCGACACCCAGTAGAGCATAAAGGCGGACTAATTCCTCAGAAATGCAGCAATAAAGCGTTTTCTAGGCTGTAACTTTACTTTTTTTTAAATGAATACTATAGAAATTTGTAATGTCTATTAGGTACAGTTAATCATCAACAAAAGATAAAAAATCAAAATCAAAATTTTGTTGAATGAATAAACTCAATAAATATATTGTGTAAAAGTAGGCAATATAAATCTGTGCACGGATATTAATTTTCATATTCGAGCAATGAATTTTGTATTTACGGCCAGGTTTTTAAATGTACGAATAGATGAATACGAAAGCAGCATTAATTTGAATTCTGAACAATCTTTACCGCATCTCGACAGTCGTTTGCAGTCTATTTTTACATCGAGCACTACGGGCCTAGTCACTGCACGGGGCCAACGACCATGGCTTGGGATGCACCGACACGGTTAATTTTTTAAAAGTCATTGCTCTTGAAGCTAATGCGCCGACATCAATCAACAATAAACATTAGTGTTTAGAAAACATTGACAATTGTAAAGGTCGTTGATTTATTTTAAACTAACTCTTTTTTCTATATTCATGTTCGAAACCAGAAAACTTTTCTGAGTCAATCTATAGACAGACCTAAGGATTTTTTACATTGTGTTACGTAGTAAGAGTACAATGTTTAAGTTACTTTTATTATAAAAACATGAACTGCTTCGATAAAAAACGTATTAGATTCAATAGGCTAAAGGCTAGTTTGGATTGGATACATCCTTACCCTACCGTGTTTTTTTACATATAACTTATATTTATATTTAAAAACCAATATATGATACATAAGATACATAGGCTGCACTAAAAGTGTCGGGAATGGAATATTTCCACTGTTCCTGTCATATTAAAATCTTTTTAATTGAAAACTCCTTGGTTAAAAATCGAATACCATTTATATATTTAAAAAAAGATTCTCGGTCTGTCACAAGGTTTTGTTAAACTTGTTAATCGTTGAGAAAATGGAATTGACTCTAGAAAATTCAAGAGCGATGATTTATTATGACTTTCGAAGTGGTTTAACACAAAAACAGTGTGTTGACCAGATGATTTCTGCATTTGGTGATGAAGCCCCATCCAAAACCACAATTTATCGCTGGTTTGCTGAATTTCAACGTGGACGTGTCAAGCTCAGTGATGATCCCCGTCAAGGTCGTCCAAAAACTGCAGTCACCCAAGAAAACGTTGATGCTGTGCGTAAACTGATTGAGGAAGATCGACATGTGACATATCGCGAAATTCAGGCAACTTTATACATTGGCATGAGTCAAATACAAATAATCTTGCATGAACAATTAGGTGTAAAAAAGTTGTTTTCCCGATGGATACCGCATTCGCTCTGTGAAGAGCAAAAAGCGGCTCGCGTTACTTGGTGCGTCAGAACTCTCGAAAGATTCCACGCAGGATCCTCAAATGCTGTATACAACATCGTATGAGGTGACGAATCCTGGATATACGCGTACGAACCCGAAACAAAAAACCAGTCACGAGTTTGGGTGTTCGAAAATGAGTTAAAACCAACAAAAATTGTTCGTTCACGGAGTGTTGTAAAAAAATGGTGGCCACGTTTGTCTCCAAAACCGGCCATGTTACGACTATTCCTCTTGAGGGACAAAGAACGTCCCTCAATTAATGCAGAATGGTATGCTAGCATTTGTTTGCCACAGGTCGTTTCTGAACTCTGTAAAGAGAACTGCAACCGCCGCATCATCCTCCATCACGACAATGCGAGTTCTCACACCGCACACAGAACAAGAGTTTTTAGAGCAAGAAAACATAGAATTATTAGACCATCCGCCGTACAGCCCTGACCTAAGCCTTAATGATTTCTATACTTTCCCTAAAATAAAGAATAAATTGCGTGGACAGAGATTTTCATCACCTGAAGAAGCTGTGGACGCCTACAAAACGGCCATTTTGGAGACCCCAACTTCCGAATGGAATGGTTGCTTCAATCATTCGTTCCATCGCATGGAAAAATGTGTCAAATTTGGCGGAGAATACTTCGAAAAGCAATAAACACATTTTTAAATAGTAATGTTGTGTCACTTCCTTGATTCCCGAAATTTTCAGTGCCGCCCTCGTATTGTTACTGACATATACATATACCGAAGAGAAAGTGAACCAAAGGGATTGCACAGTTTCTACACTGTCCTAATAAATCCACATACTTACACGTTTCGTTGATGTCTTTGCAACGTTCAAAATGATTTACTAATATTTCATACGACCTATAAATTATTTTATACAAAGTTTTAAAAATTCAAGCTTAAACTTTATACGTTAACCGTGTTGTATATTGGTTTATTTGAAAAAAAAAATGACTTTAATAATGTTACTATAGCAAGTGATTGAAACGTTTTTCTAATATAACCTGGGATGAATCATTTGCCTCAAGTCAAGCCTAATATCTTGAGTACTTTTCAATAGTACCACTCATAAAATATTATGTACCGATGATTAATGACTTCTTTATATGCCGGGCAGTAAGCCGATGAGTTTTGTTTAAAAATGCTACACGTGTAATAAATGTTACCGCTTACGGTTACGAGGTGTACGATAAAGTGAACAAAGCACGGACGTTATACGATTTTCGGCCATCCGCTTATACGTTACGTATAAGGCTTCATCGAAACTATGGTACAAACTTGTTATCTGTCCCTTTCTTGCTTATATTGTGCATCCCTCACCTACAAGCACGTCATCGCAGAAACCAGCCAGCCAATTGACCGGTATACCGTCAACCTTCAGGTTTTCTTTTATTTATAACTCGCTTCGCTTGGGTAAGTCATGCATCGTTTGAACGTCCTAGTGAACTCGCCACTAACGTGTATACCAAATAATTATTTTTATTACAAAATTATAGTTTCACGGTGAAACAGGAAACTTTTACAATTTTATCTATCATCCTCTAAGTGCATGTACTAATATGAAATCAGAGTTTTTGATAGAATTAGATTAATATTTAGAAGTATATGCTTTTTGACATAGTCTCAATTTTATGATAAGAAAATATTTTGACTCAAGCTTAAAAATAGTAGACCCACTCCCCCCTCTCATTTCCTTCTTATCAGTTTTTGTCCCAATTTAAGTTCTTTAAAAATGCAACTTTAAACCTGAAAATCTCTCAAAACAAGTAGCTCATAAACTTAACATTTAAATTTTACAACATATTGCAGATTTTACGTTTCGTGTTACTTAAGAATGTTATGAACCATTAGAACTATGGATCATTTAAAAACATTTATATTTGAGCCACTGCAATATATGCAAAAATTCTATTTCAAAGGTTCCATTTCATACGCGTCTCTCAATTCGCAGTTGCCATTTTTAATTCTTAAAAGATTCAATTCTTGATAAACCTAAGTAAAAGTATAAAGGGAACGAAATAAAAAAATCCAATTGCGTAGGTAATAATCAACTATTTGATCAACCTTAGCGTTTATGTATAGCATTTTCTTGTAACTGCGTTGTACGATATAAACTACATAATTTAAACTTTTACTTCGCTTTCCTTCGCCTAATTTTATAAATTTTGGAAAAAACAAAAGTGATTAATAGCCACTGGAACAATGTTTTCAATTTCATACATTATGATATATAGTTATAAATTACTGATATTTCATACTCTGTAATTAGCAAGAATTTCTAATTTCTCATGTTTATATACTGTAATAATATAATTATAAAAACACTATATTGAACAAATTATTGTAATATATTCTATTCCAAAGAAGTAGTTTGTATTATATTCTTTTGATTCCTTCATAATTTGTAATATATTCCTTCATAAGTTGATACACACTATCGGTAAAAATCAACAACACAAAATGTCGCGATTACACGTACTGCAAATGTCTTCATAAACTATGTGAAACTAAGAGAATTTTTAGGTTTTCAAGTATACTGGTACAAGTAACTTAACAGTTTATGTAAATGGAGCACTGTGCGGTTTAATGAACGGACAGCGATGGCGGCGGCGCGCGCCCCGATCTCAGTTCACAGTCGTCCTCGAGCTCCAGACGGCGCGCGCGCAACTGTACGCCACAACGGTGAAAGGCCGCATGACTCATAGCGACGCCAGTCATGAACGAATACGCCGAATATGATTGGAGGCGACAAAAATTGCAGAACGAGCGTCTTTGTGACGTTTCCAGGAAACGGCTTACCGACGGAGATAAACAAAGAGCCCTCGATGGGTTAAAGGAAGCAGTGGATTCAAGCCTCAACCTCGCCCTACGCGACAAAAGCCGATGTCAAGACGATAATTTTTTGCGGCGGTTTCTATACGCGCGCAAACACGACGTACAACAGAGTTTTGAATTGTTAGTAAGATATCATCAGTATCGCCGCGAGCATCCCGAACTTTGGGCGTCGGCAGATGGAGGCGTTTTGCGCGCTCTAGCTGATGGCTTGCCAGGTGTGCTGGAGCAACGTGACCGCCGCGGAAGATGTGTGCTCTTGATGTTTGCGTCTAACTGGACTCCACATGCCTGCCCTCTACTTTCTGTGTATCGAGCTCTTCTACTTACTTTGGAACGGACAATAACAGACATTCAAAATCAAGCTAACGGTTATGTTATTATTGTGGATTGGACTGAGTTCACGTTTAAGCAATCATGTAGTTTACAAGCAAAAGTTTTAAAGTTAATGATCGACGGCCTCCAAGACTGTATGCCAGTTCGATTTAAGAGCATACATTTTATTGGACAACCTTGGTATGTGGAAACTGCACTAGCTGTAATTAAACCGTACTTAAAAGCAAAGACAAGAGAACGAATTGTGCTTCATGGTAACAATTTATCAACGCTACATGATGCTTTACCCCTAGATATTCTTCCGGCTGAACTAGGAGGCGAAGGGCCTTCTTACAATTCCGAACGTTGGCTCAAAGAATTCTGTCAGTGTGAGAATATAGATCCATCTCCTATTCAGTCAGTAACAAAAACTGCTCCACAGGACAAGGAATTACCTACAGCAAAACTTGACAAAGCATACATACACAAAGATAATCAAAACTTTTCATTTCACGGCAACGAGAAGAGCGCAAAGTCTGAGTTATTGCGTGATAAAGACTGACCTTTTCGTGCATCGTAATTGTAGTACTGTTACAAAGGACAGATGCATCGTTTCCACCTTTACCAGGTGTTACGGTGGTCTGAAATTTTTTTTATTTTGTGATATCGTGTGTTGTCGTGATATTAAATCCATCGATTCGTTAACGTCTAGGATCGAAACTAGTTATTTGAAAGCATTATATGAAGTGAAATACGATGACTCATTTAATAAGGTTTCTGCGTTAAGTGATGAAATTTAATCCAAGTTCTTTCATCGTGATCAGAAAATTTTATTGACCTTGCTTAGTGTTTGATAAAATATTAAGTTAAGCTTTAAAGTCGTGGATGTCTTTATAGTGAGTTTAAGAGTGCTCAATATTCAACTGCATTCGCGTGTGCCTAACGGTTATGAGCTCTGATTTTAAGATATTTCACTTGAGTCACGATAATATCCAATAAAGTGTAACTTTTTTGACTGCAAACTCAGAATACTACTCAGAATCTTCTTTAAAACATTGTGAATTAATAAATTGACTGTAATACTCCTTTGAATATTTTTATTTATTGAATAATTGTTACTATAATAAGATTATTCATTATATTATTTGACTGTAATTCTATCTACAAACGGTTAATGATTTGTGAGGCTTGATGCGCATTTACTATTGTTTAAGTTCCGAAAAAGACGATGCGATTTGTCTCCAATTAGCGTTGTATGTATTGTAAAGAACTATTTGAATTCTATGTATGACTATGCGAATAGAGCAGTATTATTTTAATTTGCGTCCGCTGATGTCGAGTACCTATTGTTTTGTTTTATTTGCTTATTGTCTGTGGAAATTGATGAGTGTTGTCATGTTTATATTTTACATCAACATGCTCTCTAGACTATTTTTTTAAGTATATTTCACTAGCTTCTTAGAAAGTCGAATGTATCCCATGTATCTCAGTATGTTTTTATTGCTTAGTACCTAACATGTTGTACCATTTAATTTGTGAATAGGACAAATTTTCAACGCTTTAAATCTAATACGATGTATTATAATATTGATTACAAAACAACTATTTCATTTTAACCTTGAAAAAGTAACTTGTGGGCTTGTGCGAGACTCTTAAATCAATATTTGAAGAAAAAAACCATCTGGGTTAGAAGTAGTGTTGGTTGAATGAATAAATACATTAAAAAGCGTATTTTACACGTACGTAACAGTTGTCTAATCAATCTAAACAAGTAAGAATAACATCGGAACAAACTTGCCTGTTTTTTTTTTTGCGAAGAGGATTTGAATCTGAACTGATTTCTTTTACAATAATAATACTGTTTGCTTATACCAATGTTTAGCAGAACAAAAACCATAATAATTTATGTATTTATATATTTATTTTTGTTTTACTAAAATACAAATACTATTTAAAATTTATCCGTATATTATTTTTCGTATAGTATACGTATAGTATATTATATTTTCAAAATTTCATTTTTTATCTTAATATTAAGATTAGAGATTATTATTAAGAAATATTAATAGGTATATCTGAAAACCATCGCGAGCGCACACACCAAAAGTCAGCTAACAACATCAATGTACCTAGTCGAAGTCAATGAAATACGCATTATTAATGAAACTCAAAAACTATTGGCCTAACTATTCGCTCAATCGAATCGAATTGTACCTACCTATTAGGAACACAATAAGGTTCAGTTATCAAAAAAATATATTTCTAGTTTTTTAGACATTAATTTATAAAATCTTATTTTGCATAATACTTAATCATTGAAAGTAATTTCGTATACCTATATATTTCATATATTTTTAACATAGATCATTTTTATTGAAGATTAAAATATCACATAATATATCTTTACTTATAATTTAGTATACAGTATAATTAAATAAAAAGCCTGAATTGAAACCCATAATAAAATACGTCATGAAATTTAAGGATTCAGTTTTTAATCATTTTTAAACGACTTCAGAAAGGAGTGTTGTTTAAAGATATGTGTTACCTGAGAACGTTTTTATAAGTGAACCAATTTTGATGATTCTATTTTTATTTGAAAGCTGGTATTTCTCATGTAGTCCCATATAAATTTGGCCTGGATCCCTAAGATCTGGCCAATAGTTTTTGAGTTTCATTAATAATGCGTATTTCATTGACTTCGACTAGGTACATTGATGTTGTTCTCATTACATTTGTATTGAAGTCAGTTGTATAAATTTTTTAATTTTACTGCTTTAAATAACATTGTTGCTTTAAATAACATAAAATACACATTGAGTAAAACACTCTTAGTGGAACATTGTAGAATAGCACAACTTGTTCTATACGCCACGGTGCTTCATATAGATCGCATCAGTCGTCACACTTGGCGATGCGTGGACAATGGGCGAGTCGTCGCACGCTCACGCCTCATGCAAGTCACGTGGTACTTCCGTCGCTGCAGCGGAAGGAACCGCCTGTAATTACCTAGCTACTGCCTGTAACTACCTAGTACATAATCCTCCGTTAATGTTGTACGTTTTTTGTGCACATGTTCTACAACCTTTTAATTCGATCTTTACACTTTGTATACAGATGAAGGAACATATTTCTCCTTGAAATTCCAAAACAATGTTAGGTCATTAAATATAAGCTATTACCGTTGAAATTAAGTTTTGTGTTCATTTGTGTGGCTTAAGTTAGTTTTAAAAAGGTGGTCAACGCGAAGTACAGGTGACAAATGTGAGCAGTTTACTTGATTGTAAGATGACCTTGGTATTAGCAAACGAAATGTAAAGCGGTTTATGTTCAGTGGAAGTTATGAATGATAATGATTAAGACGCTATGGCCCATAGATACCGACGTTTCTATGCTTGATCAAGGATCAAACTGTTAAAAAAAGTCAGCACGTCTCAGTACGTTGTAAAATATATGTTGACCAAAAATAATATTACCCCTGCAACTTTTATTATTGTCAAGCAAACGATAAAGATATAAATGAATTTACAATAGGCATCATCCACCAAAGGTTTCCACTTATCTTTTTATTGTAAGCACAGATTATTAAATAGTTTACAAAGTGTAAGTTAAAATTATTTATAATAGTAATAATGTCCTCCAGACCGAATTTCGGTCACAGCGGCCTGCCTCAACGGAGGCTAGCCATCGGCGCAGGACAGGATTATAGTGCCCAAGTGTATGCGCAAGCACAGGTGCACTCTCTATTCCCTCACTCTCATAATCCGATGGGACGGTAAACCGACACGACCGGAGAGAGGTCAGGGTCAGGCAGGACCAACGGCTTTACGTGCTTTCCGAGGCACGGGGGGGACACACCGCCAACAGAAAAATAATTCTTCTTGAAAGTCAATATTTTACGTTACCACTGGTTCGAAAAAAAACCTCTGTCCCAAGAAAAACCGCAAGAAACCCAGCGGGACATTATTTTTAAAAATAAATTTTACAATGTCACAAGGGTCACAAAATATTTACAACATTTATTTTAGAAACAGCTTGGAAGCGACCACCTCATTCCCAGGGGTTATTATCAACCATGTGTTCATTTATATTATAATAATCCTTTTTATAAAGTTTTTGTTTAATTAAATATTTAAACTTGGTAATAGAGATACCTTGTATATTTTCTGGGACTTTGTTGTAATAGCGTATACATTGCCCCAAGAATGAATTACTGACTCTGTGGAGTCGAGAAACTGGTAGCTCCAGTTTGTGTTTGTTCCTAGTATTTACAGAGTGTATGTCACTTTTTTACTACAAGTACCGTTATTTTTGACCAACTTCCTGACTCCGGGCAACTACAGAGAATTTCTTGACAGAAAAACTCAATAATTGATGTTATGGGCCGACCCGGGATTCGAACCCAGGATCTCGTGATCAGCAGTCGCACTACTACAACCACTAGACCAACGAGGCAGTCAAAAATTTAAATAAAATTATTTATAGTGGTGTAAATACGTTGGCCACTCAGAAAGTAATAAATATTTCTATGGCTAAAGTTTTTACAATTACATCTTTCCAAATAATTCTGCACCAGTATTTATATAAAGCAATGTTTTAAGAATTTGAAACACTACCTATACGGTCCGATTTTTATACCTCTTCTGCTTTTGGTCTACTCTAAAACTGTGTTGCACATCTTCCGGCGATGAATTCTGTATCCCATTTATTTGCCGGTCAGGTACTAAATTTGGGCTGTATGAAGGGTTGTCTGAAATATTAAAAAATGTCTGATGTTCACCTGGGCACGCACTCCAAACGAGGCACTTCCTCGTTTGAAGCGCTAACTGCACGGGCGCGTTGTCATGGTGAAGAAGTAGCCAGCGGAGCTCCGTGTTCGGTCGCTTCTTTTTCACAGCAGTGAGCACTATTGGCAAACATTTGGTAGTATACTTTGATTTTGTAAAGGAATTGACCACCGATATCCCGTCTTTATTATTATTATCTCTCTTATATATCTTATATATCTCTTATTATACGTCTTTATACTTATTACACGTGGTAGAGCCACGCTGCAGTTATATTAGTAGTATAGTTGTAGCACGAATGGGTCGGCTCGACCGGGGAAGGACCACGCTCTCACAGAATACCAGCGTGAAATAGTAGCTTAATGCTGTTGTGTTTCGTATGGTGATTGTAGAGAACCGGAGACCCTTTTTACTGGAAACGAGGCATTCCATCTTAGTCCTCACTGGTGTTAACGCATCTGCATTTTGATTTGTAATCGAGGATTGTAGATGTCTATGGGCCACAGCAACCACTTACCATCAGGTGGAAAACTAAGTACTTATTAATTTATTCACTTTTTGCTACACTTTCTTAAATGTAACGCAACTTAAAAAAATAAATTAATAGAAATTAGGCTTGCTCATTATGTTCAAGGCAGGCTGGTGTTCAAGGTAGGAGTCAAATCCCGACCAAGTGCGACTACCTTCACACTCAACAACTCACCTCTAAAGCATGTCTCACATTTTAAGTGTCTGGGTCACTGGGTCACTGAGAATCTGCGTGATGATATGGATATCGAGCGGGAACGCAGGGCGCTGTCCATCCGATGTAACATGGTGGCCCGAAGGTTTGCTTGTTGCAGTAGGCAGGTAAAGATTACTATTTTCAAAGCCATGGGTTAACTATACGCAGCGGGTGTACAGCGCGTTGCGTGTCCAGTATAATAATGGGTTTAGGATGCTGATGGGGCTGCCTCGCTTTTACAGTGCGTCAGGAATGTTCACTGAAATGCACACTGATGGTTTCCACGCCATTATTAGAAAGCGTGCTGCATCGATGCTGAAGCGTTTGCGGGGCAGCTCCAATAGCAGTCTTAACATAATGGCAGATAGATGGGACTCGCCGCTGCTTGAGCACTGGATACGGCTTCATGCCAAGGTATGAAACGCCGGTGCCCTCTTAGCGGATGTCTCAAAATCTTAATTTATATCTGTGTTTATTATATTTATTTAAATTAAATTGATTACCAACACTAAAATTCGTAATAGTTATATTTCATTTCACTTCAATGTTACTAACATATTATAATGGGCTTTCTGTTGCCTGTAATAAGGATGTATTATTTTATTTTATTTTATTTAAGTATTATTATTATTATTTATAAAAACCCCTTACTTCAAAAGAGAAAAATTCTTATGACATTGTTAGCTAGCACACTCATAAGACTAAAAACTTTAATTTGTAAAAACCGGCTTTAAAGAACTAAAAAGAACTATATCTATGGTTTTTTTAAAATTATTTTTTAATTGATAATGTAACGATGTCTCAGCACCGATTTAAGAATGTGAAGTTATTTGACTCTGTTTAGTTCTTCGGAGTTTGCTATTATTTATTTTTGAAAGTTATTAGTGATTTACACCGCGATAAATTAAAATAATAAATGCGTAATGTAAGATTTATATCTTCATCTATAGTTACTGAGAACGTATATTTTGTACGTGGTAGAGCCACGCTACATTTATATTATAGTTGTAGCACGAATGGATCGGCTCAACCGGGGCAGGACCACGCTCTCACCGAATACCAGCTTAAAATAGCAGCGTGATGCTGCTGTGTTTTGTATGGTGAGAGTAGAGAACCGGAGAACCTTTTTACTGGAATCGAGGCATTCCATCTTAGTCATTTGCATTTTGATTCTTAATTGAGGATAAATGTGTTTGTCTATGGGCCATAGCATCCACTTAACATCAGGTGGACTGTGTGCTCGTTTGTCACCCAATGCTATAAAAAAGGATTGTTAAAGTTGATTGGGATGCCAACAAGCAATTTTGTGGATCGACACGTGTCGGTGTGATTGCTGACAGGTGAAACCGATCACGGATATTGAACCTATCAATACGTAACTGATAGAGCTTATCGATCGTGAAGACTCAGCCAGTCAAGTGATAAAAACGATTTTTGAAAATCGAGCCAATCATTAGTCACTCTTACCTTTTGGTATTTTATAAAAATCACGTGTTCGTTATTTAGTGTAATCTCACTCAAGACGCAATTGACTTTGATTTCGCCCGTTGATATTCCATGATATGTTTTATTTAAATTTATACTACAGAACTCCACCATTCGAGAACAAAAAAGGATCTTTTAACCTATCATGACACGTATTATTAAATGAATACTTATTTCAAAATAAGAATTATTAGATTATATTATTACTTAGGTATTTTATTATAAACAGAATAAAATGATTTGATGATTTTAATTACAGCTTTCACTTTGCTCCCGAGAAGGTATTTTGATGTACAGAAGTTTTATAAAAGAAAGACGTAAGCTTCACTGTTATTTCGAGTCTCCTTATTATACTCTCGAAACTAGTCACTTTGAGTAGCGTATTTAAAATTTCTAAAGAAATAATTTGGTGACTATGTAAAAAAGTTCGATCCAGCAGAAATTTAAAAACGTAAATTACCGTGTTTGTAGATTTATAACGATTTTAATTTACAATAGTGCCAGACTCGTGAAGTAACAATTTGCTTTTCGTATGATACGTGTAGAGAAATGGAGACCTGTAGGGTTACAATGGACCACAGTAACCACATACTCATGTGAACAGTATTCTAGTTTGTCCTTTACTTCTATAAAAAGGGGTACACCCTAGTGATAAGCAGTCGAGGCTCTAGCTACCAGAGTGACTAATGGCGTTATATTTCACGATATATTTGACGAGGTATCCACCCTGGGGTGACAAAGAACAGTATTGTATGGGTAAATCTTTCAAGTCACGCATGTTAAATGGCGCCTTTGATTATATACCAAAGGATGGCGCCTTTGATTATATACCAAAGGATGGCGCATTTTAGAAAAGACATATTGGCCCAGTAGTGAATTAAGAATAATGAAGATTTGCACAATCCTCACACAGCTCTTTATTGGTCAATTCAAGGTCGGCAAAGAGCTTATAATTTAGCATATCTTCAATTTACCGTCAACTTGGTCTATTAACTTCTATTTAGAGTGTCTCTTGCCGACTCAGCCAATCATTTCTCTATCATAAACTTGTCTCTCAGTTTTTATGCGAAAAAAAGAATTATTACTTAGGTACTAAGAAATCGGTGTCATAAGCAAGCATGAAAAAATATTTCACCTAATTTATAATTACTGGTAACGAGTGTTGGCGGACAATGAATCAAATATACCTGACTACGGCGAAGAGTACGTCGACACGCTTACGTCTAAAATGATTGCGAAAGAAGTTTTGTTCTTTGTAGTTAGTTTGAAAGAATCACGTTTGTATGTATGTACATTTTGCATAGCCATCTTAAAGCAACTTTCATTTTTGTTTTGCTTTAAAATTGAAAGTAGTTGAAAAGTAATTTGGTTTTATTTTTTCCTTATTCAAATCGCTAATGTTAATTTCAAAAACGATGCCACTTCTTCATTTGTAGTAAAGTTATTTTTATTTATTATTTGATCAAACATAAAGATTACTACAATTATTATACGCAATATGTATTGTGTTTAAATATTTATGGTGGTTTAAAAATAAATAAAACTATGTGTAAAAAAATAAGAAGAGTAACTTTTTTTTATTGGATAGGATTTGTCATCCAAGCACACAGTCCACCTGTTGGTAAGTGGTTGCTGTAGCCCATAGACATCTATATTGATCCTCAGTTAAGAAATAAACTGCAGATGCGTTGTCACCCCTGAGGACTAAGATGGAATGCCTCGTCTCGAGTAAAAAGGGTCTCCGGTTCTCTACACTCACGATACGAAACATAGCAGCATTAAGCTACTCTTTGACGCTGGTATTCTGTGAGAGCGTGGTCCTTCCCCGGTCGAGCCAACCCATTCGTGCTACAACTATACTACTAATATAACTGCAGCATGGCTCTACCACGTAAACTTACTTAATATTTTGTTGTCTAGCTTACAATATAAAGACTATGAAAGGTGTCTACAATACAAATGTACAAGCAAAGGTCTTAAAGATGAGAGAAATATTTAAATATTTATTTTAACAGTATGTCATTTTAATACTATATTGAGAGCTGTATTTGTTAGTCTTCGCATATCTTATCTCGTATTGCAGATAGTTATAATCGATGGAATCGATAGCAATGGTCCCAAATGCAAGATTGTATAAATATTACGTTTTGCCAAAGGTGACGTAAGGATTAAGATATACGGAACTTCCCTACTGGCTGTATGAGGCGGCTTAAGATCGCATGGCGAGAGATGTTTAAAATTCATCTGCGTGATAGAATTCATAATGAAGATATCAGCAGTAGAACCTGTGAAATCGGACATAGCCAAACGGATCAATAAGCTGAAGTAGTAAGTTGACCATATAGTTCGAAGAATTGAGAACTGATGGGACAAAAAGGTTACTTTAAGATACCCTCCCCGCGCTACTAGAGGGAGTGAGCACCTGGTAAGGCATGCGGGAAGTCCTTTGTGTCCTTCGATCAATTTTATACATTGATCGAAGTTTGTGTCCTTTCCTTTAGGGGATTTTATTTTTGTTGTAAAGTATTTCTATTATCAACTAACATAATTAAAACATTGTAATTATGTTAGTTAATAATATTACAAAGATAGTATTTATAAAGATACGGAATGCTTAGAATTGCTAATCAATTTAACAAAACAATCAATTTGAGATTTTATAACTTGTCTGGGTTCTAACTAAGTAATCCAGTAATCCAGAACGTTGCATTTTAGAATGTTCGATTGAATTAAAACAAATTGCTTGGTATTTTCCAGATAATTTACAAGAAGAAATTCAAAGCAACGAGTTGTGGTCGAACTGTGATCCATATATTGCTTCAGAATTAAAACCGCACGGCAGTCGCTGTGGTTATTTTACAGTAAGCGCAAATAACACGTGCTTACTAATATGCTAAAGTTACATTAAACCACGTTCGTACTTTGTGATTAGAAAACCAGTTACCAAAATGCAGATAAAAACGTGAAAGTTAAACTATTATGTATATAAATTATAGAGATAAAATAAATATTAATTGTGTTATATACTCTTCTGTGTTGTATGCTAAACCTTTGTCTGTTCTTGAAGTCAAAGTTTAGAACTCTATGCCTCTGTCAATAAGGGCTGATAATCTTCCATTCACCACATGTCGCTTGTTGACACTGGGGTAAAGTTTCATTTTATTTTATTTTATTTTATAGGATAAGGTGAAAAAACGAGCACACAGTCCACCTGATGGTAAGTGGTTGCTGTGGCCCGTAGACATCTACATCTATCCTCGACTACGAATCAAAAAGCGGGTGATTTGTCACCCGTGAGGACTAAGATGGAATGCCTCGTTTCCGGTAAAAAGGGTCTCCGGTTTTCTACACTCACCTTACGAAACACAGCAGCATTAAGTTACTATTTTACGCTGGTTTTCTTTGAGAGCGTGGTCCTTCCCAGGTCAAGCCGACCCATTCGTGCTACAACTATAATTACTACCAATATTGCGGCAGTATGGCTCAGTTATAGCGTTAAAATAAATATTCATTGTGGTATGTATGATAAATCTTTATCTGTTCTTGAAATCAAGGTTTGGAACTCTATACCTCTGTCAATAAGGGCTAATAATCTTCCGCTCACCAGATGTCGCTAGTAGACACTGAGGTGAAGTTTTTTGTTACACAATGTCATTTAATTGAGAAGTTAGTTTTAAATAAATATATATCAGTTTCTAGTCTTATATTAATAGTTTTTACTCTTTTTTTTTTAATTTTTCTACTTCTATGATTATATTTGGTTTGGTTTATTTACTTTTAAACGAATAAATATAAAATATACTGTGTAGTGGCGGTTAAGAATATCCACTACCCCATATCTTCCCGTGAGTGCCGTAAAAGGCGACAGGCAAAGGTCGTAAAAGGACAGGAAACAGGCAGGAGATAGGCAGCAGCATCTACCTTATAGCAGCATTTATACAATAAAAAAGAACTGCGGTTGCCAATCCACTCGACAAGCGTGGCAACTACGGCCTCCAATCCCAGGCGGCCCCGCTATTCCTGGCTACGGCGACCATGGTAACGGTGGGGCAAGCAGGTTCTTAAATCTCCGGTGGAGATTCGGCTGCCACCTAAGATGACTCGAACTGGCAACGAAACAAAGATCCTGGAGCTGAAAGAAGAGATAGCCAATTTGCGCTGGAATACTATAATAGAGGGGAAGACACGGTGATACTCGAATCCGGCAACTTGTTCTATTACCAGGAGGACGACCATCTGTCGCAAGTAAGTATCGGATTTATCGTCCACAAGTCTCTCGTTAACAACGTTGTAAGAATTGGAAGTGTGTCAACGAGGGTTGTGTACATTATACTTAGAATTACCAAACGATAGTCGCTGAAGGTTATACAGGTTTACTCATCAAACTCGGCACATCCCGATGAGGAGGTGGAGAAAATGTATGAGTATGTCTCTAGAGCCATGCATTCCCACAAAACCCACTATACGGTGTTAATGGGAGACTTCAACGCAAAACTAGATACAAGAGAGAACGGTGAGCTGAAGGTAGGGAAATTTGAGATGTGGCAATGGAACCCAAGGAGCCAGCAACAGGCCGACATCATGGAGAAACAGGGACTCTTTATAATGTACTCTTTTATCAAGAAGCAGCCCCGCAGAAATTAGAACTGGTCGAGCCCCGACGCTTCGACAAAAATGAGATTGACTCCATTATGACAACTAGACGGAAACTATTCAGTGTTCGTAAGGGTGAAAACTGGCAGCGATCACCGAATGGTTAGAGACAAACTGAACCTAAACGTTAAGTTGGAGAGCTCTCGTGTGTCTTCGAGGAATGAACGCTCCGTCCCCCTCTTGCTCTAATCCACAGTCCCGAAACCTTTCACCTCAAGTTACAAAACCACTTTCAGTGCCTAGATGAATGCAATACAGTGGACGATATGAATGACAAGCTCGTGGAAACTGTCCATGCGGTCGGAGCTAAGTTCTGCAAGACCCGCCGAAGAAGAACAAAAAAACTCTCCGATCACACTCTTACTAGGCTACACTAAAAGTATCGGGAATGGAATATTTACACTTTTCCTGTCATATTAAAATCGTTTTAATGAAAACTCCTTGGTTTTAAAAATCAAATACCCCAACTTCCGAATGGAATGGTTGCTTCAATCATTGGTTCCATCGCATGGAAAAATGTGTCAAATTTGGCGGAGAATACTTCGAAAATCAATAAATACATTTTTAAATAGTAATGTTGTGTCACTTCCTTGATTCCCGAAATTTTCAATGCCTCGTAATCTTATGGCTGTTAGACGCGAAATGAATCTGCAGTCTTCAACAGCATGCATACGGCGGAACTTACGCAACTTTAATACTGCTCGTGTAGAAGAAGCGATCGAGCGAAACCAAGGCTCTGAAGTCTTTTCCAGAGATGTGTCTGCCAAAAAGAGCCAACTTTCATAGCTGAAGAACGAGTGTGGCTGCATCGTTTCCGGGACAGCTGAGATTTTAAGTGAGATTGAGAGGTTTTATGGTCAGCTGTACACATCATCGTTGAAGCCACGTAAGTGTGATTAACGATCCAAGAACAAGTCTTATGCGACACTATTCTCTTTAAAGCTCTTTAATTCCATCCTCCATGGTAGAACAGCTCTGGAGGCGTGCAGCAACGCAAGCAAAAGCGCTCTCTTGAAGAACTACAGACCGATTTTTCTTTTGAGTCGTGTCTCGTACTGCTTTCAAGAGTCCACAAATCGTCTCGTACTTGACGACTTCCAGCCTCCCGAACAAGCCGGTTTCTGAAGAGGCTTTAGTACCATAAACCACGTATATACTCTTCGGTAAATTGTACAGAAGACCGAATAGTACAATCTGCCACTTTGCTTTGCGTATGTGGACTAGGAGAATGCCCTTCAGCGGTGACAAATTGATTGTCAGTATATCGAAGTGTTGGTACTGTGAGGCTCCAATGGCTGTTAGAATCAGAACCAGATTACGAAACCACTCCAACTGCGGAGAGGTGTAAGAAAGGGTGACGTTATATCACCGAAACTCTTTACCGCTGCATTAGAAGACGTTTCCAAGTTACTGAACTAAAAAGGACACAGTATTAACATCAATGGCAAGTACATCACTCACCTTCGACTTGCCAACGATACAGTCCTTATGAGAGAATCGCTGGAGGACCTAAGCGGATAAGTCTTAAAATGAACATGGAGAAAACAAAGATCATGTGGACTAACCACGTCACACCTATGTCAGTATTGGCAGCCTCGTACAGGCAGGCGAAGTGTAGGGCGTCCCCCCGCTAGTTGGAGTGACGACCTGGTAAGTCATGCAGGAAGCCGATGGATGCAGGTGGCTCATGACCGTGTTTTGTGGTATTCCTTGGGGGAGGACTATGTTTAGCAGTGAACTTGTGAAGGGCTGTAATGATGATGATTAACGACTTACATAGCAGCGTAAACTTTCCTATGACTCTATTGGCAGATGATCTATGGTGTTTACTTGTACAGAGATAAATAAATTTGACAAAGAAATTAATAACAACCTGAAGAATGTGATAAGCTGGCTTAAGTCAAATAATTTAATAATAAACGTAAAAAGAATCAATTAAGGAAAATGGCCCCTTCATTTGCATTACGGTGGTGAGACCGTTAATGAAACTAAAGTAACTAAATTTTTACATCTTTATATTGGTAATAACTTAAAGTGTATCCCACTTATACAAAATATTTTTGCAAAAAGTTAAAGCAAATCAATTCTCTTAGGCCCGCCACATACTACATACGGAATTCCATTTCGGAATTCCGAAACGGTACAAACGGGTCGGCCACACACGTACGGAATTCCGTTTTGCTCGCATGATTCCATACAGAAAATTACCGTAGGTTTGTACGTACGGATCATTGCTTTTACGTAGTCTTGCTACATTCGGAATCCCGAATCGGAGTTCCGTATGTATAGGCGGGCCTTACGCTCTACATATATTGTCCGAAGTAATTAATGAAAAAAGTTCCATCTATGTTTCATTAAATGGAGAATGTACATAAATTAAAAAATATCTAATTGATAAATGCTACTCAATTAACGAATATTCAAGCGACGCATTAACGCGACAATGACGTTGCATATAACATTTTTTGACATTCGATTAGACTATAAATGTATTGCAAATATTCTATTCAATTCCTCGGCTATGTCGTAACTACTAATATACCTTGTTCCACTTTTTCAAAAATGACATCGACTTTATCCTCATATGGATGAGTGCGACCAGAGCGAACTGCATCTTTTGCATCTAAATTCCCGGACTGAAAACGCTTGCACCAACTTTGTGCTACTTTATTACTATTAATACGATTATTCGAATATCCATAAACGTCACAAAATTATTTTGCGGCTTGACTCGCATTTCTCAGTTTTTTGTAATAAAACTTGAAAATGTATCGAATTTCCTCCTAAGAATTTGGCAGACAGAAAAATAATTGAAAAATGGCGGGAAAGTGTTTTTTACTTTTTATTTTTGTTTTTTTTTTTTTTAATATCCTATATGTCTTCATATTAAAACCAGCCAGATACAAGCAGTACAACCAAAGCGATTTTTCTCCAATTTTATACAAACAAAATACGAAGAAACTTTTTCCCCGACTAGATAGCAATGTATTGAAAATTTGGCAAAATTTATGGAATGCTTTTATTTAAAATTAAAGGAGTGTAGAATTAAATGATAGCTCTTTTTAAAGAGCACACTCTATTCTTTACTTTAGTCATATATATCATGTCGGTATAGTTGGAAATTTTTGATAAAACTAAACTTTGAGCAAAAAAAATATCGATAGTTGATAAAGTAAAATCATCTTTCGAGGAAACTATAAGTGATATCTCTTTTGTATGTATAAGAGGTTGATAGCAAAGGAGACAATCGTTTTTGGACCCATTAGAAATCTTAACGACCCTCAATAGTATTACACGAAAAAAAATAGCCTAAATATTTTATGAAAATCTATACGGAATCAAGTAATATGAAAAAAAAGTTGTTTTGATATTCGTCTACAGGTAATTGGTTCCGGTAATGAAATATTTGAAAAATTATTTTATTAGAGATGTGCCAACTTGAAAGAAAATCGACTCGATTTAACTCGAGTTCACATTACCTGAATTTCAACTCGAATTGAACTCGAGTTACGCATTCAAATTAGCTGAACGAAGCCGTATCAATTTGTCACAAATTATTTTTATTATTGTTCTTCCATTCAAGAGCACAATTATTAGAAGTACTAAACTTAATAGGTAGTTGTATATTTCAGGTTTGCGTATCGACAAACTTTATAAAATAATAGGTACTAGTTTTTACGGATTTTATCGCGTATATTTAACTGTAAATACCCGACGTTTCGAGCGCTTTACAGCACCTGTTCAACGTCCAAATGTCATAGTTAAGTTAGTCATAGCGGTTACCACAGATAAAAAATTATATATATGATATGAGTAAAGCTTTAAATTTAAGAAAAGAATAGTTTTTCTCCCATGCGTAAAATCACGTCAGATTTATATGTAGGTAAAGCAAATAAATAATAAAATAAGTAGGTTCATACATAACTTTTATTGAAAAACCAGTCATATGCTTTTATTCTGGACATAGGAACTTTGGTTAAAAAAAATAATCTGAGGTAGCTAATAGCTATTTAAAACTAAACAAAAACCTATGTACTTACTATTTTGGTTCTATTTTTTAACTTTTTCTAATCGTAATTCAGAGTAGTAACACAACAAAATAAAATATTAATCATCATCATCATTACAGCCCTTCACAAGTCCACTGCTGAACATAGGCCTCCCCCACGCTACGCCACAAAGCACGGTCCCGAGCCACCTGCATCCATCGACTTCCTGCATGTCTTACTAGGTCGTCACTCCATCTAGTGGGGGGTCGACGACTTCCAGCCTCCCGAAAAAGCCGGTTTCCGAAAAGGCTTCAGTACCATAGACCACATACATACCCTGCGACAGATTGTACAGAAGACCGAAGAGTACAATCTGCCACTTTGCCTGACATATGTGGACTATGAGAAAGCCTTTGATTCCGTCGAAATTTGGGCGGTGCTACAGTCCCTTCAGCGGTGCCAAGTTGACTGTCGGTATATTGAAGTGCTGAAGTGTTTGTACAGTAGGGCTACGATGGCTATCCGAGTACAGAACCAGAGTTCGAAACCTATCCAACTGCAGAGAGGTGTAAGACAGGTTGACGTTATATCCCCGAGACTCTTCACCGCTGCGTTGGAAGACGTTTTCAAGCTACTGGACAGGAAAGGATACGGTATTAACATCAATGGCGAGTACATCACTCACCTTCGATTTGCTGACGATATAATCCTTATGGCAGAATCGCTGGAGGACCTCTTAGCACTATGCTCAACGACCTCAATGGTGTCTCCCAACGGATAGGTCTTAAGATGAACATGGACAAAACAAAGATCATGTTTAATGTCCATGTCACACCTATGTCGGTAGTTGTTGGGAGCACTATGCTCGAAGTTGTTGACGAGTACGTTTACCTGGGACAAATAGTCCGACTAGGTAAGTCCAACTTCGACCGAGAGGTCAATCGACGGATTCGACTCGGCTGGGCAGCGTTCGGCAAATTACGACACATCTTCTCGTCAGGTATACCTCAATCTCTGAAAACTAAAGTGTACAACCAGTGCGTGTTGCCAGTGATGACTTACGGATCTGAGACGTGGTCCTTCACTGCTGGCCGTATGCGGACGCTCAAGGTCGCTCAGCGTCCTTTGGAGAGGGCTATGCTCGGAGTTTCTCTGCGTGATAGACTCAGAAGTGAGGATATCCCCAGTAAAACCAGAGTGACCGACATAGCCCAACGGATTAGTAAGCTGAAGTGACAATGGGCCGCCCATATAGCTCGAAGAACCGATAACCGATGGGGAAGAAAGGTTCTCGAGTGGCACCCTCGTACCGGTAGGCGTAGTGTAGGGCGACCCCCCACTAGATGGAGTGAAAATATTAATAATAATATTCAATTAAACTTTAAAAAATTTAAGTCTCCCTTTGCATAACAAAAAAAAACACTTGAAGACTTTAATCTTGAATACTCAAAGATCTTGAATAAAGATTGTTAAACAATACTTGTTTCTGTAGTTAAAACTAAATTGTTATTGTTTTTGTACTAAAATTAAATTAAATTGTCATTTTTCTGTACTTAAAATTACAATAAATTGTTTTTTCCTTTAATGTTATTAAATAATGAGTCTCAAATCATCTAATAATTTGTTAAAAAGAAATACCCAATTTGAAAAAGTGTTGAAGGCTTTTTAGAAAAATATTTAATTTTTTCCCGAAGTACGTCGAAACAGGGATCGGCATGGCCGATTAATCGGCCATTTCTTAACCGATTAATCGGCTAATCGGCCAATCGGCCAAAGTACTAATCGGTATATTAAACGGCACGACACACAAACAATTTATATTATATTATATATAATATATCAAGAAATTGCTCGAATTAGTATGTCGAGTTTATCACTAAATTTTGGACAGACACCGCATTGACCGTAAGTTAAAGATGCACCTCGAGTAGAATTTTGTGACTCGAGTTACTCGGGTTAGTTTATGTATGTATGTAATTCTAGAGTTGTACACGAAATTTCAAGTAAATCCATTATTTACAGTCTCTGCATCGAGTAAAAGTTTATCACTAGAATTGAGACCAAAGAATAAAGTTACAAGCTATTTAGATTGCAATAAATATATAAAAAAATAATATATAGATAAGAATTATTATTGAGTTAAGACACCTTTACAATATTCATTAACTTCTTTTCAGGTGGATCGCTTAGAAAAAATCTGCATTCCTTGCAAACGTGCAGATCTACCCGAAGGCAGAGACAAAAAGTGTATGGATATTGAAGACAACAATCTTATATCATATCTCTTATCATTGAAAACGCCCTTCTGATTCCGCACAATATCATAAATTGACATGTTAAAATCAAGTTATTTTGAAAAAATCTTTTGAAATTATGATGATTGATAATCTCTCTATATAAAACCCAAAAATCTTTCTACCTATGTCCGTTATAGACTTTGAAACCATCCAACCAATTTTGATGAAAAATTTTGTGTGTGTTTGAATGGATCCCTAGATGTTTTGCACCCGGTAGATGGCGCTGTTGCTGCGATCCACAAATCATCAGTGCGAAGCCGGGGCGGATACTTGTTTTGGTAATCCTTACATAAACATATTAAAACACTTTACTTCCTCACTATTTATCACTGTATAATAACATAGATAAGTATGATATTACTAGTCATTTTGATATGTGATTACACAATAATTTTATTACGTTATCAAGTACTTACTAATCAACCAAAACATATTAAAAAAAGTCTTGACACCGCTTCTGTCTGTCTATTTCAATCAATCATCAAAGTTCAAAAAAATTATAAAACTAAGTTTGTATAAAAAGGGTTGTTATAATAAGGCATTTATGGATGATAATAACCCCTGGGTAAGGTAATGACTACCAAGCTGTTTCTAATTTGTTCAGTGTTGTGAGTGCACACACACAATCAATCAATACATCATGTCAAAAATAGAAGTCATTTGTGCACAGATAGGCACTATATTTTGCCGGAACTACCTAGTGAAAGGATTTTCCATCGATAATAAAGTATCTATAAATGCTGAATATACCTACAACTTTGTTATTCATATATATTATATATTATTATTTAACAGGACACTATTATAACATAATACCGGTAAAAATTACTATAAAATCGCTTGCAGTTTATTTTTAGGATATTGTTAGATTCATATTTTAATTGTTAATTTCTCAGTACTCAGCAGTAAAACTAATAATACCATTTTAATCTATAGATTATACAGAATAAATCGACTGTATTTCATTAAGAATCCTTAAAATTTGTGGTGAATGGGACTCCGTACAAAAAGAAATTGTCTTTATCTAGTAGTCTATTACAGGGTTGTAGGTTACAGGGTTGTAGGTTGTAGGTAGTATAGGGTCATATCGTATCTCCACAATTTTCATGTAATATTGCGTAAGGTGGTTCTGTTTAAAACTAAAAAAAATGCGCCTTGGGAGGTGACGCTTACCCGAGAGGAGAGTGTATAAAATTTAACTTTGCTCTATAACGTACATATTCCAATAGATAAAAGTATTCCATTTTTTTGTGAATGTTGTATGTACCTTTATAGGCGAATCATTTTGAACAAACCAATTGTGTTATGTTTAACAATGTCTAGTGATAAGCCAATGGTGTATCTGTTAAATAAATAAATAAATTCCATTAATTTAGCCAATTTTTCAGCAAAAACCATTGAACTTATGAGAGAAATGTCACGTCACGCAGCTCAGACGCGTGATATATACGGGTGAAACCGCGAGGCACAGCTAGTTAGGAATAAAAGTCAATCGTGATGATGACTTGTAAATTTTCGAATTAACCTGTGTGTTAATTCGAAAATTTTACCGTTAGCTTGTTTACTTTATCAGTGATCTCACAACGAAATTTAATATGGCGGATAGCGTTTTGGATGGTTTTGGAGATTTGAGGCACAGATTAAAAAATATTCTATAATGAAATTGTAAAATTTATATTGTATTTTTATGGATATAAATCAACATTTCTCGTTTATTTTTTTACAAAACCTATCATAACTATTAATTTCTTTTACATGGTACAAAATATCCTATTACGTATGAATTTTCCGCTATTAAACGTTCGTCAGAACCCAAAAGTCCTAAATGGCTGTTGGTGCATGATATTGTTGCAAAAGCATAGCCTTATAAGCTATTTTCACATGAATATTACCATACTTTCAGGTGGTATTAGGCTCCAGGCATGTTATGAAAGTTTAATGCGTTTTGGTTCATGGTATAAGTAAAACGCATTATAAATGCCGCTAACTCTATAAACATTTCCTTCTTTATCGCAATCCAAAGTCATGAAATTAGCATAGAGGTACATACGTAGAAAATTCTAATTTAAATAATGGTACGTATTTTATAAAATTGACATACGGACACGCAGTTCTACCTCGACACCTAATCTATCCTCGATTGATAATCATAATGTAGATGCGTTGTAACTCCAGTGGACTAAGATCGAATGCCTCAACTCAGTAAAAAGGGTTTTCGGTTCTTTACACTTACCATACGATACAGAGCAGTACTAAGTTGCTATTTTTACGCTTGTATTCTTTTGAAGCGTGATCTCCCAACCGTGTAGTAGCGCTGTAAGAATATCCACTACCCCATTTAATTCCATGGGTGTAGTAACAGACAACAAAGCAGCAAACCAGGAGATAGACAACAGCGTCTTCCTAATATCAAACGTGCCAACTATGGCAAGTATCCCCTATAAGGTAATTTATTGGGGAGGCCTTTCTTCAGCAATGAACTTAAATAGGTTGTAACCATAGATTACTGTATATACACTAGAGTTATAACGGTAACATCCCCGGTCTCCAGTCCCCGGTCGAGCTGACCCATTCATGCAGCAACCGTAATGTGACGATAGCGTGGCTCTACTACTCTACTACGTTCAGAGTTATTTGTATCAAAGTTCCCTTTTCTTTTTTCTGCACGATGCTGGATGAAACTTTTCCATTGAGTGAAATATTTGCGGTAAACATAACGGTTGGCGCGTGGGTCGGTGGTCGGTGATCAGCAGCACTAGATGACTAATAACAGACTACACACACTACTAAGCACACCTATTTATTATAGGTAATTTTTTATCCCAAAAATAATTAAAACTACGTAAATTACAGTCACACTAAATCTGTACAGTCAAAACTGAAACGGACCGTAACTTAAGGCAATAAGACTTTTAAGAGTGCAGTTTTATTTGTATTATTACTAATTCTGTCATTCAATAAAAATAAAGAAAAATGAACTTTATTTCAAGCACGTTAAAGTCTTTGCGTTCGTGGATTTGTACTGTGACCACAACATTCTTCCGAAATCAGTATAACTAATTTGATAAATAATCAGTGCATAAAAATGTTTAACTAAAAATTCAGTGTATGTATTATGATTATAACATAATATACTAATTGGGGTGTCTGAGGGTGTGCGTTAATTACGTTACATGTTGTATATGTATATACATGTATATATTATACATATATCCATATATATATTAAATTTATTATCGGCTTCCTTTCATGATTTGTTATTATTTATCCGAAAATTCACAAAACTTGAACTTCAAAATGAATTTACAATTTTGTGCACTTTAAACGTAGAATTTAATGTATTGAACAAAATATTAATTCATAAAATTGTTCAAAACGAAATTTTATAATAATAATAATATGTAAAATAGACGTGGTAGCTCAGAGGCAAATCGTTTGCCGTTTAATTTTAGTTTGCGAGCAACCCGAATTGAAATTTGGCTGGCACCAATTAAATTATATACTTCAGTGTAAAGTGTTGATTTGCCACATGCAACCCTAAAATAAAATATAATAAAAACCCTCTCAGAAATGAGAGGCGTGTGTCCAGCAGTGGGACGCATATAGGCTCTAAATTTTTAGCTTTATATCTCACGTGTTTGTGAGTGGTTATGTATCCGAAGATGGTAAAGCATACTGGCTTAACTTAACAAAAACCTATTCACTTTTACCTTAACGTTTTATTTTATGCAAAGATCGATACTGTCAAATTATTCCACTGTTTTGCTAAGTTATAGCTTGACTACCACATATTACCACCTTGATGCTCTTGAAACTGGTGATCCAGACTCAGAAGGCCGCAGGCCTTGAGCTCTGTGTAGCTGTAAAAGCCAAAAATGTAACAGCATTAACAATTAAATAATTTTACAGGACGTGAGTGGATAGACGTTTGAGACCTTTGATGTACTTATAAATTCAATCCTAAAATTATAGTTGGAATATTAAGTAAAGTTTTATTTTTGTTTTTAAATACGAAGCCTTTTATGCCAATGTTACTTGCCTGATATTTCTCTAGGTTATCGCTATTAACAACACCAAAACCTTATCTGACTTGTCCAATCTTTTGATGATAAGATATTTTTCTAGTTTTAAGAAAGATTAAAATTGTACCATTTGTTAGCATTCTGTCAGTGGAGACCACAAGTGGGAAATTTGTTAATTATATACGTTCTTGCACTCTGTACTGCGGGGAGTTTTTACGTGGTAGATACTGCCATACTGCGGTTATATTACGATTGTAACACGAATGGGTCTAAATAATACCAGCAAAAGTAGCAGCTGAGTGCTGATGTGTTTCGTATGGTGAGTGTAGAGAACCGAAAACCTTTTTACTGGAAAGGAGGCATTTCATATTAACCTCAATGACAACGCGTCTGCATTTGCTCCTTAATCTTAGATAAATTTAGATGTCTTAGGGTCACATCATCCACTTACTGAACGGGAAAACCACCTGTCACCCCCATGGGTAGTCAGAACTACGGACTTTCATTTGGCACGATCCTGACGCACCTGTCTAGCCTTTATGTCCTTTACATCCATGCTAATTTGATAGCATTTATTCTATTCTTGTGTTTTTTCTGCCATATCCAACTTTTACTACCGTCCGTCATGTTTTGTATGCAATACTCCGTACGAAGTGACGGACACGGCAGCGAAAGAGACTAATACATTCTGAGTCCTTATAAAAGAGTGAAAACTCGCTTTTACTCTGGATTCAATCACTCGTTCTATATTCTTGTCATAGACATGAGCCATACCTTACCTACTGACCTACTACCTACCTCATAGCCATACCTGCTCCATACATATTAGAAACAATAATTTGTAATTAGTCCAAGGTTTTACTAGATCCGGTTTCAATAAAGAAGATCCGTAGAAAATATGTGAAGTATAATGTAAAATATGAAATTTGATATCAAAAGTCAAGTTTCGCCAAAACTGTCGCACCGCGGCTAAAGGACCTCTTTCGTAATAAAAACCCTTCTTTAAACTCCAGACTATCAAAAAAACCGATTTTTTATAGAATAAGTATAATAAGTATAATAATACTCACCATCCGAAACACAGCAGTATTAAGCTGCTAATTTACGCTGGTATTGTGTGAGAGCGTGGTTCTTCTCCGGTGGAGCCGACCCATTCGTGCTACAATCATAATATACCTGCAGTGTGGCTCTACCACATATATAGATAGATAATCTATACACGTTGTACAAAAGTCGTACCTATACGTTGGCCGTACCTAGTCATTTAATTAGTATAGTTGAATATAATGCTCATCTCAATTCAATAATATTATGTACTAAGTAACCATTGTTTACGCGATCGTTTATGAATGTATGGTCATGCAGGTGGCGTTATGTTATTTCAAAACAAACGAACCTACTGTAGATAATAACGGAAGTAAACTGTCCCACGATAATCCTCCATAGGTTCTCATTAGTACCGCGTATCTACTGGTTACTTACGACTACATAATCGTTACTGGCACAAATGTCGTAAAGATTACTTCTATTGATTAATTACTATCTAACTTAAGTTTATTTTGATGTAAGGTGCTATTGCTTGTATCGTTATTTATCTTCTCTCAGCAGTAGATTAATTTTTAATATTGAGTTTTATTAAATAATTTATTATATTTTTATTACATTTTACTGCGATCGGGCCGAAAAATTATTTTCTTATGTGATTATTTTATAATTCGTAAATATTTTGTTGTTTTATTATTATTGGTTTGTGTGGATAGGGGTGGGGGAATGTCAATTTTTTCTATATTGTGTCATCCTCAGATCCTAACGCCGCCAACTATGACTGCTATGATGGAGCTCTTACAATCGCCTGGTGGCAGGAAATTCATCCAAAAACTGGACCTAATAAACTTATATTATTGACCTACTCTTATGACTAACAAATTTTAATTAGAGATGGGCCGAATATGGATTTCACCGAATGCGAATATTCGGCCGAAAGTTCGGTAAATTAAAACTGACCGAACCGAATATTCCGCCGAACATTATTCGGCAGGATCACCTCGCTACCTAAACAATATAGGTATTTTTTTTACATATTATGTATAACTCGTAGGAATTAACTTGAGACCTGGGAGGATGACGTAATTGTCAATGTACGGTGTGCAAAATAATGCGTCGTAATATTTTTTTTTTGAAATTTTTGAGATTTGCATGAGATTATTAATAAAAACAAAATAAAATGTTCTGGCAAGGGGTGAAGTAATAAGTGATATACTGTTGCCATTTTTATATATTTTAAATATTTATTTTTTATAATATATATAATATTATTTTTAGTTAAGGCGTCAAGGAAGGACAAAGAAATAAACATACACACTTTCTCATTTATAATATTATTAATTTATTTATTATACACTTTATTGCACTATAAAAAGTGTTACAGATTCGTACACAATAAAAATACAAAGCATAACATGCGACCTTATTGCTAAAAAGCAATCTCTCCCAGGCAACCTTAGGGTGAAAGTGAATCAATCTTGGATAAGCGGAACAGCACAAACCATGTAAAATCAAGGAATAAAAGTAAGGAATATTAATAAGGATTTATTATAATATTTATTATTCATTGGCACTGTATACGATCGGTGGTTCTATTCCGTCCATTAGATCGTCCTCGCTTTCACTCTCTGAGCTGGATTCTTCCTCTCCGAGGGATATAATTAATTCTCTCTGTTTGATTTCTCCAAGTCTATCACTCTCCCCGTATTCATTTTCTAATCTTTCGATATGGTTAATTTCTTTCTTCCAATCGGAAGCCGTTATAGACTGTATTGCGTCTCTTGTCAAACCCTCTATTTCCCTTTCAAACTGGTTAACATTTTTAGCTGCCACCCTTTGTTTTATTAAGTTCCATATATATTCGATAGGGTTCAAATCACAATGGTAGGGTGGCAGCCGTAATACCTCGTGTCCATGCTCCCTCATGAGTTCGTCCACTATATATTTTTTCGGTGGTTTATTGAGCAGTATTATATGGTACAGTTCCGGTTTCGTCATTTTTTCATCAAAAGGAATGTTATTTTTCCGAAGCCAACTCTGCATCTCACCTTTCAGGGACGAGCTCACGGGTGGTTTTTCAGACTACGTTGAGTGGTAGGGAGCATTGTCTATAACGACGAGACTGGTTTTGAGGTAAGTTTGGGATTAGTTTTTCTGTCAACCACTTTTAAAGTTTTTACTATCCATTTCGTGATGGTAGTCCCCGGCATTACTTTTGCATTTGTAAAGCAATTCGGCACCAGGGATAAAGCCGTTTTCACCGCCAGCGTGCACCAATATCCACCGCTGTCCTGGATTATCATTTTTTCTAATGCTTGCGTCATTGTTATTTTGCCAGCATTTGCGCACGGTATAGTGGGAGTGAATCCATGTTTCGTCTAAATAAGTTACGCGTTTTTTGTCCACCCCAAGTTCATTGTTTTCTTTCTTCCTTCGTAAATAACGGGCTCTCCAGGCAGCAATTTCTGGCTTTTGTATTAAGACTTGTCTTGCGTTCTTACATTTTTTAAATTTGTACCCCAAGTATTCAACGAGTATTCGTTGTAACTTGGTTTTTTCACCTGTAAAATAAAGATTTTATTTTTAATTTTTAGTTATCGCGTGGTATTTTTTCAAAAAATAATTTAAAATTAAATATCTCAGAAATGGTTCACTTTTGCATATGGGTGTCCATACATAAAATTGTTGCAAATTACCTGTTCTAGCACCCCTAACAAGATTATGCTTGAATTAAATGTCACCTTGTATATGATATGACCTAAAGTATGATATATAATACATATAAAAAATGTCAATAAATATGGGTACGTACCTGGAAAATTTAGATCTGCTTTTGCAGCCGTTAAAATCTTTTTCAATGTTGGAATTTCTTTCCGTACTGTATAGAAACTGTTGACAAGGTTTCTTAGAGCACACAGATCAAAATTGTCGAGTTCAATTTTTTTTGAGCTTTGTTTCCTTTTTTCCCGGAGTTGATAGTTTAAGTTCTGGTCTTGCTTGAGAAGTACATGGTTCCGATACTACTGTGACATCATCATTTTGGTCTTGAGAAATTGACTGAACTTTTTTCGCCTCGTTTTTCATTCTTAGTAGTGTTGCCTTTGATATGCCTGTTACTGCACAAGGCCCTCTTTAAAGCTTGGTCCACAGGAATAAGAAACCTTTTATTTGATTTTTCATCTTCGAAAAATTTTAAAACTTTTAGAGCAAGTGTCCGTGCTTGGCTATGTATTGTCGTTCCTCCCATCTTTTTTTTTAAATAAAGAAGGCGGAGTAACTCCTAAGCGTCACAAGAAAACGGCACAACACAACGTCCAAACTTAACAATAAAACAACGCAATTAACAACAAACGGATAAAATAACGTTCAAGTGTAACAAAAACAAACAAAAGTCCAAACCAAACAACAAACAATTATCAAAAATATCGAACTAGAGTCGAGACGCGTATCCGTAACAAAAATGCTATCGGTACTGAGCACGCACGGCCAGCACGGGACGCGGTGCGGGGAGTCGGGAAGGGGGTCGCATTCCAGCGGAGTCTCAAGTTAATTCGTACGTGTTGTATTATGTCGAAACTTTTTATCGTAAAGCGCGCGGGATTAGCGCCGGACCCTGACCCTCGCTCCACCACATTGGACATGTTATTGCATCGTCAAGTACTGAGCAAATTTCTGGCACATTCTTATGTTTTGACTATTTTATTTTTAGAAAAAAAGTATTTCGTTGTATTCTTAGAGAAAATTGATAATTATATGATAAAAATGAGTCGCAGATCTACTATTTGGACTTATTTTAGAGAAACTGAGACCAAAGTAAAGTAAAATGTACTAATGTAATGTAATGCTTCTATGTTTGATTCCAAAAATATTTTATCAAGCTTTCTATTTGCTATAATTGGAAATAAATCCAAAGTGCCTCAAAACATAATGCTATACAAGTAGATTTAACCCATAAATAAAATATACTTTTAACGGTAAAATTCTGAAAGACATGGCATTACTCAATTCGTACATTTCAATATAGTGGACACTTTGAGTACCATTTTAACGAATGAACGATGATTTAACCGAATATTCAGCCCAATACGAATATTCAGTAAAATTGCCAAATATGCCGAATACCAAATATAAAACGGCATATTCGGCTCATCTCCAATTTTAATCATCCGAAAAAAATCGTTGCAACCGTTATAACCCGTAGATATTAAATTGTACGTATTCCTTTACTACTTCTAATTATTTTGTTTGTTTTAGAAAATTGTAAATTGTAATTGTAAATTTAAATGTAAAGAAAATATTAATGTAATTTTTGGCAATGATGGTTTTTATTTTTATACCTTAATAGTGCATAATATTCAGATATAAATCAATAAATTGAAACAACTACTATAATTTTATACATGGTAGAGCAATGCTGCAGCTATATTTATAATATAGTTGCAGCACGAATGGGTTGGCACGACCGGGGAAGGACCACGCTTTCACAGAATACCAGCGTCAAATAGCGGCTTAACGCTGTATTGGAAACGAGGCATTTAATCTTAGTCCTCAAAGGTGATAACGCATCTGCATTTTGATTCCTAATCAAGGATAGACCAGATGTAAATGAGTCACAGCAACCATTTACCATCAGTTACACTGGTTGCTCGTATTTTACCCTTATTCTAAAAAAAACTGCAATAAAACGACATCCAGTGAACGAAGACTAATATAGATCTCATTTTAAATAACTACTAAATAAAAGGAACGTGTTACTTTCACCGTAATATGCAAGAAGCACACAATATCTTTTTAATTATCATACGATTCTCTCACAAGCATTCGTTATAACTTATAACTTATAAGGCTATAGCTATGGAACGTATAATATAAATCTAGACGCGTGCATCAGACACGCTCGAGCAAGCAAGACGAGGTAACGATACACGCAATATGAAACAAAGCATGCTCGTTGTTCTCTTTCACGTTACGGAGGTGAACTTTACTGTTCTAGTAAATTATGTCAAAAATTTTCTCAAGGATAAACATTTTTTAACAGTCCCCAGTCCCAGCGTTTGTAAAATGTTTTCGATTTTACAATGTACCTACTGTGTCATTCGTATTACTTCGTTTCTACTATTATTTTAACCGTCAAAATTTTTTTTTCACAAAAGGGCTTTGTTAGTCACACTTGGCTTGCCAACACCCTCGTTAAAATGCGCGGAAACGGAAATTAAATTGTATAAATACTTAATACATATGTAAAATTGATCCAACCCACAAAGAATCTACGCTACATTGTGCTTTATGAAAATACTTATATTGTTTTTTGAATCATCGAAAATTATGTTTAGTAATATAAATTTAATCTTTTTTGCAGCGCAAATATGTAGTGTCAAAACAGGGCCTTCTTTTGAACGTTTTCAGAATGAGCGTTGTAAGAAAAAGGGTACGACAATCTTCCAACATTTGATTGATGACGTAGTATCCCTATACATTATGAAAATCAATAGCTGTTCGTTAGTCTAGCTAATTCTCAATAACGGCTAATTGGTTTTTATGAAATTTTTTGTGGGTGTTTAAATGGATCCCCAGATGGTTTAGATTCACATTTGGACCCGGTAGGTGGCGCTGTTGTGGAGATCCAGAAATCACACGTGCAAGGCAGAGGCGGATCGCTAGTTACTTTTTAAATACATATTATAGTACATAAGGGTAATATGGTCTTCTAGTTAATATGCTCACTTTCTTTTAACTCAAAAACTACAGCCTCGTTTGAATATATGGCTTTGTGATAAGATAGCTCTTCATCATTCAATCAAATAATACAGGATGAAAAGGGCGATGCTTTATTGACGCCATTTTGACAGTTGCTATTATAGTAAATATTGCGTGTTCGACAGAAAGTCAGCTAGGTTTTGCAGATTATTATAGTTAGAATTAATTGTTGTGTTGTGTGCTGATAGAGCTGAAAATAACTGTAGGTGATAAAAATGTTTTATTATATTTATACTGTAACTAATAGTACTTTCATATACACTCACAGCAAAACGTATAAAAAAAATTATATTTATATAAACGTTCTTCATAAAATTAAGCTTTGAATAAAATGTGGTAAAAACAACTTTAACAATAAAAAAGTAAAAATTTACAAAATCATTTTCCATATCCACATATTAACTTCTGGATTCGATGCTAAGACGTAATTCATCGAAAAATTAAAAAAAATTAATTAAATAAAAGAAATTAATCCCGACTTCAGAGTCTATTAACTGTGTAAAATTATTTCACTATTTTAAGTTTTTAATGTCGTTTTTTTACTTTTTATTACAAGCTTAACTTGTTCTCTTTTGAGAGTCAAATATTACAAGTAGGAGATAACGACGATTCATCTATGTTTATAACAACTACAATGTCCTCCAAAAAGATACGGGTTTTCCATCCTTTGGGATGGAACTTAATTTCAAGTTAAAATGGTATATTATTATTACCCCTGAAGTATAACTTATATAATGAAACAAGTATCTTTTTAAATCAGGTCAGCCTTTTCCGGGAAATCGATAAACATACGCGTCGAATACAGAACCTTCTCTTTTTTCTAATTCGTTGAAAAATGAACACAAAATTACCCGCAATGTGATGAACGGTATGACAGAGCATAACATACGAAGAAACAAATATTAGATAACTGTTATAAATTTTAGCTACCTTAAAACACAAAACTTTTTACGAATTTGCCAATGTAATTTAAAATAACCGCGTTCGCTGTTTTTGTTGCTATTCGTCAATAAAGATAGGCAAAAGTATTATTACCATACAGTCTAATTTATTTTATTTATTATTAAAAATTTGGCTTTGCTACCTGCACTTTAAGCCATATCTTTATTTTATTCGGAATCTTCGTTTTCACAATTTTTTTCTTAACAATATGCTGATGCGTCAAATTGCGAAGTATTTAAGTGATTTAAACGATATCATAACCTAGCGGACAGTCGATGACGACAGTCACTCAAGTTCAAAAGTTGTCTCAGCGTTCAAAATAAGTTGAAGTTTATATCAACATGTAAGCAATTGTTTCGCCATTTTCTCTAATATTTCACATGCGCGGGTACTTAATATACAAAGTCGCATCACAATTAAATTTCAAAATCCACTTTAAACCATTATTTAAACGATTAAACAGGAGCATTAAGCCGTCGACGGTCAAGTTCCCATTAACACTCCCAGCCTAGTTTGATTTGTATTTTGTTACAGAATGAATAATAGTAAACAGTTAGGAAAAACATGGACACGGAGTAATAAAATAATATTCGTTAATAATTTTAGTAAATTATTTGCTGGTGTTGTTGTTTTTATTTTTTCAAAATTACACATAAACTTGTACAAATATTTTATCATATAATTAAAAATAAACTAAACAATTAACAGAAATATTTAAACAAGTACTTACAAACATCTATTTACATAAAGAGTGTTGAAAAACTTTGAAGTTCATTAGTACATCGTTCGTCTAAAACTCACTTGCTCTGATGCAAATGTAGCCTGATTTTCCGTGCGATTTTAGGTATTTACTTCACTTAGACAGAAAGAGTGACAGAAGCCTGCCTTTATTCACAAAACATCTCCACAATATGCTGACGCGTCACAGTGCGAAGTTATCAGCGAGAATTTTACGACAGCTCAAATCAGCGGAGATTTAATAATGAAAATTTCTCAGAGATTAAAAAACCTGAAAGTTTTAACATTTGCTAAATAGTTCCTACGAAAAGTTAGCAGGCGCAGATATTTAATACAGAAAATCGTATCACTTTCACGTATTAAAATTCACTTTAAATAATTATTTTATAGGATAAAACGGAAGCAGCAATCTGCTGTCGGTTAAGTTCCCGCCAAAATTCTGAAAATACAGCGAATCACCAAAATAGGTGTATATTTATTTTATAGACATTATTTTGTTAATAAGATTCTTCACGTATGCTGACGCGTCATACTGTGAAGTTTGAGTGTATTTTTGAATGGGTGAATTTTGAAGATAGTTTAACTAAACAGTTGATGGCGATAGTATTATATATATATATATATATATATATATATATATATATATATATATATATATATATATATATATATATATATATATATGTATATATATATATATATATATATATATATATATGTCCCTATAATGTCCCTTTATGCCACGTGTAAGCAAATGTTCTATAAATACTAATACATAGTTACTGAGTAAAACAGATGGTTGTCTACCTCTGCCGCTGCTGGCTTTAGCTTGGTTCATAACAATCAAAAAGGGAAACGGCGTCCATACCTCTTCCATCAGCTACCATAACGGACGTCTAACGAGACGCGGGTCTCGCGGATCCTATCAAACTACACCACTACGCTTATGGCTTAAAGGACAAGCATCTAAGCCAATATTTTTAATAATAAATAAAATGAACTAGGCTGTATGGTAATAATACATTTTCCTGTCTTAATTAGCGAATAATAACAACAACAACAACAACAGCAAACGCGGCTATTTCAATTTCGTAAAAATTTTTGTGTTTCAAGGTGGCTAAAAATTTATAACCAACTGTTATAAATTTTTATCCGATACACATGTATAAAAACTAATATTTGTTTGTTCGTTTTTTATGCTCTATCATACCGTTCGACAGATAGCGTTAAAACTTTGTGAACCTATTGCTTGCAATTCTTTGAAACTTATAGGCATAGTTGGACCCAGAAACACAAAATCACCAAAAATCTGGTGACTGTGTTTATATTTTTGGAATTAGAAAAAAGAGCAGGTTCTGAAATGGACGCGTATGTTTATCAATTTCCCGGAAACGGCTGACCTGATTTAAAAAATATTTTTTCCAATAAATAAGTTATACATCAGGGTGGTTTTCGCCATAGTGTGGGCAGCGAAACACTTTCGCTCCTATTTGTTCGGACATAAATTCACGACTATTAGCACGGCTAAATTCAATTAAAGAACCTCTTAATTTACTATTAATTAGATGTAAATGAAGGCTATCCAAATTCGACTTTCATATAATTTACAAGAAAGGTAAACAAAACACTAACGCCTATGCTCTTTCACGCGTAAAATTAAACGTCCTTTGAAACAAAAAGATGATTTATTAATACAAGTTCACGTAGATGACACAATAGTTTTATCAGAGTCTTTGGAAACATTAAGTATTCCCTCATCGGAGATTATAACATCTAATCCAGTCTGTACCCCGTCTTCTAGTACTTTTTTTCAGCCTCATCATTGTAGTAAACAATAAACTCTGCAGAAGCACTGATACAAGTGGCATACCTATCTTAAATGAAGCCATAGATACAAAGCCCAACCAAGTACTAGTATTTTCCTGGAACAGAAATAAATTATTAGTTAAAGATATATCAAGGGATAAACAAAAAGCTTTTGAAATACATTTAGTCCTCAATAATACGGATTTAATTAAAAAGTTTCTGTTGGAATACATAAAACCTAAAATAACATATATTTTTTACTTTGAAAACCAAATAAACCGACATCAGTTTACAGATGCAATTATAAAATTATTTAAAAAGGACACAGTAAAAATTTACGAATGTACAAAAAGAGTTGTGTATGTTGATAATGATGAACAACGATCAATCATACTGACATATCATCATGGTAAACCTGCTCATCACGGAATTAAAGAAACTATAAAATTAAAACGTACATTCTTTTGGAAATACATAGATCTAACAGTTAGTAGTGTAATTAATTCTTGCGAAACTTAAAACCTTTGAAAAAAAAAGTGTGGCAGGGACACCTGAGATTTTGAGTGAGATTGCGAGGTTCTATGGGCAGCTGTACACATCATCGTTGGAGCCACACGCAAGTGTGACCAAGAGCAAGTCTAACCGACACTATTTCGATTATATCCTTCCGTCAGTCTGAGCGAGATTAAAATGGCTCTCCAGCACCTTAAAAACTGCAAGACCCCCGGCGAGGATGGAATTACAGCAGAGCTTCTGAAAGCGGGTGGAAAACCGGTACTTAAAGTACTTCAGAAGCTCTTTAATTCCATCCTCCAAAGTTAATATCATATAAATCAGTGAAGTTGTCCAGAAGTTACACTATCACTAATAGTAACTGTCTTCTGTCTAGCGTCTTCGCCCGCGTGGAATTTGTTACGATTGAATTTCATAGGTTTAAATTTTTTTGCAAGGAACCCTAATTCTTTTTCTGGAATAAAAGTAGCCTTTTATAACATGCGGAAAGCCTACGCATACCCACCTCGCAGGGGCAAGAACGGGTTATATCGGACTCGCACCGACTAAAACCCCATGGTGTTCCACTTTCGTCGCATATTGGCAGCGCCACGAGAACGCTTTCGCGCATATCAGCGGCCCAATCAGCGCTGGCCGTCCCATGGCGGACCCTCCTCGGGAGAAGAAAATAAAAGTAGCCTAAGTTAAGACGATTTCCGTCGCGGTTACGGGGACGACCAATCTAGTCCAATTCAATCACCAGAAGACACTAGTTTGCGCGTTTACCGCTAAAAAGAATCCCTTTGTCGTATCTCCTCAGTTTCAAGACACTCCCCTTGTTGCCTCAGCCAATATCAGAATCCTCGGCGTCGAAACATCGAAAGACGTGCAGTATCGTGGTCACTTGAAAGAGAATGCCAAATTGGCCTGTAAAAAGCTTGGCGTGCTCAGCAGAGCGGCACACCGAATGCAACAAGACAAGGCATAGGCATTTTTGGGCCGGAGCTACCCAGTGTCAGTTCCTTCCATTTGATCGCATCCAGTGCAGAGTAGTTCGAATCGTCGATTTCCGAGCTCTTTCCGATCGGCTTGACTCACTGGCCCTGCGAAGAGATGTTGCATTTCTTTACGTACTCTATCGTATTTACCACGGGGAGTGCTCAGGGGAATTGTTCGGACCGTTTCTGACCGCCACAAAACTCGAGATATCATCCATACCATCTGGTTGATTGGCAGTCCACTACTGTGCGATATACAAGAAGTTTTCTTCTTCGCACAACTTCTTTGTGGAATCGACTACTACCAGAGATTTTTCCGGACCGATACGATTTAGGGAACTTTAATAAAAGAGCCTATTCTTTTTTAAAAGGCCGGGAACGCATATGCATTTCCGCTGGTGTTGCAGTTGTTCATGCCACTTCTCATATAAAAAAAATATGTGTACTGTAGATACTAGAGTAATGCGAGTGCTAATACCTACATTATAAAACCGGCCAAGAGCGTGTCAGGCCACGCTCAGTGTAGGGTTCCGTAGTTTCCTGTCCGCCACAATAAGTGTTCCCACTTATGAGTTCAGATTTTTTTCATATTTTCTAAACTTATGGTTCAAAAGTTGGAGGGGGGGGGGACACATTATTTTTTTAATTTTGGAGCGATTATTTCCGAAATTATTGATATTATCAAAAAATGATTTTTGTAAACCCCTATTCATTTTTAAATACCTTTCCAACAATATATCACACGTTAGGGTTGAAATAAAAAAAAAATCACTTCCCACTTTACATATAGGGGGGCTACCCTAATAAAACATTTTTTTCCAATTTTTATTTTACCACTTTGTCGGCATGATTGATACACATATTGGTGCCAAATTTCAGCTTTCTAGTGCTAACGGTCACAGAGATTAAACGAGGACGGACAGACGGACAGACAGACATGGCGAAACTATAAGGGTTCCTAGTTGACTACGGAACCTTAAACATGAAATCCCTCTCAGAAATGAGAGAAGACCTGTCCAGCTGCGGTACTAGTACTTAGACTATGACTTTAATTTGACAACAGTATTCTTTCTATACCATACATATTAGGTAACATAAGGTATGATATTAGTTAGTCACTTAAATAACGTCCGTGACCTACCATCAAGTTGGAAACAAAGCGATAGTAGCAAAATACAGGTTTTGCCATCTAGTTTATTTATATCTAACACAAAGACGTTACAATTTAAGAGTTTTGATAAAAACATGTAACATGAGGCTTTTAACTTAAAATTTTGCTAACTATGGTATTACGAAACAAAATTTTGTACTCTCTTTGTAAAATATTATTAAAACCTCATTTAATTTTAATTGTATTAATCTGACAAGTAACTTTATTTACTTTACATAATTCTTTAAAAGGCACTTTATAAGGTTAATAAAATCCTAACAAAAACATAAGTCTGAAAAGTGGGCCAAGTTCAAACAACTTGCGACGTTGTCGGCTTCGCTGCTTTATGAGTTGAGATCTGAATACCTGTCACCTGTCAGAGTCGCCGAACTCAATAGCAGTTCCAAGAACGTAGTACCACAGAGTACATTATATATACCTGGAATAGAGTTGCTAGTCGATTCCGTGGTACAGAGACATCTATAGTGGAGTTGTCGAACTAAACGGACGATATTCTATATATAGTACAGCCCCATCCCTGGTGTACTGATTATTTTTAATTAATTTTACAAGGTCACATAATTCAGCAACTAACTAGTTTTGTGCATATAGGCACAAAACTAGTTAGTTGCAGAATTATGTAATCAATGGTAAATCATAAAAAAGAAAACTCAATTTAAAAATAATAATCATCTTTATTCAGGTAATTTACACCCATAACCAGTAAAAAAAATTAAGAACTAAGCAATCTACACAATTTCAGAAATAAATAAATAAATTTCGATCAATCAATATATTTTATCAAAGAAACAATTTTAAATTAATAAATCCAACAGTAATTATAAGTACACAGTAGACAGTAATGACAGTATACAAAGTAAATTAATCGAAATAAAATAACATAAAATTTAGTTTATTTACCTAAGATCTTGGTATTTAAAATAATAAAGCTACTTATCTACTACACAAAAGTTATAAGAAAAATAAAATAAGATGCACAAATTACAAAAAAATAGTACAATAGACAAAAAGTTGACAATTTTTATAAAAAAAAAACTTAAGTATCCAATATCTTGAAAACGGTTAGGTTTGATGTATGGTGTTTCATAGTCGTAATAGTCGGTAATGATGCAAATTACAACCCCCTAAAGGATCTAAGTCGACTTAACCAATATAATTTATATTGAAATATATATACAGGGTTACCCTGTATATTCAATTTTTTTTATAATTGCTCTTAGATGTTGATGCGGGAGAAAATGAACTACTGGATGATGGATAAGTAAGCAGACATAAGTGTAATCTGATAAAATACCTAAAATTAAGAGTAAAGCACGAATTTTAACCAACGTGGATTAGGTTGCAAATAAAACTTTACAACTGAAACATATTAATAATTAATGTTAAATAAATATTTGTCTTTAACAACTTTGTTTTGATTTGTTTTCAAAACATTATTAATTAACCCAATGAGAGCAAAGATACTGCAGGTATGACTGACTGACTGAATTTAGTCACTTTTGCTTAATTCCTTTAATCAAAGATTTTATAAAAAGTGTCTAAAACATAATTCGGAGCATATATGCTATGAAACAAAGTTTTTCCTATTATTTTACCTATTATGTTACCCTGTATATTCAATATTTATCTACCACCATATTTCAATATTTATCTACTATGTTCCACTTGGCACTAACATTTGATGTTCCCTGGTCACATACAGTAGCAAGGATTTTAAAGCCAGACCCCTTCAATTTTCTTATATTTCTTTTAATCATTAAGGCTAATTCAGCTTTTTTTGTCCTGCAAGCACAAAATGAATATGATATCGGCTGTTTATAGTTTTTAGAATACCTCTATTCTAAGTTCAGTCCTCACTACATCACCATTGTCAACTAAACCAGTAATTGAAATAATACTAGTTTTTACGGATTTTATCGCGTATATTTAACGATAAATACCCGACGATCCGGTGCTGTAAAGCGCTCGAAACGTCGGTAAAAACTAGTATTATTTCAATGTGTAGTGTTCGCGTAAATATAAGAAATCATTGTGTAAACCAGTAATCTTGTCATTTTTCCTGTCATAACCAATATGTGGTGTTAAGCCCATTTTATCAAAAACCAGTGTACACAATTTATCATTGGCTTTCATTTAAGATAGATGCTTGCTTCTTAAGCTGGTAAAATATGTTTTCATTTATACCAGGCTTAATATTGACCTTAGATACCATCCTGCTTAAGGTGAAAGGTGATAGCAGAACAAATATCTTTTGCAGCATTCTGTAGGCTCTTGGTCCATGTTAAAAAAATGTAATGCCATCACTTTTTCATCAGGTGTGAATTGTCTGTCCCTTTTGTGTTCACCACATTTTTGAAATTGTAGCATCGTAAAAACTGTTGCCATTGAGGTAAAACTTTTAAATGCTTAATGTTTTCTTAAATTTACGCGAACACTATACATTGAATAAAACTAAATTTACGGATTTTATCGCGTTTATTTACCTGATTTTACTTATTTTTAATTCCCGACGTTTCAGTTCACGACGTTACAGTCCACCCCGTGACCATGGGTTCTGTAAAGCACCCCAAACGTCGGGAATTAAAAAATAAGTAAAATCAGGTAAATAAACGCGATAGAATCCGTAAATTTAGTTTTTTAGCTTTCAAGAAAGTAGTATTTTCTAATAGATTCATTTCCTTCTTCAGTCTTTTTGTTCTTTCTTCATACTTTCTTATTTCTCATTTGCTATATTCAAGCTTTTAAGTTTCGTTTTTAACATTGTAATTCTTGTACTAATTTGAGTCCTTTTGGGCTTAGTCACTGTTGGCGCGACTACTAACGCCGCCTAGCGACGCACCGGAACACCAAACTTTTATCTACGAATCAGAGCTCGTCATTGTTGGCAACCAATCACAGCACGTCGTGCAATTAGTTATAAGATCTGTCTGTTTAAATTGTGATTATTACCTGATACACACTGTTAGCAATAAGACGACTTAAATATAACCAACAAACGTTCAATAAATCAATCATTGAAGAGCACCTGCCTCCCGTTCCTGTACAGTCACCTTCAAGCCTGAAATTAAAATGACAAAACATTATATTTATATAGACCAAGAAAATTTGTACTATAGTTTAGTAAAAATAAATTTAATTGTAGCAAGTTGATTGCATTTTGAATCATAATTTGGAACATAGTAGATAAATATTGAAATATACAATATGAAAGGGTTACAGGTTAAGTCGACTTAGATCATTTAAGGGGTTGTAGTTTGCATCATTACAGACTTTTTCGACTATGAAACACCATACACGAAACTTAACCGTTTTTAAGATATTGTATATTTTAATAATGCAATAGTGGAGTACTTGTGCAGGCGAAACATGATGAAATATAATGGCAAAAGTCATAAAATATGTTTACTTATTGAAGTAAAAAAAAACATAAACACTCACGCCTGTTACCCAGAGGGGTAGGCAGAGACTACGGACTTCCATTTGGCACGATCCTGACATACCTCTTTCGCCTCCTTTACATCCATATATCTACGCATACATGCTCGTCGGTTAAGGGTACTTCTAACGTGGCCCATTTTCAAAATATCGCCAATTTGGTCGATAAACTTTTTTCTAGGGCGTCCCTTCCCGACTCGGCCGTTCACATCTGCCATATAAATTTGCTTTGTCACTCTTTCCTCATTCATTCTTTCTACGTGACCAAACAACCGAAGCATTCCTTTCTTAATCCTGGTCACGACATCATCTTGCATACCACATTTATCTCTTATCACGCAATTTCTCACCCTGTCATTCAGATTCAACCCTAGCATATTCCTTAAAGACCGCATTTCTACAGCATTTATTCTACATTCGTGCTTCTTAAAGTAATTATTAAAGTTAACATTTTGGTGTTTTATTTGGTACAAGAGCGAGATTTGCTCGGGACTTGGGGCACACCAACCCAGATAGGTTTGGTTAGAAAGATTTGTGGTTATTTTTTCATAAACCACCCAGAAATAACGGGGGCTCCATCAACTTAACTTTGGTATTGCTTCGGTGAAGAGGGGTCACGCCCCCTCCCCGACTACCTATTAAGGTGATTTTTCTTATAAATTATTTTATAAAGTTTTGATCTTTAACATTTAATATAAAAATACCATGCATCTCATGGTGGGGGGACAGCTGGGGGACGAATCTATCCCTCTCCACCTCCCTTCCCCCCGCCCCACAACCCCCTATTAAAGCAACTTGATATTAAAGCTTTACCAGAACCAGCACAAAACCAAGTGGGACTTTTTTTAAATAAAATTAATTTACAATATATTATCCTCAATTTAATTTATACAATAATTTTTATTTATAAATAATATATTATCAATTTTAACTTACTGGATGTTTGAGCAGTAGTTGTCTCTTGCACATAACTTGATGTTGAAGCAATTTCTTGTGTATAACGTGTTTTAAAAGTATTATTTTTATTTGTAACTTCAGCTAAGGGTGATATCTTAGCAACAGCACCTGTAAAATCAATATATACAATGAATGAATCTATTGTACTTGAAATATATTGACAACTTAAGAATAGTACAAAGAGAAATGTGAACTGATGGCTCTAATAAAAATTCTAACCTGCTTGGGTTTATTAATTGCAAAGATTAATTCCTCTACTACCAATCAGCAAAAAATTACAGCATACACATATTAGCCATGTAGAATTTGAACGACTAAGGCTGAAGGACTACCAACATCTTCCAACAGACAATATCAAACAACAAATACCACAAGTAGCATAACAAAATAAAACAAATAAAAATGAAGCTAAAAGTTACACATTCCATTTTATTAAAATGGAAGTTTATTATTAGTATTAGTTGTACAATAGAACACCTGTGAAAAATATGCATAATATAATGTAAATTATGGATCTTACAGCAATGTCGAATTTTACAAAGACGGAGGCAAATCAAGTAACTTCTTTTGTGATTAATTAAGTTTGGTAATAAGACCAAATTAAATACTAACTTTTTTGTTCTGTTTCTTATGAATACTGCACAAATTTGGGCATCTAAACTTTAAATATGATATTCTAAGATTGAATGAAATGAAAGAATGGGATATCAAATTGAAGATCATCATAACTTTAAATAGATACTAAAGGACAATATGATTAAAAAATAATTAAACATTGTACAATATAGTATGTTGGTGCAATATATATTCTCATTAGTACTGGAAAAGATCTTTAGATCACTATATATTTGTTATTATAACATAAACTCATGTTTCTTCCCAGTTGTACTCTGAGCAAGTTTAATATTTATAAACTGGTGTAGATTTTGATATTCACATGAGCTTTGAAAAAGCCTTAATTTATAAGCTTTTTATTATCATTTGAATCAAACTGTTAATAAGAAATAACAAACTTTCCATAAAATTGCTTTACGTGTCATACATAATATTTCATCGACATGGAAGTTGAAAATTAGTATTGCAGAACATAGTTTAACAATGATTCAAAATTTATACATTCAATTATTCATGTTTGATAGTAAAATTAATTATTTGAGGAACGAACTTCCATATTAACTTTAACATTCATAATATTAAGAACAGATCATTACAATTTTAATACAAATTTTTACTAACCTCTCATATGCAATATTATTGCAATATTACTTAACATTTTACTCCGGTCCAGTACTTGGATTCAAAAGGTGTATGACAAATTCTTCGATACTTAAACACATACATATCATCTAAGCACAGAAAGTTTCCACCAACTGCTTGAACCCGTGTATAAAAGCGTGTTGAATCTTTTGTAGAGTTTGGAAATTTGTGAAGTATATAGCCATCTTCACCTACAAAAAAAATTAATATTTTAGAAGCGTTTTTGAAAAGTGTAATGACAGTAGTATAAGTAGTAGTGTTATAAGGGTAATTCTTTAGTAATCTGCTGCACGAATTATTGGTCGCCGAGTGGACGGGTAGATGGGAGGAGGAGTAGGAACCTCCCCCTAAAAGAATTAAGTGCCGGAACCCCCCCCCCCATTTTTTATGTATGTAAGTATACATAGCAAGCTATTGGCTCTAAGGGTGGAAAAGTGATGCAGAACTCTTGGGCTACCTGCGTCTGCGCTAGGTATCACATTGTTGCCCAAGGTGACACTGACTTATATATAAAATAGAAAGAAGAAATAATATATTTACTCACAGCTCTTAGTACATCCTGAAACACAGCAAATTTTATCCGCGGCCATCACTAAACTATACGAACTATGTCCGAAGGAAAGATAATCGAAGTCCCTTTCACGTGCATGGGCCACTATATTAAGCAAAGATAATCGAATTCCAAGAATAGCCAAGTCGTAAGAAAATATAGGAAAAATATCAAAAATTCAAAACATTCAAAGCACAATCTTTACGTCAGAAAAACAAAACGCCAATGTCAAATTCAAAAACAAACAAAATGGTAGTAGAGGGTGGTCACGTTTAGAAATTAAAACACCAATATTCCATCTTCCAATTAAACGAATAAACTAGACTTAAAGCAGTTAAATCTTAATAAAATTAGTTGTTTAACTCATTTTCTGGTGAAAATAATTCTAAATTTACATTATTAACACGTCGATTTAGTCAATGTGATACGATCATTTAATTTGATTTAATTATCCAAAACAATGCACTTCCGAACGTAAACTTACTCCAGCGCTGTCCTTTGGAGAGTTGTGGAACTAAATATGCAATGCCAGTTTCTATAGAACAGAAAAATGTTCTAACTACAAAGGCCCTGCGTAGTACATTCCTGTATAACCTATGTAAGCACACACTTCTTAAATTTATGTTTTCGATGGGATACAATTAATTTGAAAAAAGTTTTAGTCTTTTATTATTCAAATTTTTTTTTAATTTTTAATGTCAATCTGAAAAAATATATGTCAACCACGAATGTACATGATGTTGACAATTTAAAGTGCTGTAAGGCATTGAATATCGATAATCCAAAATTTCTAAGTTACCAAAAAGTGACAAAAGCTTAAAAGTTAAAAACCATAGCTACGTACGAGTAAGTGAAAAAATTATAATTAACAGTCCTTAATATCTCAAAAACTATAATAGGTTTACTTATTAAATTTTATTTTTTAAGAATTTAAAGGTATTATATTATTATTTAAGCATTTAAAGGTATTCAAGGGTAATTTATTAAGTATGTAAAGTAACAAGTATTCTTTCACATACTCAATAAAGTTGTGAAGTCTATAGCTTTGAAGATCATACCAGTGCCAGTGTACCGCCTTTTATTTTCAAGCGACTTCATAAAAAGGAGGACGTTCTCAATTCGACTGTATCTATTTTAAAGTGCGTTACTTATCTTTTTAATTTTTAATTTACTTATCTTTTTAAATTTTAATTTTAATTTTGAAGACGGAATTAGATCCTTAGGTAAATAACTAAGCGTTAATAAGAAATATTGATATTTTAAACGTAAGAGAATCCACGACCCAATCCGCCTGGGTGCCATAAGAAGCGGCAGAGGAAAATGAAATTGGAGATGGGGAGCAGCGTCTTCCTTATAACATCAATCTATAGAAGAGATTTATGTTACATATATATATATATATATATATATATATATATATATATATATATATATATATATATATATATATATATTGTCTCTTATGCCTGTCACTCTACATTCACGTGGTAGAGCCACGCTGCAGCTATATTATGGTTGTAGCACGAATGGGTCGGCTCGGAAGGACCACATTTCCACAGAATACCAGCGTGAAATAGAAGCTTAATAGTGTTGTGTTCCGTATGATGAATGCAGAAATCCGGAGACCCTTCTACTGGAAACGAGGCCTTTCATCTAAGTCCTCATGGGTGACAACGCATCTGCATTTTGATTCTTAATCGAGGATAAAAGCAGATGTCTATGGGCCACAGCATCCACTTATCATCAGGTGGACTGTGTGCTCGTTTGTCACCCTTATTCTTATAAAAAATAAACACGGCAGCGTTCTATTTACGGTTTTTATCGCGTTTAATAACTTACTTTAACTTAATTTTAATTCCCGACGTTTCGGGTGCTTTACAGCACCCATGGTCACGGGGGGACTGAGATGTTTGATGTCCCAATGTTCCTAACCTTCAGTTCTTGAATATTAATTTTTGATCCCATCTACGCAGAACGAGCTTACAGTATCTTGAAGTCTTGCAGTGGTATGCTTGGGTTGGGTTTAATTTTGTTAATTATAGGATCCCAGCAGACGGCAGCACCCATCCATCTTCTCTATTGAAATTTGGATGTTTTTTTAATTTCAATAGCCTCGCATATCATCCTTGGTAGGAATCGGTATTCCTTAGCGAGGATTTGTGGTTTATCAAATCTGATGTAATAGTGGGGACGATCTTGAACATTTTCACAGACTTCCCGGAGCGTCGGTGCATAGCGTCAGCTATATGTTCTTTCACGCTGGTTTTTATAGATCTTTTTGTTTGACCTATGTAACACACGTAGTTATAAATCGGGAATTAAAAATAAGTTATTAAACGCGATAAAATCCGTAAATAAAGTTTTATTCAATATGTAGTGTTCGCGTAAATTTAAATAATCATACAAGCAACATTACGCTACCGTTACGGCCTATTAAAAGATTATTGAAGAATACTCCATAGATGTTTCCCATATTTGCCACGCTTGACAGCTAGTTTGCAATTGCAGTTTTTATAATTTTAAGTTGTTATCTTAAAGATACTGCTGCCCATCTCCTGTTGCAGTTTCTCTTACTTCACCCATGGAGCGATACGGGGCATTGGATATTCCTGCGCCACCACTACACGGGAGTACTACGGAAGCTGTAGCTCCATCTCCAAGTTTGAGTTCGTCAAGTGATTTCTTCATGTTGTCAATATACGTCTATACGTTGTCAATCCGATGGTTTACTTGGTCGATTCGGGTTTCAGCTTTCTCGATTCGGTTTTCAGCTTTCGCGATTTGGGTTTCAGCTTCCGACAGGCGGTTGTCAGGCAGAGCAACCATATCCTTCACCTCCTTTATCTCCTTCCCAAAGGTAGCGTGAAGGTCCTTCATGAAGAGCATCTGCTCCTCCAACCGACGGGCCTGGTCTTCCTGTCGGCGGGCCTGTTCCTCCTGTCCGCCCCGCAGCTGCTCTTCCAATCGGCGTGCCTGTTCCGCCTGCTGTCGAGCCTTCTCCTCCTATCGGCGAGCCTGCTCCTCCTGTCGGCGAGGCGATTTAAATATATGTATCATATGTTGGCATGCTTCTGAGACTATCGTTTCCAGATATCTTTAAGCATGGGTCAAAACAAGCATCAGTCAGATCGCGGACTCTTCATATATGAGATTAGAAGGCTATTTGACAGGCATTCCTAACAACAATGTTTCTTAGTTAAATTTCTTGTAACTATTATTTATTCTGTGGTTAAACATATCGCCTCACTTTGTTCTCGGTTACGTTAAAAGCCCAATGGTTTAATTAGCCGGTTAAATGGATGATAGCCGTTTGAGGCAGACATTAAACTAAATGTTTAGTCTTATACATTGAGTTATAATGTACTACGTACTAGAGAAGCTATTCCAAACAAAAATTGTGCACTACTCGTATGTCTTCGCGCATGCGCGGTAATAGTATAGTCGCGCATGCGCAGTTGGTATAAACGCGCATTGCGCTTGCGCGGTCAGTTTTTGTTATTATAGATTATACGTAAGTGGAATGGTCAGTATGTAATAATTGTTTATTTATATTGTATTGTTAATTATATCGAGTACAATTTTTTAAATTGTTTTTTATTTTGTATATGTGCTAATTTAATATAATATTACATAATATTATGTCAGAATTACATTTTAATGATATTTTTATCTGAATATTTTAAAGGGTATCTATGTCAAATATAAAAAACGTACTAAATGTATGTTTAACAAAACTTATTAACATAAAATTTAAATTACAAATATATTTATTTAAATTAGAATCATAAATGTTGTAAATAATCGTTCATAAATGCTGGGCACGCGAGAGTTAAAAATGGACGAATTTATTCCACTTTGACTTTGATGTGGAAACTTAAAAATAAAATAAAAGAATAATAAGCGGATTTAAACATGGAAATTTTTGCCAAATCATAATAACTTATATATGTTTCTATAAAAAAAATGTGTATAATAATATATTCGTCCTATACTTAAGTACCCACGGAAATGTCGCATCTGAACATATTAATTTCATAATCTATATTCAGTGACACGAGATGGCGTCTTAGGAATAATTTGTTTTATTATTAATTTATAATACTTTTTTATTGAATAAGTATCTTATTAACCGATGAAAAGTAATTCCTTGGTTTTTACTGACATTTCTTGAATTATTTGTGCAATATCTAAGTACACAAGACGGCATATTTTTATCAAGAGATTTTGTTTTAAATCAACACAACAGATGACAACTCTACAAGCGCCTAGCGAGTGACTGATTAAAGTGCAGTGCATGAACCGCAGTTGAGTGGAACAGAGTAGCTGAATGCGGTGTCTCCTCTAGTACGTAGTACATAATAGCTCAATGGTCTTATACGAGTAGTAGACTTATATTGACATTATAATCAAAATTAAAAAAAATTACGTTTTATATTTTTCTCCTTTTTTTCTTTACTTTATGACTTATTTTAATAGAAATCTGCCAATGTTAAGTTAGTCACTGGAATAACAAACGTTTTACGATTTGACTGGCCAAAAGTCAGCCTTCTGTTTACGACTGAATCAAGAGACACTATTGCGGTAGCATATTATGCTAATTAGGGGAAGGTTTCTTAACTGAAACCTTATGTATACGTGGTAGGTATTTATGTGATATATACTGTTACATACGTGGTGATAGCATTATTATTTATACGTGCTAGAGCCATTCTGCAGTTATATTAGTAGTACATTTGTAGAATTATAATATATAGTATAATTGTTCACGAGAGTAGAATGAACGCAGTAGAAATGCGGTCGTTAAGGAGTATGTTAGGGATGAATCTGAATGACTGGGTAAGAAATTGTGTAATAAGAGAAGAGTGTGGTTTGCAAGATGATGTTGTGACCAGGATTAAGAAAGGAATGCTTCGGTGGTTTGGTCATGTGGAAAGAATGAATGAGGAAAGAGTGACAAAGAAAATTTATGTTGCAGAAGTGAATGGCAGAGTCGGAAAGGGACGTCCTAGGCGAAAATTTATCGACCAAATTGGCGATTTATTGAAAACGGGCCAAATTAGGAGTACCCTTAACACCGACGAGTATGTATGCGTAGGTGTATGGATGTGAAGGAGGCGAGAGAGGTGTGTCAGGATCGTGCCAAATAGAAGTCTGTAGTCTCTGCCTACCCCTCTGGGTGACAGGCGTGAGTGTTTATGTTTATGTTTATGTTATAGTTGTAGAACGAATAGGTCGGCTAGACCGGAGAAGGACCATGCTCTCACAGAATACCAGCAACACAGTAAAATAGTAGCTTAATGCTGCTGTGTTTCGTAAGGTGAGTGTAGAGAACCGGAGCCCATTTTAACTGGAAACGAGACATTCCATCTTAGTCCTCACGGGTGACAACGCATCTTCATTTTGATTCGTAATCGAGGATACATGTAGGCGTCTATGGGCCACAGCAACAACTTACCATCAGGTGGACTGTGTGCTTGTTTGTCACCCCATCCTATTAAAAAAAATAATTAAAATTATATTTAATTTGCTATTTGTTACAAGATGTGCTGTATTGAGTTGTTACTTGTTGCTACGAAACAAACATAAAATTAATTTCACATTGTAACACCAACAGCTTACGTAATGATAGGTACCAATTTAAAAGGTGCTTTGTGAAATTTTTACACCAAAAAATATTAATTTTCCTGAAAATAATCCAATGGAATTCCCTAAGTTCTATGCATTGCTTTATCTGCGACACCCAAAGTCATTATCACCCTCAAAAACTTAACACGGATTGAGAAACCCAGATGACAAAACATTGATTAGCCATTTAGTTAAGCATTAAAGCTTTCTTTAGGAATTCAAGTGAATTTATCTCTCAAGATTCAGTCTATACGATTTAATTTTAAATATTAATCAAATGTTTATTGTTCCTGATCAGGTTGTTGAAAACAACTTGTGTTCTATGTGGAAGGGCAAGACGGCTGGCACATTTACAAACTGTGAGGTAGAGCCATACTACAGCTATATTAGTAGTATAGTTGTAGCACAAATGGGTCGGCTCGACCGGGGAAGGATCAACCTCTCATAGAATACCAGCGTAAAATAGTAACTTAAATTGTGTTTCGTATGGTGAGTGTAGAGAACCGGAGACATCTTAGTCCTCACAAGTGACAACGCATCTGCATTTTGATTCGTAATCGAGGATAGATGTAGATGTCTATGGGCCACAGCAACCACTTACTATCAGATGGACTGTGTGCTCGTTTGTCACCCTATCCTTTAAAAAAGGTATCATATTAGTTACTTGGACACGCCATAATACCGTTAACGTATACAAATTCTTAAATACCTGCGTAAAATAGCAACTCTATGCCGTTGTGTTTCGTATGGTGAGTGTAGAGAACCGGAGACCCTTTTTACTGAAAACGAGGCATTCCATCTTAGTGACCAGGGGTGGCAACGCATCCTCATTTTGATTCCTTATTGAGAATAAATGTAGATGTCTATAGTTCACAGCATCCACTAAACATCAGGTGGACTGAGTGCTCGTTTGTAACCCTTATTCTATAAAAAAATAGTATGATTTTTTAAAACTATTCAATTAATTTATAAACAAAAAAAACATCACAGTCACTCAACACAGTCATTCTTCAAGGAACAATTTTATTGCAGTGAAGTCACTGAATTAACATCTGTACGATCATGATGAGAAATGAAGCAGTGATAGGTTTGTATCTCATATTTATTTCACTCACAATTTTATGCGAAAATTGTTTTTGTTTCTGTTTTGGTTTGTAATTGGTGTTATATTATAGGTTGCTCTTACATGGTAGGTACTTATCTACCGTTTCCGGAACCATTACAGCCGTTATATTAATGTCCACTGCTGTATGTAGGCTATTATTTATACTGTGACATAGCCCCCCACCCCCATGAATTGCATCACAGGGTCTTACTTGGGATACCAGCGGGCTGGCAACCACAGTTTATTTTTTATTTTTAGTCGTTATTATGAAGACGTTGCTGCCCATATCCTGATTTGTTTCCCCCTGTCGCCTCTTACGACACCCACTTGATAATGTGGGCTAGTGGATATTTTTACACCCCCACTATAGGTTAAAAAGTACTTATACGTATTGTGCAAAGGCTTTTTGAAATTTTAACCTCTTGACTTTTTGTCTTGACAAAGACAAGTTCCAGGTAGGTTGATAAGCACAGACTGGGGACATCAAACATTAATATAAAAAAAGGTAAATGTGACGATAAAACTAGCACACAGTCCACCTGATGGCAATATCTACACTATATTAAGAATACTTACTTATCTTCACGCACAATCCCTAACGGGGTAGCCAGAGAGAACAGATCGCCAAGTGTCACGATCCTTACATACCTCTTTCGCTTCTTTCAGGTTCATTAACATTTCATACATGCACGTCTAGGTATCCGAGTACTCTTGAGCCTCCCCTCTTCGAGCAATTTGCTCACATGGTCTTCGAAAGTTAGTCTCGGTCTACCTCGACACCTTTTAATATTTACTTTCGCTTTATATATTTTCTTCACCATTCGGTCTTCACTCATTTGTTCAACGTGCCCAAACCATCGGAGTACGCCCCTATCAATTTTTGTGACTATATTAAGAATAAAAATGCAAATGATTTGTCACTCATAGGGATTGAGATGAAATGCATTGTTTGAAAATGAGAGTTGCAGTTCTCATAACTAACTATTTTTTTTACATAAAAAAAGGGGCAATCTAGGATGCGGCTAACCTGATGGTACGTAAATTATATATTATATTAGCTCATATAAATGCTCGAATTCGATATCATATAACCTACCTTATCTCGGCTCAGGAAGTAATCGAATTCGATATCAAGTACTGCCCTATGAAAAAACTATTTTTTCGTTTTAACAACTGCAATACCAGGGAATCGTTGGTGATAGCCGATTCCACAAAGAAATCAAAACGAAAAGAAAAAAAAACTTCTAGTAAATCACAGTAGTGGACAGCTAAGACTCCATCGCGAATTTTGTCACAATTTTCGATGGTAGAATGCTGTATGAACGGCTGGATTAATCCGAACAATTATTACTAGCAATCGCTGTATTAAATTCTGTAGAAAATGCAAAGATGTGTAATACCTGCCATTGAATCAAACGTATCAGAAGAAACTCATAAAAACGATAGATGACTAGATTATTCGGGCTGTTTTTTTTTTCGTTCGTTTTTTTAGTATTTCCAGTGACACCGAACTTGCGACTTGTCAAATTGCAAACGGTTCCTTCGTGATGGTATCACTGCCACAACGATGCCTGAGAGATAATGCTTTTAGCAGGTAAAAGCAAAGTACATTTGTAAAGGAAGTCCGTATGGGACGCGGAAGTTTCGCTCACCACAGTGGAAACATATAATATGCGAATACATTAAAACAAATATTTTTTTTACTTTTTAGCCTTTAAAATCAATGTAATTGTAATTATTGCACAAAAACAAAATCGATTTAAAAATTGAACATACGAGCAAAGAGTTGAGTGAAAACAATAACGTGAATCGTAATAATTGGCTCGATAAAAAAATTCTAAAAAATCCACTAAATCGCTTTTAAACGTGCACCTTCCAGAGATTTCATAATAAAACCGTGTAAAACTTTATATATAGTGTGTCAACGTGAAAGAGTTTGGGTTCTACCGAGTGTCTGGTTGTCCGATGGTGAAAGTGAGAAGGAAGGTTTTTTTTTCCTATGCACTATCTCTAAAAATATCCTGTTAAATGCAGGGAAGCCAGTCTGCGCCGTCAACCAAAACTGGTAAAATTTGCTTTAACAACATTAAGGTCACGGATAAGCTTTTAAGCAGGTCGCCACCAATTACAATGCTATATGTCATTTAAACCAGCGCCCATTTTTTGTCTGTGATTTTTTTTGTTGTTTAATATCGTGCAAGTAATAGAAAATAAAGATAACTCTGGAATAAAATAAATTATCCATTATAAGGTTAAAAAAATAAGTTTTGGAGTATATCTAATTGTTTATAAAAACATAAGTCACTGGAAACCAAAAAAAAAGTTTTTTGTTATCGACGATTCTTTCTCCAGAACTTCAATTCTAAACGTGCATAATAAAAAACATACTTATTCACTTGTACCGTAGCAAATCTGGGCAATAAAAGTTTAAATCAAACTCGTGTCGCGAACACACTACGGTACAATCTGGTATACACCGTTAACAAATTACATTTTATATCAAATAAACATTTATAAGCAACTAGAGCACTAATTGGCAAAAATATTCAAAACTATAGTACATAAGATAGCACCTTATGAGCAATTAAAAACCTCACCGATAGGCTAACAGGGAATTATGAGGTCAGATCAAGTGTACATTTTGCTAACACCCAAATAATCGTGCTACAGCTTGTTACGTACCATTCGCGATTAATTTTTATCATCAAGATTCAGACTGGTTTTCGTGACATGGAGTAATCCTATAAAATACAAAGCAGCGTGCCTGACACCGCCTATTTATCTCTCTTCTACTAAATAATATATTATTACTAATTGCAACATTTGATGTTACTATGTACTAGTGAAACAATCACTTGTAATATTTTTAATGTGGCAGCAGCTATGCAGGTCTAGAGAGGGAGACCAGTATCACTGCGACCTAAAAGATCTATTGTGCTGCTATGGCTATAGTTCACTGCTAAGCCCTACGTCTTCAATGAATATAAGGAGTTGCTTAGCTGTGAGGAATTTCACTTCTTCTGGGCGGAGTACATAGCTTTGTGAGTGTTAAGTTTGCGCATTAAGAGTAAAATTCAGTTAGGACGTGCAGAGGTGTTTTTTCCGTTAGGTAAGTAACAAAACGGGCACATCTTTGAGTTGCTTAGTCTCAGGACGGACATATGCTTTTTAAGACAGAAGTGTCCAGTTAGGGCTCTAGCCAGAATGCTAAATTAATTTTTTACTTAATCATAGGGCTTGTGAAGCGAATTAACGATGAAAAGCCCAGATTAAAATTTAATTTTACCTTTACTGTATAATGTACTTTTTTACACAACCTTTTTTACATAAAATCATTGATTTCCTGGCCTCTGAACTAGTACAACTGTGTTTCAGAAACCAGTTCCTCCCACCCTTAAAGTTAGTCTAGTCAAAAAGTCAATTTCCCTAAAACAATTTAAAGTTATTACTTAGTTCAGCTTCAGAAATATAAAGAAGAAAAAAAGTTATTTTAAGTTATTTTAAACCCGAATGATTAGAATGTTTTAAACCTGGTGTGTCAAACCAGATCTTAAGTGATTTACTGTGATAAAGACTTTCAAGGTTTAATCGAGCTAGGCTTTTGAGATTTCACAAAGTGGCTCGGGTCCAAATTGTGTACTCTTGGAACCCTCCCGTACGAGCTTGTCGGCAAGTTCATTACCTACAATACCCGCGTAAACCCCCATTTTAAAACGACCCTGTTGTAATATCCCAGGGCGTTAAGACGGTTCACGCAGTCTCCAACTAGCTTCGAGTTCACCAAGTTTGACCTCAGTGCTAGCAGGGATGCTTGTCTATCGGAGTTTATATACATTGATTATATGGTACCGTAGTGTTTTTGCAAATTTGTTTACACACACTGAAGTATGGCGAAGATTTCTCCCTGGAAGATAAAGGTGAATTTGGTGGTTTCGCCCACATCTACTCAAAGACCATATTCCGAGGCTGTCTGTTATAAGAGAGCAGTTGTTTAATATAGATGAGTTAGAATCATTTGTTTGTTCATTAAGCAGTGCAACGTTACATTATTATTTTTCAATATGTCTAATTGTTTACTGTTTACTTAATTTAGACTTTTGACGAATATCCAACTTATCTAGCCGCTGTTTTGGCTCGCCGCTAACTTAGCGGTCAGTCACCATAGAGTCTACATTACCTGATAATGCCTTGTGCTGGGATTAGTGGTGACGGGGATAGTGCACGAAATAGAGGGGGCGGGAGGTGCTCTTCAAACTAGTTAATACATATCATTTTAATTCATTTTTGACCCTTCTTGTATACCATACAGGGCTACCGACCTTACAGATGACCTGGTCCTTCAACCATCCTTCTCTGGAGACTGAGTCAAGTATGGATCTCAATCTATAAGAAAGCATGCTCAAACCCCTGGGCAATAATCCTATACAAACTAGCCTCCTTGTCAAGATAAAGATAAAGGGGCGTTAGGCATAGAAGTGCATTAAGAGCCGCTCCAGGCGATGATCGCATCGCTCCAGTTACCATTAAACTGAAAATCCTATTTAATCTGTCCGCAGCCGTCTTTTAGTTGGCCTTATTACGCCATATAGTGGAGGCGTAGGTGAGAATCAACCTCACTATGCTGCTGGACAGCTACAGAATCATACTGGGACGCAGGCCCCAGTTATTCCCGACCAAACGATGGCACGTACCTAAAGCAATTTTAGCGTCTCTTTTTGGTAAAGGGTATTATAACAGTTTTAACAGCACTAACTGATAAACTGTTATCCCTACACGAGTTATTTATAATGTTTAGGGCTCTTTATATGATAAATGATAAATTACTTTGGCAAAAGTCCCACGTAATGATCACAAGGTCATCAGCATAACCTAACTGTTTCAATGCGAAAATCATCCATCTTGTACAAAAGTTGGTCAACCGCCAAAGTCCAAAGAAGGGATGACAAAACACCTCCTTGTGGAAAGCCTCTTGTAGTTGCGACCTCAATCGAAGTTTGAAACAGCGCTATTTTTGCCTTTCTGTTTGAGAGCATCGACATCACCCACCGGGTGGTTGTGGGGTCAACATTTTTAGACGTCAGGTAATGAACAGTGATGTGTTGTGTCGAAGGCGCCTTCAATATCTAGAATGGCACAAAGAGCTAATTCCTTTTCCTCCAGCGTTTTTACGACCCGTCAATGACACTGATCAGGGCTGTTTCCGTAGATTTGCCTCTGCGGTAAGCATGCTGGTTGTAATGTATGGGCCTCGTAGCTAGAGCTATATCCCTTATATATCTATCTATAACTTTTCCAATATCTTAAGAACTTTTCGGGTTTATGGCTTGGTTTTGACAAAAAAACCTCCTCGAACCCTTCATGGGTACCTACAGTTACTGTCTCCATCGCTAACTCCAGACTTTCAATCGTTTTGATGTTTTTAGGAAACTTTTTCAAATTCCTCCTTAGGCTCTGCGTCTGTAGACAACCCAGCAGGTCGCTTTTGGAACCTTAAAAGCAACAGTTTCATAGGTTGATGATACTACAATCACAAACTTAATGTGTTTGTGATCAGACATCGAGTTTCCCTTATTAACATACCAGTCAGTAATCCGCCTGGATATGTTATTCGTAGTAAAGGTTGTATCTAACACTTCTTGCCTAGCACGCATTATAAAGGTTGGTGTACACTCTAAGTGTAGGCTTACCAAGCGGTTGGAGATGAATAAGTCATAAAGTAATAACTCACTTTTTTCCCTGACGTTAGTGCTTCCCCGGGCTGTGTGGTGAGCATTAACATCATAACCCACCACAAGTTCGGCATTGTGTTTTCGGGCGAACTCCGCCACTCGCCCTAACTCGAAGGCAGGAGCTGAGTTTTCTATTTGATAAGATAGGCTGAGATTATAATATATTACTATAATAAATATTGTAATTTATATTTATATTTGAAGACCAAACTTTGTATCTTTTTTTAAGTGGCATTTGTGTGAGACTTGTTATAATAAATATGTATTATATAAGTATTACATTAACTTGCAGCTTGTTTAATATACAAACCTAAAATTTTTATTAATAACGGTAGAATTTCGAATAGTCGGTAGGAAAATCGGTCTGTAGTTCTTAAATAGAGCGTTGTCGCTTTTATTGAAGAACAAGAACACCGTACTTCTGCTTTACGCCTCCGGAGTCGTGCCAGCATAGGAGGACGGAATTGAAGAGCTTCTGAAGCATTTTAGACGCCGGTTTTTCACCTCGCTCTTCTGTTTTTAAGGTGCTGAAGAGCCATTCTTATTTCGCTCGCACTAATGTGGGGGATATTGTCGGAATAATATTAGAGATGAGACATGTTTTTTGGATCGTTAACTACACTTGCGTGTTTGCGTTGCATCCAAGAATGATGTGTGTGATGGATCAAGAGTTGTTAGGTTATTCTTCGACGGGTCTTGCAGGACTAAGCTTCGCATGGGCAGTTTCCACAAGGTTTTTTATTTATATCGTTCATTGTATTGTAATCTTCTAGGCGCTGGAAACTATTTTATATTTTCTACAAATTTCCAGCTTAAACCTTTGCGACTTTAAATTAGAGCATGAGGGGGACGAAGTGATGTATCTCAATTTTGTTGCTGCTCCAGCATTAGATATTGTTTAAATATTGTGAATTATGTGTATGTGATTTGAATATATGTTAAATATTCTGCTATTCCTGCACATTTGAACCATAGTTTTAGGATAGTAATAGATCACCAAAGTATGCAACGAAGAAGAAAATTTCTTATGCCAATATGGTAAGATAGAAAACTCTGTGACTAATTTTGAATGACAGGTCGGCACAAGTCGGCATGCAAGGAATGAGATCGTAGGTATTTTTGAATTTTGTGAGCATATAACAGTTGATGACGCTAATGGTTGCTATGCCGGAATGAAGGGTCACAAAATGGTGCGGCGTTTATGGTTCCTGGGTTCGAATCCGGGAAACGGAAGGTCACTAAATGGTTAGGATAGACTAGGTTGTCCTTCGTATTCGGAGAGAAGGAACTACAAAATGGTTGGGCCATAGGGTCCCGGGTTCGTTTCCAGAAATAATGACCCGGAGATTTGTATGCGACATTAACGATAGGTTTTCTGTATTGAACCAAACGGTGGACTGTATACTAACTTATAGTAATACTAACTACGCACAGTTAGTTATAACCAAACAAAAACAGTGATCGTAGCACGAGGCCGGTTTCGGACAATGCACTCCCTAGGACTTAATTTATCATTTGCTCCGAGGCTTTTAGTTACAGCATGCATCATTTTCTTTTTATCAGTAGTTAATTTTGATGTTCCTGGTAAATTTAGACCCTTTTTCTCTTTCTGTTTCTTCACCTTTTTAGCTTTAGAAAGCTCTTCTGCATCTTCAGTTGATATAGATTTACCAGGTATGACTGTAAGAACTCTAGTAGGCTGGCATCAAACTGACGAGTATTTTCTTCTTGTACTGTTGGTATTGTTACGAGCTTAGGATTCGTGACAGTAAAAACTGCCGATTGAATTACCAAAATTTACACTTTAATTTCCGAACACCAATTAAAATCTAAAACACACTAATAATTAATCACACTGATTACTTTAGTTCACTTTATTTCGCTCCGAAGCTTGTATCGCCTATTCAATACCGCCCCGGTCGTGGCCCCTAAACGGCTTTATATAGGCCTTTTTCACCGAAGCATCTAGAATGTTCCAGCAAATACCGGTGCCGACCAACTAGATGTAGAAAATTCAAGTATGGAGTTATCTAGAAAGCTTAACTCTTCTATAATAGATGGCGCTAGTTCCATTTACCAGATACTGATCAACTGTGGCGTGCAACAGTATTTTTAATGTCACTCTTGCGTGATTGAATCGAAATATTCCAGATCTTTCAAATCCTTTGCGTATGTTGATCTCTTTTTCATATCTATTTTAGTCATAAGCTCCGGCAATAGTTATGGGAAATCAAACTAGTGAAAACCCTAGATCCAGGCAAAATTGTGTCACTCAAGTTTCCAAAAAAGTGCACAACATTGCCTACTAAATTATTTCGATGAAATTGGATCCTGTTTATAGAAATATTAAACATTAAAAATAATGGACAGTATTTTTTTAGCCTGAGACGTTATTTCTGCACGAAAACACTTTTTCTAAAGCTAAAATTGAAAAAGTTGCAGGACATAAAAAACCACCCACTTGCTCCGGTTTTTGTCGCACAACTTGCAGCGTAGACAGAGAAACCTATAGACAAATTGACGCCTTCTTTCGCATTCGCAACGAAAAAGATAGATTTATGCATACGTCTTGCATAGAAATGAGATAGAGCGGTGTGATTGTTTGTCCCTTTCTCCGTGCCGGTTTTTTTCGCTACGCTATCAAAGTTGTTTAGCAAACTCTACAGTTTGCTAAACAACTTTGATAGCGTAGCGATTTAAGGAGTTTACAAGTTAGTTTAAGTGAGAAAAAAGTGTTTTGTGAGCTTAAGATTGGTGAATCTTGTTCAGTTCAGTTCTTAGAACAAGTAAAATTTTTATTTAAATGTGTTTAAAAGTCATAAAGATTATTCTATAACCTAAAAATTCGTTATCGTCCTTTCTCACTCGAGGCCACGCCGATCATTAGTCTATAGGTTTCTCTGTCTACGACTTGCAGAGTAACTATAGACTATAGAGTTAGGATTTTAAAAAAATAAAAATATGTTGCCCTAAAGATTAAAACTTACTACCAAACGGTAGAAAATAAGAAACAACCATGCAAACGCGAAATATCATAATTGAAACAAAATAGGCAAATTTGGACTTTGTTGGCAAAGTTGCAGCATTTTACGGTACTTGTTCTGTGAGTCCATAATAAAAAGAATCCTGATAATTGCACATTTCACAGGTAAATTCCCAATATGACCTCACTGTTATGACGCGTTTACTTTTGGTTAAATGTATGTTATATAATGTTTAAAATGTACAATATTTTCAATATTTTGTTAATTTTGATATTTTGCAAAGAAAAAAGTCATGTTGTTGATAATTTCCTTGATGTGTTGTTGAACATATATTTCACCAAAACATTTTACATGTACGTTAGGGATTGATTCAACTCTTTGAGTATTAAACCAAAGGAGATGGATTCGCGAGGCATAATTGAAAAGTCTCTATAAAAGGTACGAGAATCTAACTCATAGCCGTTATATAAAACTAATTGCTCCGCGTCGTGTGCCATCGTGCAAGTGATTATGTCCGTAAATTGAGCTCGGACAAAAATGCCGAATTGCTATGCAAAAAACAATCAAAACCGTTAAATCTACAAAAGGACAACGTGGTTTTTCATCTGTGAATTCTTATAACATAATATTGTCGTTAAAACTCATAAATATTTTCTTAAAATACCAAATGTGTAAATACCAATAGTTCATGAAGTGAAAAATAAGCGATTTTATAATAAATATAATTCACTATATTAACGAAAATTTATTTCATATCAAAAAAATCAGTTTGTGTTTTATTATTTTTATATTTTATTTAATATACAACATGTAACAAAAACCTTGTGGTTCCCGTTAACTGCGTCATCAGAATTAGTATCCAAGCATATGGAAACAATTTTTTTTAAAAAAAAAACGCATTTAAAAATTAATTTTAATGAAAAAAAAAATTATTTGCAAATTTTATGTGGTTTTATTATCTTTGCATTGTCCGAGGAGTAAGAGGATTGTCAAAGACCCCGCAGTACCTATACTCGTGTGATACACATGCAATTTGCAAAATAATTTTTTTTCTTTCTTTATTCTTTCTTTATTCTTTATTGTACACACAATAAGTTGGTAACAATTATTAAATATTTAAATGAATGTACAAAGGCGAGCTTAACCCTAATAAGAGTTCTCTTCCAGCAAACCTATTGGGAAAGAGAAATAGTTTTATATATAAAGCAAGTAGGTAGCAGCGTGCGTACTTAATAATTAACATAACGCTACTATTAATTTACATACATATATACTAATAAAGATAATAAACATATACATATTTATACATATACACATACACACACATACACATACACATGTACATACATACATACACACATACATATATATACAATTATACATATAAATACATAAAATATGTAAATATTTATAATTCTAAGTTGATAGATAATATTTCTTTACTCTGCTCCGAAATATATCAAGAGAGAAGAGATATCAAGAGAAGAGCTAGCACGTATGTCATGTGGAAGTGAGTTCCATAGCTTGACCGCCCTTACAGTAAAGGATCCAACACATCGGCTTGTGAAATGAAAAGGAGTTTTGAGAAGTAGTTGTTTAGTGGTCCGGCACTGAGTTTCATGAGGTACAAGAAACTCAAAACGCTCGCGGAGATATGGAGGTGCAAGAGGATTAAAGAGTAGAAAGTATAGAAATGATAACACATGTAAGTCTCGACGTCTACGGATAGGAAGCCATTTTAATTGAGCCCTGTACTCTGAAACATGATCAAACTTACGAAGACCGAAAATAAAACGTATACACAAATTTTTAACACGTTCCAGTTTGTTCAACAGCTCCTCTGAAGCATCCAAAAAACTAACATCAGCGTAGTCAATGAGAGGAAGCAGAAGTGCTTGAGCTAAGGTTATCTTAGTTTTTAACGGTAAAAACATCTGGAGACGCTTGAGAGATTGAAAAGAGTAGTTCACTTTTCTGCTAATCATATTAATGTGAGCGACCCAAGACAAATTATCATCAAAAATAACACCTAAGTTCTTAGCGGTCTCTGTATATGGAATTTGAGTATTATCATACGTTACTGCAGGGATCTTCGAACGATCTAATAAATTAAGCATATATGAGCTGCCGATAATCATTACTTGAGATTTAGCAGGGTTAACAAGAAGACCAAACGATTTTGCCCAACTGTTTATGCTACTTAAGTCAGCATTCAGCTTATTAATAGCCTTTTTTCATTAAAATAAAAAATAATTAAATGCGTTTTTTTGAAAAAAAAAAAAACAAATGTTTCTCTATGCTTGGCTACTGATTCTGATAACACACTTAACGGGAACCACAGGGTTTTTTACATGTATATTTTTTAAATAATATTGAAACTTTAATCAATTATAATACACAAATAATAACCAACTAAATTAACTACCTATAAATATATGTATAATAGTACTTACAATGAATATTTATTACACACAATATCTAAAAAAAAAAACTATAATATATAAAAACTAAAACTAAAAATTTAAATTATCATAAAGTCCTGCTCCCCGTGGTATCGTGCTAAGAATGCTGGCTGCATTTCCTTGGTGAATGGCTATAGTTAGCCTTTGAGCGAGAAAATAACCAGCCCTCTTATCACCAGCAGCGAAGATCAGTTGTGGATACAGTTCCTTTAAGAACTTCACTGCACGTGGACCCCACGGACCGATAGTCTCTACAGCAAATGGCACAAATACGTAGCCATTTTCAAAGACTCATATTTTTTAATTCAGCTGCCTCTGATGCCGCCCCGGCTCTAAAAGAGCTACCCTAAATCGAGAGGAGAGGCTGCCAAAGTGTCAACGCAAGTAGCATCATCAACACAAAGGCTCTACCTATCTCCCAATGGACCAAAGACATACCGTCGCCTCTTGCCATCGTCTTTAAATATCCCGCAAGGCTCTAAAACCGAGGAAATATTTATGGAGACAAGAGCCCTTCGGATTTCTGTTTGCGATGAATAATAATCATTAAGTTGTGTAGTGGATTTTGTCATATGATTTGAATATTGAGCTCAACCCCAACACGATTCTGAATATATTTTAATTTAATATAATCGATAATTAGTCTATATCAAAACATTATGCAAAATAAAGGCCGAATAAGTCGAATCGAAACTTACCACTTCGTAGCAAATATATGTATTTTTTGTAAAATTAAACTGGTATCACTGCAATCGAAAATACTGGAATGTAGTGATGTATGCCACAACTTTAACTATCGATAAGTTAATTAACCTATTCGGGTTTGTATGCCGAACAGGTTATTATTTTTTGTTTCAATTTTGTAATAAAGTATTACAAAACGTAGTAAATTTTTCTATTATTGGTTTAATAATACTAATAATAAATAAAAATAGTTTATTCAGTAAATGATCATACGTAAATTATAACCGAGAGAGAGAAGAGAGAGAAGAGACTTTTGTTAGGAGACTCCACTCTTCCATAGCACTTACATTACTATTTGCATGAGCTTTACACAATTATTATAGTCAACCAAATCTAAGAAATACCTTTTGTCGTTTCACATTAATCATTTCGCAATAACTTTGCACAAGCGTACTCACACGATTTAAAATAACCTTTTACAAAATCCGAAGAATTATGAAGTTATCTACATTTCATTACAACGTGTATAGTTTTTTATCACTAATTTAAATTCGAATCTTTCAAAGAAAGCAAAATGTTTAAAAAATAATCAGTATCAACTTTTTTACTTGACGTCGTTTCAATATTCAATATATTGAAACGACGTCAAGTAAAAAAGTTCAATATATATATATATATGAATATTGTATTTTTTATTTTAACTTTGTAGTTATAGTCAACCAAATCTAAGAAATACATTTTGACAGCTGTCAGATTTATTGCACCAAGCATGCCAACCAAAAAATGGGAATGTACAATATTCGATTCTTAAAAAAAGCGATTTCGATTACTCATGGTTGGTAATCATTTACAGTTTGTTTTGAATAATACTAGAATAAATTAAAAACGGATAATTTAAAACACAAGATTTATTAGTTTCTTCGTATTCGTTGTTACTGCTTATTTCTAAAGGCACTGTTATAAAGATTTAAGATTAAAACTAGATTAAGGATTAATTTATTCAATCACTTTCAGTACAAGTTGAGCTGTCTTTGTTTAGATTAATTAATATTTGATTTTCAATAATGCAGTCAAAATTAATGTTTCTTTCAAAGTCATCCATAATCAATTTTTTTGTTTTTTTCTGCCACTTTTGCCTAATCATCCTTTGTGACATGGGCACATGCTTCAACGAATATAGAAGAAACAGACCAAAAAGTTAAAGCCGAGTCACAAAATAAGAAGACAAACACAAAATTACGCACAGTAAGCTCCCGAAATGGCGGATGATTGAAATTACGTAGTGGTTTTTTCAGCGCGACCCTATACTCGTATATGAGTTTTTTGCCTACACAAATTTACGACAACAAAGTTAAAAAAATAAACTTGTTTTATTCGTGATTAATGTAATTTAAAGAATTTCAAAAATAAAAATTTTATTAAACAAATAATACATTAAAAAATAATGATTCGATTATTTGAATATTTTTTCCGATTATTCGCATAACAATTAATTTTAATCATCCTAACACTACGGTAAGGTACATAGCGACATATCATTGAAACGACGTCAAGTAAAAAAGTTGATACTGATTATTTTTTAAACATTTTGCTTTCTTTGAAAGATTCGAATTTAAATTAGTGATAAAAAACTATACACGTTGTAATGAAATGTAGATAACTTCATAATTCTTCGGATTTTGTAAAAGGTTATTTTAAATCGTGTGAGTACGCTTGTGCAAAGTTATTGCGAAATGATTAATGTGAAACGACAAAAGGTATTTCTTAGATTTGGTTGACTATAATAATTGTGTAAAGCTCATGCAAATAGTAATGTAAGTGCTATGGAAGAGTGGAGTCTCCTAACAAAAGTCTCTTCTCTCTCTTCTCTCTCTCGGTTATAATTTACGTATGATCATTTCCTGAATAAACTATTTTTATTTATTATTAGTATTATTAAACCAATAATAGAAAAATTTACTACGTTTTGTAATACTTTATTACAAAATCGAAACAAAAAATAATAACCTGTTCGGCATACAAACCCGAATAGGTTAATTAACTTATCGATAGTTAAAGTTGTGGCATACATCACTACATTCCAGTATTTTCGATTGCAGTGATACCAGTTTAATTTTACAAAAAATACATATATTTGCTACGAAGTGGTAAGTTTCGATTCGACTTATTCGGCCTTTATTTTGCATAATGTTTTGATATAGACTAATTATCGATTATATTAAATTAAAATATATTCAGAATCGTGTTGGGGTTGAGCTCAATATTCAAATCATATGACAAAATCCACTACACAACTTAATGATTATTATTCATCGCAAACGGAAATCCGAAGGGCTCTTGTCTCCATAAATATTTCCTCGGTTTTAGAGCCTTGCGGGATATTTAAAGACGATGGCAAGAGGCGACGGTATGTCTTTGGTCCATTGGGAGATAGGTAGAGCCTTTGTGTTGATGATGCTACTTGCGTTGACACTTTGGCAGCCTCTCCTCTCGATTTAGGGTAGCTCTTTTAGAGCCGGGGCGGCATCAGAGGCAGCTGAATTAAAAAAATATGAGTCTTTGAAAAATGGCTACATATTTGTGCCATTTGCTGTAGAGACTATCGGTCCGTGGGGTCCACGTGCAGTGAAGTTCTTAAAGGAACTGTATCCACGACTGGTCTTCGCTGCTGGTAATAAGAGGGCTGGTTATTTTCTCGCTCAAAGGCTAACTATAGCCATTCACCAAGGAAATGCAGCCAGCATTCTTAGCACGATACCACGGGGAGCAGGACTTTATGATAATTTAAATTTTTAGTTTTAGTTTTTATATATTATAGTTTTTTTTAGATATTGTGTGTAATATATATTCATTGTAAGTACTATTATACATATATTTATAGGTAGTTAATTTAGTTGGTTATTATTTGTGTATTATAATTGATTAAAGTTTCAATATTATTTAAAAAAATATACATGTAAAAAACCCTGTGGTTCCCGTTCAGTGTGTTATCAGAATCAGTAGCCAAGCATAGAGAAACATTTGTTTTTTTTTTCAAAAAAACGCATTTAATTATTTTTTATTTTAATGAAAAAAAATTATTTTGCAAATTGCATGTGTATCACACGAGTATAGGTACTGCGGGGTCTTTGACAATCCTCTTACTCCTCGGACAATGCAAAGATAATAAAACCACATAAAATTTGCAAATAATTTTTTTTTCATTAAAATTAATTTTTAAACGCGTTTTTTTTCAAAAAAAATTGTTTCCATATGCTTGGATACTAATTCTGATGACGCAGTTAACGGGAACTACAAGGTTTTTGTTACATGTTGTATATTAAATAAAATATAAAAATAATAAAACACAAACTGATTTTTTGATATGAAATAAATTTTCGTTAATATAGTGAATTATATTTATTATAAAATCGCTTATTTTTCTAGACAGCTATTTTTTTTAGTTATTTTTTAAAGACAGCTCAACTTGTACTGAAAGTGATTGAATAAATTAATCCTTAATCTAGTTTTAATCTTAAATCTTTATAACAGTGCCTTTAGAAATAAGCAGTAACAACGAATACGAAGAAACTAATAAATCTTGTGTTTTAAATTATCCGTTTTTAATTTATTCTAGTATTATTCAAAACAAACTGTAAATGATTACCAACCATGAGTAATCGAAATCGCTTTTTTTAAGAATCGACATTCCCATTTTTTGGTTGGCATGCTTGGTGCAATAAATCTGACAGCTGTCAAAATGTATTTTTTAGATTTGGTTGACTATAACTACAAAGTTAAAATAAAAAAATACAATATTCATATATATATATATATATATATATATATATATATATATATATATATATATATATATATATATATATATATATATATATATATATATATATTGCGCGTTTGTTGTGTATAGTAGTGACGAATTTTCATGCTTTTATTAATGGTGTTGTATAGATTTGTTGACTGTTTTACATATTGCCTCCTAGCTTACACAGTTTTAACAGCACAGCTGTAGCCACTACGTTTTTTTAATTTTGGCTACAATACATCGATTAAACTTTATACCTGTATGCAGTCTTAGGACTGAATATAAGAGGCACGGTTTCCTAACAGTAAGTTTTTTTTTATTATCAAATAAAAATTTATAAAAATTTGCTATGCGACACAACGAAAAACCACGCAGGTTTATGTTGTGTGCCGTTCCGTCTACATTTATATAATACTATTTATTACAAAAATGGGGATTACAGCTAATATTTGTTAGGGTAAAAACATTTTAATTTTACATTATATTTCATATTAATTTATACTTTTTGTTATCTTTAGTAAGTTCACTTCTAAATTTATTATCCAGACCATTTATTAGGCGAGGTATTATGTATGCGCTGATGCGCTCACCATATTTATTTTTGGATGGTATTCTTATTAATTTTTTTTGAGTTACTTTGCGGGTCTGAATTTTGTTTGAAACTGTATGCTGTATACCTAAATTAAAGAATTGTTTCTTTAACAATTGATATTGTACTTTATCATGGATATTGAGTACCTTACAGAATTTAAATATAAAACTTTCATTTGTTTTTGCCTGAAGTTTAATTTTTATAGGTACAATCGTATTTAAAATCCCAAGTTGTAGTTTATTAATGTACTGTGGGTGTGATTTGTCTGTTCGTCCGTAGCTGCTTACCCCATGAGTTATGACTGAATCAGCTTGGGCGTTATAAAGCATCATTTTGACTCGAAAGTTTAATCGCTTTCTAATTATAAACATGTTTTCCAAAAATGCTCTAAGCTTATCACACATACATGATTTATATGTACGTGCTAATTAAACTTATGATCTATTATTAAGCCTAAATATTTATGCGACTAATTCAATCGTGGAACACTTACAATTAAATTGAGGTTGGTGGAGGCAATTATGATCATGTGCGATGATTTTATGTTTTAATATGCTATGAGACTTTAAGTTTGGTGAGTGTATATGGACTAATTTTGTCTTTTGAGAATTTAATATCAAACCGCTAACGTGGCATCATTTATTTAATATATCAAAATCATCCTGTAACAGAAACAAGGCATCATTTACATCCTTAGCAGCCACAAGCATACACGTATCATCGGCGTATTGATAGTAAGTACAATGTTTAAAGATTTTGTTCATGTCATTGACATAGGCTATAAAGTAAAAAAAGTACCGAACCTTGAGCTGTGCCTCCGGTTACTTTGACTGCTGTGATATAGCTATCACAAATCCTAACATGGTAGCTTCTATTAGTCAGATAGTTTTTGCACCAATTTAAAAGAGGTCCACGAATACCTGTATTATCTAACTTCCTAATCAGCTTATTATGATCTAATGTAATAAAGGCACGAGAAAAATCAATAAACAGGGCTAGAACATGTAATTCCTGATTCATCCATGAATTAACTTGATCTGTGAATTCCGATAATAGCATTGCAGTGTTCTTTTGCAGGCCTGAAACCGAATTGGCTAGAGCTTAAAATATTACTTTTTTGATAGAACTCATGTATTTGATTACAGATATATTTTTCTACTATTTTATCTATTGATGATGTTAAAGTAATTGGTCTATAGTTATTTATATCATCAAATCTACCTTTTTGTATGGACTGGTCTAACACAGCCCACATTAAGTTCATCGGGGTACATCTCTGTTATAATACAGGTATTTATAAATTTTGCTAAGGGTTCTGAAATAATATTTACAATACCCTTGACATCTGTCATTCTAATGCACTTAAAACCTGGAGCTTTATCAGTACTTAGCTTATTGATTAATTTAGTTACACTATCTGGTGTTGGCTTCTTAAAGTACATGCTACATTTAAATTGACTGGTAGATTGTTTTGATCATATATTTATGTTGCAGTTTGGCAAAATATCTTTAACGGCAGTGTCAAAATTATTTGCAAAATTGTCTGCAATACGTATTGGTAAAAGATTTGCCTGTATTTTGCCTGCTGTGTAGTGGCGGTTGAGAATATCCACTACCCCATATCTTCCCGTGGGTGTCGTAAGAGGCGACAGAGGGAGACAGGCAGGAGATGGGCAGCAGCATCTTCCTAATAACAACAGTGATATAATAAAAAACTGCTGTTGCCAACCCGCTCGCCAAGTGTGGCAAATATCCCCCATGAATAACGACGCAAACAAACGGCCCCCAGTCCCCAGCGGCCCCGCTATTCCTGGCTACGGTGGCGACCATGGTAACGGCGGGGCAGGAGGTGCTAAGAATCTCCGGTGGAGGTTCGGTTGTCACCTACGACGACTCGACCTGGCAACATACAACGCATGCACCCTGAGGACTGACGAGAAGATACTGGAGCTGGAAGAGGAGGTAGACAAGTTGCGCTGGCATATTATTGGATTATCCGAGGTCCGAAGAGAGGAGGTGGACACGGTAATCCTCGAGTCCGGCAACTTGTTCTCTCACCGGGAGGGCGACCATCTGTCCCAAGGAGGTGTCGGATTTATCGTCCACAAGTCTCTCGTCAATAACATTGTTATGATTGGAAGTGTGTCGACGAGGGTCGCGTACCTGATACTCAGAATCACCAAACGGTATCCGCTGAAGGTCATACAGGTTTACGCACCAACCTCGGCACATCCCGATGAGGAGGTGGGGGAAATGTATGAGAATATTTCCAGAGCCGTGCATTCTTCTAAAACCCACAAAAGAAAACGGTGAGCTGAAGTTAGGGAAATTTGGAGTGGGGCAACGGAACCGAAGGGGCCAGCAGCTGGCCGACTTTATGGAGAAAGAGGGACTCTTTATGATGAAATCTTTCTTACAGAAGCGGCCCCACAGGAAGTGGACCTGGTCGAGCCCCAACGGTTCGACAAAAAATGAGATTGACTTCATTATAACGACCAGAGAGAGACCAGACGCCAACTGTTCAGTGATGTCTCAGTGATCGCAAGGGTGAAAACTGGCAGCGATCACCGAATGGTTAGAGGCACACTGAACCTAAACGTTAAGTTGGAGAGGTCTCGTCTAATAAAGTCAACGCTCCGTCCCCCTCGTGCTCTAATCTAGAATCCCGAAACTTTTCAGCTCGAGTTAAGTAACCGCTTTCAGTGCCTAGAAGATTGCAATGCAGTGGACGACATGAATGACAGGCTCGTTGTAACTGTCCACGCAGTCGGAACTAAGTTCTGCAAGACCCGCCGCAGAAGAACACAAAAACTCTCCAATCACACTCTTAATCTCATGGCTGTTAGACGGGAGATGGGGCTGCAATCGTCAACAGATTTGACAGAATACAGGCAACAGACAGATCTCCAAATGCATGCGGCGAGACTTACGCAACTTTAATACGGCTCGTATTAAGGAAGCGATCGAGCGGAACCAGGGCTCCAAAGTCTTTGCCAGAGATCTGCCTGCCAGAAAGAGCCAACTGTCAAAGCTGAAGACTGAATGTGGCAGCATCGTTTCCGGGACACCTGAGATTTTGAGTGAGATTAAGAGGTTCTATGGGCAGCTGTACACATCATCATTGGAGCCACACGCAAGTGTGAGTAACGATCCAAGAGCAAGTCTTATCCGTCACTATTCCGATGATATCCCGGACGTCAGTCTGAGCGAGATTAGAATAGCTCTCCAGCACCTTAAAAACGGTAGGGCCCCAGGCGAGGATGGAATTACAGCGGAGCTTCTCAAAGTGGGTGGAACACCGGTACTTTAAGTCCTTCAGAAGCTCTTTAATTCTGTCCTCTATGGTGGCACTACTCCGAAGGCGTGGAGCAGAAGTGCGGTAGTCTTGTTCTTTAAGAAAGGCGACAACGCTCTCTTGAAGAACTACAGATCGATTTCCCTTCTGAGCCGCGTCTACGTGCTGTTTTCGAGAGTCATTATGAATCGTCTCGCACGCAGACTCGACGACTTCCAGCCTCCTGAATAAGCCGGTTTCCGAAAAGGCTTCAGTACCATAGACCACATACATACCCTTCAGCAAATTGTACAGACGACCGAAGAGTACAATCTGCCACTTTGCCTGGCGTATATGGACTGAGAAAGCTTTTGATTCCGTCAAAATTTGAGCGGTGCTGCAGTCCCTTCAGCTGTGCGAAGTTGACTGTCGGTATATCGAAGTGCTGAAGTGTTAGTAGTAGTAGTACAATAGTAGCACGCTATTCATCGCGCGTGACTTAATTCAGTGTTAGACGTTGTTTAGTTAGTGTATATACCGTATTAATGGTGGTTAATATAGCGCATAGCGGCATATTATAGCACGCTATCTCTCCATAACACATAGCGCGTGCTATGTAAGTAGTCGCTATGACGCTATTGCGCTATTGCGCTATGGTGCTTTGGCGTTATGAAGTATTAATAATTCATATGTAGCGGCAACTAGTTCTAGCAGCAGCGCTGTTGGGAGAGGACGTGTGATACAAATTTGATCTAGTAGCACGCTATTCATCGCGCGCGACCTAATTTAGTGTTAGACGTTGTTTAGTTAGTGTGTACTGTATATTTATAAGTGATCGAAGGACACAGTTGTCTGCTACAAAAGAAGCCTAATGTATATAATGTAATAAGAACTAATGTTTTTAAATGTAAATAAAAAATATATACAAAAATATATATAATAGTCTATGTAAATAGTTGATTTTTATAAATACTATCAATAAACTTTAAATACACAAGTTATTTGATTTATAATTTATATTAAGGTTAAAATAACGTTTACATTAATTATAATAAAAAATCATTTATTTTATTTCGTTTTAAAAAGTACATGCTTTAAAAATATTTTTAGGATTATAGAAAGTCGTAAGCCTGAAAAGTATAAAAAAGCGTTCATTGGTTTTTCTTTACCGCTTTATTTTAGTCTAAAATGCGACTTATTACGAAATAATGTTCTTGTATAGCACCCGGTCTATCCAATGAACGACATGTAATGTAACGTGCTACGAGATATAGCGTGCTGCAAAACTTAACGCGCTTGCCGGCCTCCTACACGCTTTCTTATAAATAGCGCGCTATAACATAGTATATTTAATACCGCGCTAGAAATTTATAGTTTATAGTCTGTAGCGTGCTATTGATTTGTAGTCGTTTTGAACAATATAATAGCATAGAGGAAAAATAAAAATGTAAGTAGGGTTATCGAACCTTGTGAAACAGTTCTAGACATCATTTCTAGCAGCATCTGCATCGAATAGATCTATGTACATGTTACTAGATTATTCGTTTATGTTTTTTTTTGGCGCGTGAAGTAAATTATTCTCACTGCCTGAAAGCCCGTAGTTTTTAGTGACTCTTAGCAACGGTGCATTTTCCAATTGCGAGTGCATCAACGACATGATTCTGCACTTGTGTCACTGTGTAAAGGGGCCTACCGGATTGTGACTCACGTTTGAAATATTCGTGTAATTTCACCACCAATGCACGAGCCTGACTGTTGAAAGTGCGACTACCACGTCTAAATACGTCCTTTTTTGACTAGTCAAAGTCATTTGCTTAGTCAAAGTCCAGTTTATAACTTGCCACAGTCAACGAATGTAGAAGAATCAGTGCAAAAAGTAATAGTCCGAGTCAAGACAAACACAAAACCACAAAAGTACGCACAGAAAGCTCCCAAAATGGCAGAAGATTGGAATTATTATACGTAGCGTTATTGTCAACGCGGTCTTGGATGTGAGTTTGTTTTTTGCCTGCACAAAGGACAATGGCGATATAATAGTTGATGGAATTATTAAGCGTCTACTGAAGTGGCCATTACAGATATCAATATAATAATTTACTTTGTTTTCTTCTTCTTCTTCTTTTAAATGGCTTCTCTTGATAGAATTCTGCTACTTTTTTTAACTAATCAAGTTTAGGACCTAACGAAGTCTGGAAAAATATCTTACCTAATTCAAAACTAAATTGACTTACAGTTGTGGCCAATTGTTGATGGAATTATTATAAGCGTCTACTTTGTCACCATTACAGATATAAATAAAATAATTTACTATGTATTATGTAAGCTTATGGCCTATGAAAATCTAGAAAAAAAAAACACCATACACAATTCAAAGTTTAATAGACTATAATATTAGTATTATATATATTATAGTGAATCAAACCTAAGAAATACATTTTGACAGCTGTCAGATTTATTGCACCAAGCATGCCAACCAAAAAATGGGAACGTACAATATTCGATTCTTAAAAAAAGCGATTTGGATTGCTCATAGTTGGTAATCATTTACAGTTTGTTTTGAATAATTACCAGAAGAAACTAAAATCGGATAATTTAAAGCATGACTTATCAGTTTCTTCGTATTTGTTGTTAGTGCTTATTTCTAGAGGCAAAGTTATAAACATTTAAGATTGAAACTAGATTAAAATTAAATTTATTCAACCACTTTCAGTACAAGTTGAGCTGTCTTTGTTTAGATTAATTAATATTTGATTTTCAATAATGCAGTCAAAATTAATGTTTCTTTCAAAGTCATCCATAATCAATTTTTTTGTTTTTTTCTGCCACTTTTGCCTAATCATCCTTTGTGACATGGGCACATGCTTCAACGAATATAGAAGAAACAGACCAAAAAGTTAAAGCCGAGTCACAATATAAGAAGACAAACACAAAATCACAAAATTACGCTCACGCTCAAGTAAGCTCCCGAAATGGCGGAAGATTGAAATTACGTTGTGGTTTTTTTCAGCGCGATCTTGTATATGAGTTTTTATAATATTTTGCTTTGTTTGAAAGATTTGAATTTAAATTAGTGATAAAAAACTATACTCGTTGTAATGAAATATAGATAACTTCATAGTTCTTCGGATTTATGTAAAAAGTTATTTAAAATCGTGTGAGTACGCTTGCGCTAAGTTATTGCGGAATGATTAAACGTCAAAAGGTATTTCTTAGATTTAGTTGACCGTAGACAGAGAAACCTATAGACTAATGATCGGCGTGGCCTCGAGTGAGAAAGGACGATAACGAATTATTAGGTTACACAATAATCTTTATGACTTTTAAACACATTTAAATAAAAAATTTAATTGTTCTAAGAACTGAACTGAACAAGATTCACCAATCTTAAGGTCACAAAATACTTTTTTCTCACTTAAACCAACTTGCAAACTCCTTAAATCGCTACGCTATCAAAGTTGTTTAGCAAAATGTAGAGTTTGCAACAAAAAACCGGCACTAAACAAAATCCGAACCGAAACTAAACAAAAAAACCGGCACGGAGAAAGGGACAAACAATCACACCGCTCTATCACATTTCTATGCAAGACGTATGCATAAATCTATCTTTTTCGTGTGCGAATGCGAAATAAGGCGTCAATTTGTCTATAGGTTTCTCTGTCTACGTAGTTGACTATAATTGACTATTATAATTGTTGTAGTTGTTACGATTCGTCAGTTAAGACAGGAAAAGGTCTTATACCATACAGCCGAGTTGGACGTGTATTTTATTCAGAAAACTTCTATATATACTAATGCATTTAAGTAATTGTACTAAATAGTAGTAAACACACCAAACATACATTACTTTTATACCCTATAACACTACACCGCATCATGTTTTAAAAAAATGGTTGGAATACTAAGTCTAAATGGTTCACAACTAAATATAACATGAATTCCTTAACATAAAGCACGTAAAACTGTATTTTATAAAAAGAAGATATCTCGCTACACGTTAACTCTCAAACTTTGTTTAGCAAAGTAGTGCATTAGCCTTGAAAAACGTGGCATGCTCAGCGAAACAAATAATCTCATCGTTCTATTTTATTTCTTTACACGACATCGGCGTAAGTTGAGCTTTCTCTTGTGTGACTGCGACAAAATATATCAATTTGTCTATAGCATTCTCTGTCTACGATATCTGATCTATGATATTTTAAGCATTTCGAGATTTGGTGATGTCAGATGAGTTGCAAGGAACCTGTTCTACATGCTCCTTTGAAATAGTGGTTTCAGTAGCCTGCTTCAAAAAATATCCATCCCTACGATTAAAAAAAAGGGGTTATAATAATGATTTCTTATATTTACGCGAACACTACACTTACAAACTTCGGGTATATAAAAAGTTAATATACGCATTAAAATCCGTAAAAACTAATATTATTTAAAAGGGTTATAGTTTTAAATGTTACTAATCTAAATGAAATTAGAGCTTATAATATTCCACAGTTAATTCAAAAAAGGTAAAAATAAAACTCGATAAAAAGTATGCTACTTACTAAAAAAAATCTACATAATAGCTCAAGTCAGGGCTTTTTTCCTTACACTATGTCTACCACTGACTTCTGAAGTTATTATTTTAAAATTATTTATTTTATTATTTCTAGTTCTTTAAAGTCAGCTGTTATAGATAGAATTTTCTTGATTTAAGTTTCCTGGACTACCTTTAAACTGTGCCATGTGCGTCTATTACATCTGTTCTATCCCTTTTACTGTTGCTATAACTGTTGTGCAGTCGTGGAAGTCTTACTGCCTTTAAGTACCTATAAATCATAATGCCCCATAAATGCTTGCAGCCAAATTGTGCCACAGATTAAAGATAATCAAGGCCGCTCACTAAAATACGTTCGAATACCATTGCATTATATTTTAATATAAAAAAACATTATTAGTTAAGCTCACAAACCAATAAGAAGTTTAGGCTTAACTTTTTGTTATATTTAGGTAATAGGTTCAGACAAAATAAAAAGTATTTTGTCTGAGGTAATAGGTAATATCTTGCCTTAGTTTAAAAATCTATTAAGTCAGATTTATTGTTTGTGTAGACATGTTTGAGTTTTCCAATTCAATGGTAAGGTTTGGATATGAGAAAATTAGTGTGTATGTAAATGTAAAAACAGACATTTAACTAAATATACAAAAAATATATATCAATGAGTACAGGCCATATTTTTTTAATCTTAGGTCTCCCTAGCTTACAGCACAGAGAAGAGCTTGTTTCAAGCTGTTTCAGGTTTCAGACACATTTTCGATTTGATTATTAGTAAATTTGAATATTAAGTAATAGCTATTTAGGTTTAAACAAGAGTTCCGATACGTTATTTTGAAAACCTGTTTTTTTCCCTGTTACGATAAATACGTCTGACTCACTCATATCAATAATGTCAAATGTCAATGTCAAATGGTTAAAATTAAAGTTGTTACTACTACTACTTATCAATCATAAAAGTTGTCCGCATTAGTAGGTACATTTTATGGGGTCACTTTATACAAAATTAATAAAAACTTCGACAATGGCGAGTTCAGTAGAAATTCAACAATTCATCAAAGATGCTATTGCTAAGGACAAAGTAGTTGTGTTTTCAAAATCGTATTGCCCATATTGCAATATGGCAAAAAATGTAAGTGTGATTTCATACATTTTTTACTATTATGCTGTGTCATCTAGACATTAATATTATATTTAAGATCGATTGACAGTTTACACGATCGATTTAGCAGTTTTACAGTTCTTCATAATAATGCATACAACTTTGTACGTGTAGAGCCACGTTGCAGCTTCGTTATAGCTGTAGCACGAATGGGTCGGCTCAACCGGGGCAGGACCACGCTCTCACAGAATACCATCGTAAAATAGCAGCGTAATGCTGCTGTGTTTCGTATGGTGAGTGTAGAGAACCAGAGACCCTTTTTACTGGAATCAAGGCATTCCATCTTAGTCCTCAGGGGTGACAATGCATTTGAATTTTGATTCTTAATTGAGGATAAATATGGATGTCTATGCATCCACTTATCATTAGGTGGACTGTGTGCTCGTTTGTCACCCAATGCTATAAAAAATTGCTTGTATTTAATGTACGATTGTGATTAAAGTGTTTTCATTTATAAATTTTCAGGTTTTTGAAAAAGTTAAACAACCAATCCAGGTGTATGAGCTGAATGAACGTGATGATGGGGACGTAATTCAATCTAATCTAGCAGAAATAACAGGATTCCGAACTGTGAGTATTTTAAAAAGTTTAGGTGCAAAAGCATTAGAATAGATTTGATAAGCTAATAAATTATTTTGAATTCTAATCTATACTACATACAAATAGACAATACATTACCCAAATAGGTACACTGATTATAATTGGTATGATTAACATAATTAAGCAACTATTTTTAACATTATGTATCTCTTGAGCTGTAATAAATGATTTAGGAACATGAATTTTTCTGCTTTGAATTTAGTAGTTACTATTATAAATAGTTCAAAAATTATAAATCTGATTAAACCATATCCATAGAATTAATTAATAAACATTTATCCCCTGTTTGTAAATCCATTAAAATATATACCTAATTAAAATTGTATTAAAATTATGACATGTTTGATTTTATTTTTACACCATTGTAACAGGACCTAAGGGCCTGTTAAATCTATATATTAGGATGACCAACACTAAGTTGTTAGTTGTTCAATCAGTACAATTATGAAATCATTCTAATTACTTGTTTTGGTGAGCATGCCTAAAATTACGTGATATATTTCCTCCTTTCCACCATCGGATAATCAGGCTGTCATTGGGTCTTTAACTCTTTGTTGTCGATATTCCACACATTAGGCCAAATAATTTGCTTTATATTTTGTAATGCGTACAGCAAAAAAGTAGAATAATTTGCTGGCATCTATCTTTCCTTCCGAGTACAATCTGGGCATCTTCAAGGCAAGAGTGAATGGGCTTTTGTTATACTAAGACAGTATGAATTATCAGCTACATCACCACTTACCACCAGATGGGATTGTGGTCGAGCACTGGCTTATGTTAACCCTTCAATCCCCATAAAAATCCTATGCAGTTGCAAGCGCCCGGCTAATCTTGAACTTCTTCATAGACAAGTAGTCTCTGTATATAAGTTTTAATTTAATAAAGTGCTATGGGTGTATGCGGTCGAAGCCAACTGCTTGAATTTTGATGGTATACCGCCGCGGTCAAATTCAACCACTAAGAGATTGAAGGGTTAAGTAAAAAAAATTAAGGTTAAGGAAAAATGAAGTAATATTGGTATTCTATTAATCTCCAGATTCAAATGCCAGGATGGGTGAAATAAAGAAATTAATTATAAATTTTTTCTTTTAAGAAATTTTCAGTAGTAGCCCAGAGTTAGGAAGTTAGTGATGTTTCACCACACCATGCCTCTGAAAATATGTAAACCTGTTGGTCCCATGCTTGATATCTCCCATATTGTCCCTCTTTGCTCTCTCCTCAGACTATGAGAGTGAGCGAATAGAAAGTGCTTCTGTGTTTGCACACCAGAGCACTATATATAAATTTCCTTGTAAGGAAATGTTTGCTATAGTTGCCACTCTAGGCTATTGGGATGGCAACAGCTTAACACAAACATCTTTTTTAACAGTCATCAACAATTGATGAATAACATGATTTTATAATTTCAATTCGGATAAGTCTCTCTTTAATACTATTTATTTAACATTTTCTTCACTGTGACTTTATATGTGTAACTTCTTAATATTGTAGAATTGTGTATGTGTTATACTCATTTTTATAAAAAAATTATAAATATGTATGTATATAAAAATTAGCACAATATATCATAACTATAATATTGGATAAATATATTCAACCTTATTCAATATTATACTGATGACATATTGTGATATATTGAGCAATGAGAGCATATAAAGTTAAGTTGTAGATTACACAATCATTTGAAAATTATTTTTTTGTTTCAGGTTCCGCAAGTATTCATTAATGGAAATTGTGTTGGAGGTGGCACAGATGTGAAAGCTCTTTATGATTCTGGAAAACTTCAACCAATGTTGATTGGTTGAATTAAATTTTATACTTTGTTATAATATGAATGAAATAAATTTTTAATAAAATGTATAATACAATTTACAAAAATAGCATATAATTTGTAAATTTTAAAAAACATTCATTTTTTATTGATTCTCACTCAGTTTTACTGCCTTTTGTATGTTTATTATAAAAAAATAGTACAACATTTTATATTATGTTATTTTTGTGAGATAGCATTTTATGAAAATAGTCTAACTGTGGTTGTAAAATGAGTTAACATGTTTTTTTAACTTATATGTTAGAAAAAATAAAGTTATTTATTTTATTTATTGTGGTGATTTTCACTATTTAATTATCTTTGCTTATATATACTTTCTAAGCTAAGCTTCAGCAAATATGCAAGCAAATTCTCGGCACTATACTCTCAGTTGAGAAAGGAAACAGGGGTTTCTGGGCCCAATTTGTAATAAGTTTTTTTTATGGCTTCAAAAAGCGATATTTTTTTTCTATTTCAAAATATAAAAAATTTGCCCAATTCACAATCTAGAAAACGAGAAATCTTAAAAATAAGTTTATGTCACAAATAAAATAGGACATCGATTACTTTAATTGATTAATGTGAATAAGTTTTAACAATTAAACATAAAAATAACTTTAATCATTGATTAAAGCTACTTTTACTGATCTTATCGCGTTTAATTCACATGATATTAATGTACACGAGGGACTGAAGTGACTGATGTCCCAATGCCAATGTTAACCCGGAGTACCTTCATCTTTTTAATTATTACTTATGGTCTGATCTATGCAGAATTTACTTACTGTCTTGAGGTCTTGCACTAGTATGCCTGTGTTATGTTTCAATTTTATTAATTACAGGATCCCTAGCAGGTGGCAGTACCCAGCCTCTTTTTCTACTGAAATAAGGATGTTTTTTAGTTTCTACAGCCTAAACTAACATATCATCCTTGGTAGGAATCTGATTATTGGAGATTCGTTCTTTCGCCAGGATTTGTCTACCAATAATCAGATTTGATGGTGGGAGTGAGAGCTGTCTAGGATATGATCACAAACTGCAGACTTCCCGGAATGTTGGTGCTGGTTGGTGCTTCATGTCAGATGTTCTTTTACGCGGGTTCTAATTGATCTCTTTGTTTACCATATATATAGGAGACCACATTAACAATTCGGCTTGTACACTCATGCATCTTGTGGAGAAATATGACACTTGACGGATGGTAAGCACTAACGAGAGCTATGGCCGCAGACGTAGACACTGTGTGGAAGCTTTTTATAACTTTAATAGCAAAAACGCGCTGCACAGCTTCAAGGCTCCTCTTGATGCACTTTTTAAGGGCTGCATGACCTCATACATGAGCAGTGTAAGTGATAGAAGGTTCAATTACTTGCTGGTATATGGTGTGGATGTTCTCATCGTGAGCCCCCCATGATTATTTTACAGCTTGGAAGCGACCACGTATTCGTTTATATCATAATAACCCTTTTTATACAGTTTTTGTTTAATTAAATATTTAAACTTGGTAATAGAGAGACCTTGTATATTTTCTGGGCCTATTGTAATAGCGTATAGATTGCTCCACGAATGAATTACTGACTCTGTAGTTAACTTGTAAATTAGAAAATAAAAGAAATATAGGAAAAGTCTTTGTCTCCTTTCACTTCAACCCTCCCTAAGCTGCCGCAAACGTAAGTGCAGTCGGTAGTCGGTAGGTATATTACTTGGACTTGTGGCAGAAACGGTAGGGGGTCTTAAACATTGGACCAGGACTGGAGGAGCGAAATACCGGTATGGATTTCACGTAAATGCACTAGAATAGTTCGTGTGTTGCTTCCATAGACTTATTATACTACTGCGTAGTTGCTTCCTTGATTCTGCCATTACCAACACCTTATTTCTTTACTCCTAGTATAATATTACAGAGCCTTTAATAATTATGGCCATAACTTAGGTAATTAATTAAGGCGAGGTTAACTATTTTTAATATTTTATTGTTTCTAGAGATTGGGGGCCCGAAATGCGACAGGTCCGCCGACGGATAGTACATAACAATAGGATTTATTAGGATATACGTGATCAGTTAGCCTCGTAGTATCTTAGCACGAATCCTGGTAGTGAATTCACAAATGTATGTTTATTGAACGGGATTTTTTTAATTATCGGCGAGCAGCTATGCAGGTGTAGGAAACGAGACTAGTAGCACTGCGACCTAAAAGATCTATTGTGACCGCTGCTGTGGCTATAGTTCACTGCTGAGCCCTATATCTTCAATGAATAGAAGGAGCTGCTTAGCCGTGAGCAATTTCACTTCTGGGCGGAGTACATATGAGTTTCCCAGATGAGTGTTATGTTTGCGCATTAAGGGCCCGTAATCAGTTAGGATGTGCAGAGACGTTTCTTCCGTCATGGAACAGAACCGACACATCCTTGAGCTGCTTAGTCCCAGGGTGGATATGTGCTTTTTAAGACAACAGTGTCCAGTTAGGGCTCTGCCCGAATGCGTAATTTATTTTTACTTAATGCCAGGGCTTCTGAAGCGAATTTACGACCAAAAGCCCGGATAAAGGTTTTAGAATGTTTTAAGTCTGGTGTGTCAGACCAGATCTTAAGTGATTTATTGTGATAAAGAGTTTCAAGGGTCAATCGGGCTAGGCTTCCTGAGATCTCACAAAATGGCTCAGGTCCGAATTGCGTGCACTTCGAGCCCTCCCGTGCAAGATTGTCGGCAAATTCGTTGCCTACAATACCCTCGTGACCCAGAACCCGTCTTAAAAAGACGCTGCTGGTACATCTTAGGGGGTTTAAACGGTTCACGCAGTCTCCAACTAGCTTCGAGTTCACTAAGTTTGACCTCAGCGCTAGCAGTGCTGCTTGACTATCAGAGTTTATATACATTATATGTTTGACGTAGTAATTTTGCAGATTAATTACCGCATACTGAAGTATGGCGAAAATTTCTGCCTGGAAGATAGAGGTGTATCTACCCAAATTCATACTAAATTTGAATTTGAGGCGTTCCCTGTAAATTCCAAAGCCTACGTCGAGGCCCATTTTAGACACATCGGTATACCATAATATGAGGCTACCGACCTCACAGATAACCTGGCCATTCAGCCGGTATTCTCTGGAGAGTAATTCCACTATATACTTTTTATCAAAAGTGTGTAGTGGACGCATGATATCTAAGATCATGCATAGGTAAGACCGTTGTTTCCTTAATTGAGTTGAGCATGGATCTCAATCTTTAGGGGCGTTAGGCATAGAAGTGCATTAAGAGCCGCTCCAGGCGATGATCGCATATCTCCAGTAGCCATTAAACAGGCAGTCCTTTGTAGTCTATTTAGTCTGCCCGCAGTCGTCTTTTGGTTGTTCTTGTTACACCAGACAATAGAAGCGTAGGTGAGAATCGGCCTCACTATGCTGCTGTACAGCACTAGGACCATACTGGGACGCAAGCCCCAGTTGTTCCCGACCAAACGACTGCACGTACCTAAAGCAATTTTTGCCGTATGGCATACGTTGCTAGGGTGAGAGTTCCACGTTAGTTTTTAGTCGATTGTACGCACAAGTACTTAACTTCAGTGGGGAATGGTACTTCTTTACCGTTAAGTTTTGGTTTGACTAATTTGACTGTCTCTTTTTGGTAAAGGGTATTACAACGGTTTTATTAACATTAACTGATAAACTGTTATCCTTACACCATTTATTTATGGTGTTTAGGGCTCTTTGTATGATTGACGATAAAGTACTTTGGTATAAGCCCCTCGCAATGATCACAAGGTCATCAGCATAACCCAGTGTGTCAATGCGTAGGTCTGCCATTTTGTACCATAGTTGGTCAACCGCAAGAGTCTAAAGAAGGGTTGACGAAACACCTCCTTGTGGGCAGTCTCTTGTAGTTGCAACCTCAATCGAAGTTTGAATTATAACTAACTATATAACTATTTTTGCCTTTTGTGTTTGAGAGCATCGACTTCACCCATCTGATGGTTGTGGGGTCAAAATTTTTAGATGTCCCCCTAATCAGCAGTGATTCGGGGCTACTGTCGAAGGCACCCTCAATATCTAGAAAGGCACAAAGAGCTATTTCTTTATCCTCCAGTGCTTTTTCGAACCTGTCAATGACGCTAATCGGGGTTGTTTCCGTAGATTTGCCTCTACGGTAAGCATGCTGATAGTAATTTATGGGCCTCGTAGCTAGAGCTATATCCCTTCTATATCTATCTATAACCTTTTCCAATGTCTTAAGGAGAAAGGAAGATAGGTTTATAGGTCTAAAGGACTTTGGTAAAGCGTAGTCCTTTCTACCAGCCTTAGGTATAAATAGAACCTTGACAATTGTCCATCGTTCTGGAATATATCCCCATGCAAAATTTGCTCTGAAGATTTTCACCAGATAGGGAAGAAGGATGTCGATACCCCTCTGTAGTTGGATGGAAATTATTCCGTCCTCCCCGCTTGTTTAAAGGAGTCAACAGCCCACTGCGCCAGGTTTGGCCTTGTTATCTTTGCAGTTCTATACCAGTCGTCATTGCAAGGCCTTTGTAGGGCTCTGAACGAATTCAAGGCTGAAGTCTTGTGTGACCCTGGAAAATAGGTTGACGCTAGTAACTCCAATGTTTCTGTTTCACTAATAGTGAAGTTACCATCCGGCTTTTTAAAAAGCCCGATCTGATTTGGCTTAGCTTTCGATAGCATTTTGTGTAGTCTTGCACTGCGAGGCACTCAACTTCCTCGCATAGCTTCCTCCACGATGCTCTCTTGGCTTTCCTAATTTCTTTATTATATTCAGTTCGGGCTGCACTATAAATATCCCACTGTTTGGTTTTCTTAGCCCTATTAAATAGTTTCCTGGTCTTTTCCCTAAGTTCTTTTAGCTTAGTATTCCACCAAGGAACTTTTCGTGTTAAGGTCTTGGTTTTGACGGGACAACTGTCCTCGAAGGCTTCACGGATACCTACGGTTACTGTCTCCGTCGCTCTAACTCCAAACCTTCAATTGTTTTGATGCTTTTAAGAAATGTTTCCAAATTCCTCCTTAGGCTATTCCTGTAGATATCCCAGGAGGTCGCTTTTGGATTTTTGGAAAAGTGATGGTTTCATAAGTTGGTGATATCCTCCAATCACAACGGCTCCAATCACAAACTTAATGTGCTTGTGATCATACATCGAGTTTTCGCTACTAACATGCCAGTCATTTATTCGCTTGGACATGTTATTGGTAGAAAAGGTTATGTCACTTCTTGCCTAGCACGCGTTACAAAGGTAGGTGTACAACCTAAGTTTAGGCTTACCAGGCGGTTGGAGATGAGAAAATCATAAAGTTACTCACCTCTTACGTTGATGTTGGTGCTTCCCCAGGCTATGCGGTGATCATTAGCATCACAACCCACCACAAATTCGGCGTTGTGTTTTCGGGCGAACTCCGCCACTCGCTCTAACTCGATGGTAAGATCTGCGTTCTCTCCGGGAAGATAGGCTGAGCAAATGATTACTCTGGCCCCTATGCATCCCTTGAGATTTGTGAAGGTTGTAACCAGGTCATTATTGCAGTACTTTGGAACAGCTAAAAGTTCAATATTTTTATTATGAGTTATACAAGCTCTGGGTCTGCTGCCTTTAGTATTGACGAGAATCTTACCGGCAGCCGCCAATTCCAGAACTTGACCGTTAACCACCCAAGCCTCTTGTATTAGGGTGAGATCAATGTTGTCCTCTGCAAAGCAAACCTCCACCACGGCAGAAGCAGATGCTGCATGGTGAAGATTTGCCTGGAGGACCCTCGTCTTACCCTTGGGTTTAGCTATTTATGGGCGTGGGGGGGCAGGAGCTTTTTCCGCATGTTGAGAACGAGGACGTCCTTTACCTGCGCACATGACCCCCCCCCCCACCTAACCTTTCGCCAAACCGCTCCCACCTCCCCTCCCCCCCCATGCCTGAACGACAACAGCGGAGGCCGTCGGACCGAGGTGAAATCTGCGCCTTGGGTCTTCGTCACTCTCAATGATGGCGTTCCAGTCTCACCCAGAGATGGTGGGCTGGGGGTATTGGAGTTGGGGCGGTACGGGCTCCATTGCTGTGTCAGAGCCTCCCCTGACTTTAATAGTTATCATTTTAAAGCCAAGCCCTTCATTTTGTGCCCTCAACAGCACAGCCGCCTCCTCTGGATAGTCAGCTTCGCTGCGGGGCAAGTAGGTAATGGCCAGCTGAGGCTTAGGCAGTTCGCCTCGGGTATTACCGAGAGCTCTGCCTCCGGCCTGGGCTTCAGTTTTCCGATTTCACCCACAATTCAATCCTAGCTTGCCTTATTCAGGCACGTTACCAGAATCCAACCTGGCTTGTGGGTGAAACCCAAAAATTTCGGGCCCATTCCCGGTTGCCAGCCGCATCTATTCCACACTCATAGGATTCGAATTGCAAATGCCTATACGCGCGGAGCCAGCTACGGCACTGAAGCTGAGCTTCTTCTCCCCCGTTGCCAGGTTTACAGACTTCCTGAGCTGGGCTTTGGGGGACTCTTCCTCAGACTGACTGCGTTTTTTCGCCTTCGGAACTGGGGGAAGCTTGGGCAGAGAAATTCCGTCCCAGGGTTTCCGGCAGAGAGAGAGAGAGAGAGAGGGAGGACATCTTCGGCTCCTATCTCAGCTGCTATCAGCCTTCGGTATCTTTTCCTTGCTGTCCCACTAAGCTTATAAGGCCTAGCGAACTTTTTCTTTTCCCCTCCCTGGTTCGTTTCCGGTTTTGGTTCGGCTGCAGACGAGCCCTCCACTTCACGGCTCATCTCAGGTTGGGGCACAGTGTTGCAGGGTGTTGGTGAGGCTAGTTCTATTATAGGAGATTTTTCACTATCTTTTTCAAAATGTCGGTTTTCGTCCATTTTGTTCCCACGATTAGCTAGGGAAATACTCGGCCACCCGCGGTAGAGCCCCGCATGCCGAGGGAAGGGCTAAAATACTACCCGAATCGCCCTGGTCTCGGATAGGCATCGTTTGCGACTGGACTCCCTCAAGCCACGCATCCGTCGGCACGGTACGCTTGACACCTTAGATTGGGTTAGGATAGGAAAAGCGGGTGGGATAAAAGATAAGAAAAAGAGGATCGTCCGAGTGTTTCTGTTCTGTCTGTTTCCTATTAAATCAGACCAAATAACAGGCGGCAAGCACGTGAAGGAGAACTTCTTAGACTTGCCCTGAGGATCAATACGACCTGCGCTCTCCCCCAGAGCCGTACGCCAAACTGCTCGCTGGACAGGAGAGCAGAATACATGTTAATCTAGTCCTATTGATAATATCAAAAAGTTAGGAGTAGACTAACCCCCGCCCTATTGAACGGCATACTTAACAAAATTACTGGTAAAGCCGTACGTACTGTTAATTCTAATGGAATACCCGATAGTTGGTTAGGTATTCGAACAGCTTTAATTAAACACGAAAGTTTACCACATAGTAACTAATTTAAGACTCGCGAAATGCATTTTAATGATGATTAAAACTACTTTTACGGATTTTATCGCGTTTATTTTTACTTTTTATTTTTAATTCCCGACGTTTCGGGCGCTTTCCAGCACCCATGGTCACGGGGGACTGAGATGACTGACGTCCCGATGTCATTGTTAAACCCGGAGTACCTTCAGCTTTTTTAATTATTGTTTATGGTCCGATCTATGCAAAATAATTAAAAAAGCTGAAGGTACTCCGGGTTTAACAATGACATCGGGACGTCAGTCATCTCAGTCCCCCGTGACCATGGGTGCTGGAAAGCGCCCGAAACGTCGGGAATTAAAAATAAAAAGTAAAAATAAACGCGATAAAATCCGTAAAAGTAGTTTTAATCATGTGTAGTGTTCGCGTAAATATAAGAAATCATTATGCATTTTAATGAATTTGCGGGCATTGACGCCGATTACAGTGCCTTACGATTGTATTAATACTGATCTAGAGCCAGATTACAATTATAGTAATGACTGTTCCGCCGATTCTACTTTCGGATCAACATATTATTATACTTCACATCAATCAGGATAAGATGGTCATATTAGTTTCTATATCTAAAATTTAGAGAGTACCGTAGTACTCTATAACATGTCATGTCATAACATCATCGATTCAGCATATTATTATAGTGGTAGGCAAATAATATTTGTATTTAAATTTGCAATACTTTCAAAGAACTCTTTTTTATTTATATCAATTAGCTATAGTACCCAATAGGAGTGCCCAGGCTCTTATACCACAATTTCCATTATATATTACAGGAGTTACATATGCCTACCGAGACCTTGATAGCAATCAGTAAGTCACCTACCGTACAGCATCGCCGCCTAAGGAAATAAAAGCACGTGATTTAAGAATATTCAACACAGTGCCATCAGAAAGTCACCTATCGCCTGTTAAGCAAAAAATCAGCACGTATTAAAAGATCTCAGTCAGTTTACTTACGTGATGTAAGAATACTCAATACTATAAAAACCAAGGTATAATTGTTAAGACAGCCCTGTAGTAATTAAGTTAGTTTGTTAGTTAACTTGTCTAGTATTCCAGTGTACTCACATTTTCACAGTAGTTAAGTTAACTTGTAAATTAGAAAATATAAGTAATATAGCAAAAAGTCTTCGTCTCCTTCCACATCAACCCCCCCTAAGCTGCCGCAAACCTAAGTGCCTCTGTAGTATTTTTTTGTTTAGTAAGGCCAATCATTTTATTGTGGATTTTGTTTATGATTGCAGCCTAGTGTGTAACACGTTTAATAAAGAGCGTTTCCAACATTTTCCCAAATACAGGCAAGATACCTATAACTCAGCTCTCCATAGCCCATCTTACCTGGTTTCGGACTAATTTTTACATAAGCGGCTTTCCACTGTTTTTCGAATTGCAAATTGGCAAATTGGCTGCATATATCAGACGTAAGGTTATCTATACCCGGGGCCCTATTCGGGTTCACTTGTTTAAGGCATTCTAGTATCTGCTCCCCAGAGAAAGGTGGGTCATCATCATGTGTATGTGAGAGAGTATTGTATAAATATAGAGTTGATGGTGTCTGGATTCTGTATCAGGTAGGTCGTCAGGATAAAAATGATTTATAATATCATCGGCTGTTTTTTTGGCGTCGTTAGTGTTCCCGTTCCCCAGATTCAGGGTGACTGAGAGCCGTCTTGGCCGTTTGCTTTTAGAAGCCTAATTGTCAGTGACCAATATACATTTTCTTTTGTCTGAAGGTTGCAGAACTCCTTAAAGCTGTAAGTGAATCATACGATGAATGTTAATAACCTAATATTATTATTTACACGTTTGAACCGGCGTCTCAGGTTCTCAGAGGGGTCATAGTTATTGGTAAAAAGCGCGGGTTGCGCATAATATATATTAATTCCTCTGACGGCACATCCTTTGAATTAAAATTGTTTAAAATCATTGTAATACCTATTTCATATCATTTCTTTTATTAGTTAAAGATCTATTCTACATATCTCTCGGATTATTAATTATTATATTTTTACGGGTTTCTTTTAGAATTATTCATCGAATCATTAATGATAATCGAATTATTAATGATAATTTGATTTGAGATCTGTAAATAGTTAAAAAAAAAACTCGACATTCGCTTGCTTTGCTCCTTCTGTTTTCGATCTTTGTTTTCATTTATGATTTACAATATATAGTAAAATGATTGGCGCAACGCCCAATATGCGCCAGATGGAGAACCAACTGTAGCTTGCGCTCCAAGAACTTAATGAATCCAGGGAGCAGTATGAACTGTTGCTTAAGGAAAATGATGATAACGAAAAGGAAATAGCATAATTGCCAAAAATACACAATCAAAATGTGATATGGGTAAGTTATATACTGATTACACTAGTGTTATAAAAGAAAGAGAACAGCCACAGAGAACGGTTGATGAGTTAGACAAATGAAGCAAGGAATATGAGGAAGTTCTCAGGTTTATTGCTGCATTGAAGTTATAGTTGAATGAGGCTAATGAGCAAATAGCACAACTTAAAACATACATAACATAGATAACCTAAAAGCCTCCCAGACTCAAAGCCTGTTCTCTGAGCTTGTGATATGTAATACCTCTAAAATATTACAGCAATCTGCAACAATAGATTTGGCAGGTGACGACTATTCCACTTCAGGAAAAACAGTAAGGATTAATTGCAGTAAAACTAAATTGAAGAAATAAATAAAAGTTAATAAATACATGAAGAAACTACAAAAAATAATAAATAAGATTAATACCAAAATTATATTAATGTATGTAGTGAAAAGCACGCATTGATATATAAAATTAATTTGTATTCATTTGAGATGGATAACATTAAAAAATGTTATGAGACTCATGTAGAGTTCCTTAAATCAGAAATTTTACCATTTTCTGAGTCATTTCAAACTGTGTTCAATAAATATAAATTCGGCCAAAATTAAATAAAAGAACACATACTGGTTATGGATCACCTGGTAAAGACATGCAAATACAGGAGCGTTTTGACTCCTTAGTAAAACATCAATGCGAGTGTCAGCGGTGAATACCGGTTTCTTCAGAGTCGGTGTGTGCTGATAACATTATATCACCACCAAAACTCTACGACAGTACCATATCAGAGGAGATTAAAATCAATTCAAATATTATCAAAAATAATAAAATTGTGTATAGCAATGACATGGGAAAAAAATTAGGCAACAAAATTAAAACTGCATCCAATAAAATTAAAATGACGTGAAGTATAAAACGGGCAGTCAAACCACGCAACTCGGATTTTTAACTGAATATTAACATTAATTTAACTCAATCTGATCAAGAAGTTGATATGGCTTTTGAGAAACAATAATTAAATCACTGATGTTCCTTTTTTTAAAAACAAAATCATTAAATTCTCCTACCATCGCCGAATCATTGCTTAAACAAAATGTAAAGGCCAGTTCAAATACTATACTCTAAATTCCATAGAGTACTGCCAAAAGATATCATTAAATATTTTAAAACTATTGATATTAAGAAAGCGGCTGACTTATGGGGGATTTCCACTAAAGCTATTGCATATAGATTTAATAGCACCTTATCTAACCACTATTTAATACAAGCGTCAAATCTGATGTGTTTCCTGATTTAATCAAACATAAATAGTAAAGTTATGCCTTTATTCAAATCTGGTAGTACATTAGACCATCTTCATCTTTGCTTCTTTAACATCTTTGCATAACCAAGTAGATCTTCTGGGAAGAGAACTGGGTCGTAGTGATATGCGTCGCCGCAGAAAGATGATCCTACTCCATGGAGTCCCTGAAGAAAAATCTGAGGATACTACCGCCGTCATATGTACACTTATCAGCACTAAACTCCTAGACCCAGGTTTCAGTAAAACATCCATAAGCCGTTGTCATGGTCTTGGACGCCCTTCCGATAAATCTTCCAGGCCTGTGGTTGTCAAATTCAGCGATACTGTGATGCGAGACAAGGTTTGGTACTCCAACACCAAACTTAAGGGCACAGGTATAACCCAGTCTGAGATTCTAACAAGGAGGCGCCACAGTGTTTTTCTAGAAGCTAGGCGAAGGTATGGCATCACCAAATGTTGGACCAGGGATGGAGTTATCAATATTTTTACTTCAGATGGCACAAGGCACAAACTTGAGACTTTGTCTGAGCTTGACGCATTATGCAACGGGTCAACTTCTGCTTCACCCGTTTATCCTATTGTGGTTGAGGCAAATAAGGCCCCCGAAGATAAAGGTGCACCACAGCGTACTAAGAGGGCCGGTAAAAAATTAACTTTTTCTTAAATAATTTTATTTTATATTTTATTAATTTTTGTAATTCTGTTATTACTTTTCTCTGGACTTCATATTTTAGTTTTCTTTTTATCATCATAATTCATTACTTTTCCTTGTTAATTGTAGATTAGATAGTAAAATATAATGATTAATAATCTCTCTTTGGAATGTTTATTATTTAGTGTTATAATTTTTCTTGTATGTTGGTAATTGTTATTGTAATCTTTCTTTGGAATGTTTAGTATTAGTGATAAAAGTGTATTGGGTATGTTCCGAAATACAATGCAGTGTACTGTCCAATGCAAATGACGTCATCATTTGAAACTTTATTGTACTAACATGCCGCCGCCATATTGTGTCGGATATCCGGCCATAATAAAACAATTTTTAATTGTGTGTTTGCCGAATGAATGCCGGAATTTGTTTCCATTTATTCAAATACAAAAAATTATAGAATAATTGATGGTATATCAATTAGGAGGATATAATGATTTTTGGAGCACAAAATGACAAAATAATCGCCAACACTTTTCCAAATGGCGCAAAAGTATGACGTCATATACTGTCCAATGTTTTGGAACGAATCACCAGTATAGCGTCGATACATAACGTCATTTGCATTGGACAGTACACTGCGTTGTATTTCGGAACATACCCATTGTAAGTTAGATAATTGCTAGTTAACGTACTGTAACTTTGACAGTTGACACTTTGACTCATCTGACATTAACACCTCTCACTTTTGTGTCTATGGTATGTTATAAAATTGTTCAAAACGACTATAAATCAATAACACGCTACAGACTATAAACTATAAATTTCTAGCGCGTTAAGTTTTGCAGCACGTTATATCTCTTAGCACATTACATTACATGTCGTTCATTGGATAGATCGCGTGCTATATATGAACATTATTTCGTAATAAGTCGCATTTTAGACTAAAATAAAATGAAATGAAGCGGTAAAGAAAAACCAATGCATGCTTTTTCATCCTTTTCAAACTTACTAATTTCTATAATCCTAAAAATATTTTTAAGTCATATACTTTTTAAAATAGAATTAATTTTATTTTTAGAATCTAAATAAAATTAATTATTTTTTATTATAATTGATGTAAACATTATTTTAACCTTAATATAAATTATAAATCAAATAAAGGTGTATTTAAAAGTTTATTTATTGTATTTATTAAAATCAATTATTTACATAAACTATTATATACACTTTTGTATCTATATTTTATTTACATTTAAAAACATTAGTTAGGCTTCTTTTATCACAACTGTGTCCTTTGATCATTTATAAATATGCAGTATACACTAACTAAACAACGTCTAACATTAAATTAGGTCGCGCGCGATGAATAGCGCGCTACGAGGTTAAATTTGCGTCACACGTCCTCTCCCAACAGCGCTGCTGCTAGAACGAATTGCTGCTAGATATTAATACTTAATAGCGCCAAAGCGCCATAGCGCAATAGCGCGATGGCGACTACTTACATAACACGCGCTATTTGTTATGAAGAGATAGCGCGCTATAATATGGCGCTATGCGCTATATTATCCACCATTAGTACGTTAACGTTCCATTTTTTCACTTATTGTTAAGTGAATTAAACATTTCTTTCCATAATGCTGGCAGGTAGTTTACTAATGACTTATTTATTTTTGAACTATTTATTTTATAATTATACATATTATAATACATACATATAATAATACATATTTACTTAGTTTGACATATATTTAGTAATCAGATATAATTTAATATGATTTCTTCAGATGATAGTGTTTGGAGTTCCAATTCCTTCTCCTTTGATTCTGCCTCTGATGGATTGAGCAGTATTAACAGCTTTGAAAGCATTGCAACCTTAAATATTATGTTAGATTCCACTTTTTCTCAAAAACTTTAACGCTATTCACATAAATGCTCAAAGTATTCCTGCTCATTACCCCGACATGTTGTCAAATTTTAATAGCAAAAACATACACGCTATCCTTGTTTCGGAGTCGTGGTTAAAACCATATCTTCCATCAACATCCTATTCGCTTCCAGGTTTTCATTTGATTCGTAACGACCTTACCGATCGGGGCGGTGGTGGTGTTGCTATTTATCTGCGCTCTCATATACCTTTTTCAGTAATTCAAGTTTCAAATGGTTCGCAGAATGGAAGCGAAGCTGAAATTCTTTTTATCGAAGTTCTTCTTGGTCATACAAAATTACTTCTCGGAGTCTTTTACAATCCCTCTCTCGCTGTCGACTACTTCACCACGTTAGAAAATATTCTTGACAATCTTACACCTATCTATTGTCACAGTATTATTACGGGTTGTTGGCGACGCGCCTATAAGAATGTTTCAGTTTATTAAATCAACCGATGACGCATAGTTATAAAAAGCAAATTATCGAGCCACGACGCTCTGATAAGAAAATGCTTAGTTAAATCTTAAAGAAATGTCGAATTAATGATAAGAAGGTCTTGGGTTCGACTCCCAGGCCAGACTAGTTTGTTTGTTTTCCTAAGTAATATCGCTTAATAAATTCATAAGGAATTTTATGTTATAAATTATATTACCGGATTTGTTCCCCGGTTGAAATCATCTTTCCAATGATGTAAATTCAAAGGAATATTAAAGTGAAGTTAGAGATCGGATTTGTTCCCCGGTCGAGATGATCACTCTGTGCATAAACAGAATTAACGGAAATTAATTGCATAAGTATTGTCTTGTATAAGTATGATATGTTTGTACGAAAACAAATGCCTATTTGTTATGATTGATTAATGAAAACATTCACTTGTATTGTTATCTGATAAGAAGCATGATAACGAATAAGAGTCTTATCAGAAATAGTTTCCTACTGTTTGAAAATTATGTAGAAGCACTCGTTTATTTAATATTGTTAAAATTAAGTGTATTTCAGACTTTCATTTTTCTGATAGTCGAGAGCCGTGCAAAGTTAGTTGTTCAAATAGTGTGAGTTCACGGAAGCACGCTGGCCACGCCCTTAGGAGGCCGAATATGTAAAAATTTAAAATGTTTGTAATTTCAGCAATTTATGTAAAAATGACTTGTAAAACATTTCAGGTTGATTGTACGTGCTAAAAAGGTGAATTCTGTGTTATTTTTATGTGAAAATTCCTGTGCATAAGTGAAATAATGATAGTTTTGTATAAGAAATTTAAAAGTGTTTTAAATAGTGAAATAAATAGAGAAAATATAAATTAAACTATTGTATTAGTTAACATATGTATAAATTCAAGTGGGAAACATTGTTTTAACTTTCTGTGTTAAATATTTAAGAAGTTTGGATTTTGGATTTGTGAGTAAAGTAGGCATATTTTGTTTTATAAATTAAAGGATTTTTGTAATACGGAAAAATAATGTATATCATGGTGTAGATATTGTTTTGTGCTATCTAAATAGATAACTTGTATTTATGTGTGATTTATGTGAATAAAGAAATTAAGTGAAACGTGAGAGAGTAATAGTACAAATTCATGTTGTTAAGTTGCGCAGGCACGCGAATGGCGCGGCTCACTTTCGCGTATAGTTCTGGGGGTAGCTTAGTGAACGGGTTTTATTGCAATTCGTTCGGGGAAGAAAATAGTTCGGGGAAGAAAATAGTTCGGGGTAATAGTTCGGAAAAACAAGAAAATCCTTCGGGAAAAGTAAAAAACCAGCAGTCAAGAAGAAAAAGTGTAGGGAAGTGATAGGGAAAAGTGATTACTCTCTCACGGAACGGTTTGAAGATAATTGCTGTTTCATTCCCAAGATCCCTTAAGTTATACAGTCCACATCGAAGAATTAAGGCGTCGGGACCGGGACGACTTCGGAAGACCCGTAATCCCCGTCTGAACCTACTTGCTGAAAAGGAACGAGGTTATCGCCCTAGTGTGTTACTCCGTTGCGGAGATCACATACGTTGTTCCCGAACCCAACGTAGGCGTTGCAGGAGGCCGGATCGAGAGAAGCCTCGATTCCTCCCTTCTGTTTCTTAATCGAAAGTCGAGTTCCGTTTGGTTTCTTTTTCAATTGGACCTTCGAGCAGGATTAAAGACCACCCGAACCCCGCCAGCTAGATCAAGGAACCAGCTGTGGACTGCTGGTTGTGGAAAAAAGAAGACCTTCGGAGCCGAGTGAAGATCAGCAACCGAAGGAAGCCGGAGGTTTGAGCTGAAGCAATAGGACCAAAGGCCAGAAGACCAGGACGTCAGCGCTGAAGGACGGGACCTGGAACTACCGGAAGAAAGAAAACCGGGATTGCGGCCGGGGGCGTGTGCTCGCATGGGGCACGTATCGCAGCCGGGCGCAGGTGTCTTGTGAAGGCACTCATCGTGGCCAAGCAGGGCTTGGCATTTTTCCTGTCGGACGACCGTGTCTGGCATTTTCCTGTCGGGCAAGCGTGCTCGGCATTTCCTGTCGGACGACCGTGTCCGGCATTTTCCTGTCGGATCATCAGGGTGCTGGACGAAGCATCCACCGCTGCTGCTGCCGGGCGAGGGTGCGCGTGGGCACCTGACTGCATCGCGGCCGGAGGAGGGCGCTTGGACGAGGCGTCACCGGCAACTGGGCGGCGAGCACAGCATACATCCCGACCACCTAACGGTGCCTAACGGTTGGGCTCTGGCACAACACCTTCGGGTGGAGCAGTTCTCTCGAGCGAGACTGCGCTTGCACTACCGCTCGACTGTTTCGTCATATTCCTTGGCGGGACAGTTCCTAAACCTTTCCTCCATTCCATTCCTGCACGACTCCATCCCTGGACGGCTCACCTCGGTAGGCCCCGTCCAGGATTGATAGGGCTGATAGGGCTGTTAGGGTGGTAGTAGGGTTGTAGGTTGGGAGATAAAGGGGGGGGAGGGGTAGTGGTGTTAGGTTGGGGTGTAGAAGGGTTGTAGGTAAGGGGTTGTAGGGACCGTAGGGACAGTTAGGGACCGTAGGCCAACAATCACCTTCCTGCAAGATGAAGAAGGCACAAGACCAGACAGGGAGAAGCGAAGGGAGCAGGACAAGGACAGGGCTCTCAAGAAAAGCTAAAGAAGCGGAACCATCTGGAGCGACCACAGCTACTGCGTCAAATGGAGCAACTCCTTCAAGTGGAGCCACCACCGACACGTCCACATGCACGTGGGACACAGGGACGTCCGTGGCAACGACAAGCAACAGGACGGACACCAGTGGTACGCAGGCCAGTACCGCACAACAATCCGTTATATCCAGGAGTGAAACGGTGGTCGAAAAAGTAGGTCAAAGGACCGAAGAAGCGGCATCGTCAAGGACAGTAATCGGGCACACTAGTGATAAAGGGTCACAAAGAGGTAGTAGGTCATCGCGATCGGCGAGGCTGAAAGCCGAATTAGAGGCGCGGATTAAATTCGAACGCTCAGAGCTCGAACGAGCACAGGCAGCTGCTGCCTTGGCCAAGTCTCAATTGGAGTTGGCACGACTCAACCGAGAAGAGGAGATCGACTCGAGTGAGGATGATGAAGAGCGGAATACTCAGGTGGAACCTTTCGTAAGGAGTTGGGTTCAGCAGACCATAATGAGCGCGCCGGTTAGTGTAGCACAACCCGATGTTACTGATAAGGAAGCGTGTAAAGGATCACGCCGTAAAGGGGCGGAGATCGAGCGCAACCAAGGAAATGCACAGAAAACACACGCGAGTGAGGTGTCAGAATTGACCGAAGCGATTGTGAGTGCAATAAAAATAGCTGGTAAAGATAAGTCTTCCCAGCTTCATTTCCTCCAGGAATTACCGGTGTTCGATGGAGACCCGGGTGAATGGATAATTTTCAAAACGGTGTTTGAAGACACGAGAAGCCAATTTTCAGGGGTGCAAAATGTCGCACGCCTTAGGAGGGCATTAAAGGGCACCGCTAAGGAAGCGGTTAAGTCGTTGTTGTTTACTTTGTGTGAACCGGAAGAAATAATGAACGCTCTCGAAAGAAGATTCGGTAGGGTTGAGATGCTCATTCTAGCCGAAATCGAGAATGTAAAGCGTATGCCAAGATTGGCAGAAGATTGCCGGAATATAGGATCTTTTGCAAGTCGTATTACGAACGTGGTTGCCACGATACAAGCGTTGAATCAACCACAGTATTTGTACTCACCGGAGTTAGTGAGCCGCATAGTGGAGAAGCTCGGAACTATGATTAAATTTAAATGGTTTGAATATCGAGCTCAGTATCCTTTGGAGCCAGAGTTACAGAAGATGGCCAAGTTTTTAAATTTATTGAGTGAACAATTTGGAGCGTCCTTAAACAATGAAAATGCGCCTGAAAAAAGGAAGCGTCCTGAATTCAGGAAGCAAACTGTACACACTGCAAAGGGAGGTGTACGCAGATGTGCCGTGAGCGAGCGCTATATGCGCCGAAGTAAGTCGAGCGAGCGTCTAGAACGCCGAAATAGTAAAGGGCACAACCGACAGGTGGTTATGACAACCCAGGATAAGCCTGTAAGTCGGGTAACACATAAGTGTGTTATATGCAACAAGGAACACTCTATAGTGAGTTGTTACAAGTTTAAGGACATGAATATTCACGAGAAATGGGAAGCGGTCAAAAAGGCGAAAGTATGTTTCCAATGTTTGTCACCTAACCATAGGAGGTTAGAGTGCAAAGCGAAAAAATGTGGTGTAGAGGGATGTAGAATGTCACATCATCGAATGCTACACCGATACCCCAAAGAAAAAACCTCGCCACAAGGGGACGAGGGGGGTAAGGATGCTCAGATTACAACTGTTAGTACAGTGAATGCACTGGCATGTGCATACTTAAAGATTATACCGGTCGAGTTGTATGGACCTAGAGGAAAGGTCAAGACAACAGCTCTTCTGGATGAGGGATCGACCATGACACTCATAGAGGAGTGTATGGCTCAGAAATTAGCGCCTCGCGGACGTAAAGAGGGATTACGTATCGAAGCCGTGGGAGGTAAGCGAATTAACGACGACAGTTCGTATCGCTTAAACATTAAGATAAAAGGCATTTACTCGAGCGACTTAGAAGAGATAAGTGTACAAACAATTAAGTCACTTAACCTTTCTCCGCAGTCGGTAAGCCGAGAATTATTGCAACGGTGTTCTCATTTGACACCGATTAAGGATGAGTTGATGTATGAGAGGTCCAAACCTACCATATTAATTGGTCAGGACAATTGGCATCTCATAGTTACTCGTGAATTAATTTCAGGAGGTAAGAACCTACCTGTAGCATCGCTCACCAAACTTGGATGGGTTTTACACGGTCACATATCGGGTGGTATTAAACCGATCAAGATCGTTAACCACATTTCCACCAAGAAGGAGGAAGATATGGATAAATTGATCAAGGATTATTTTAGTTTGGAATCTCTGGGAGTGTCGGCTAGAAAGCCCGTGAACGACCCAGAAGAACGAGCTTTAAGTATTTTGAACAAAACGGTACGTCGTATACCTAATAATAGGTACGAGACTGCTTTGTTATGGCGCACAGACAATGAGTGCATGCCGTCGAATAGAGCGCAGGTTGAAAGTCGCCTGTTGAATATTGAAAAAGAGCTCGACAAAAATAGCGAGTTGAAAAAGGAATATGAGAAGCAAGAATTCCTCAGGAAAAGTCCTGATTTATGGCCCAAACAAGTGGACACCATAAAAAGCTTAGAAACAGGTGAAGAAAAATCGCCAAAGGGCGTAAATGCGTTAAGAAAGCAAGAACCGTTAAGTCTACCCGACTACGGACGATTTAGCAGCTTTAAGAAATTCCTTGGGGCAACTACACGCACCTTACAAGCGGTAGAAAAATTCAAGAGTTTAAGAAAGTCGGTTAAAGGACCCGACGACGCAGCCGAAAAGTCGGTTATGTGTTCCAACAAAGTTTTAGCAAAGTCGGTTAAAGGACCCGATGGCGCGTTGGACATAGCGCTCTTGAAAAAAGCGGAATTATTAATTTGGAAGTTCGTTCAAGACGAGTGTTTTTATTCGGAAATAAAGTGCTTGAAAGCAGGCAAAAGTGTTGAAAGAAGTTCACGCTTAAGTAAATTATCTATGGAAATAGGAGAAGATAACTTACTCCGTTTAAATGGACGTTTACCTTTCAAGTCTAATTTGACCGAGGAAAGTAGAAAACCTGTCATATTGGACGGTAAACACGAAATCGTTAAAATGATGATTAGAGAAGTTCATCATCATTTTGGACATGCAAATCACCAGACGGTGATGAATGAGGTGAACCAGAAATTTTATGTCTTGAACTTACGTAATGTAGTACGAAGTGTGTCACATCATTGTCAGTGGTGCAGGACATACAGATCCAAACCGCAGAACGTGCCACCAGGAAATATTCCTCTGGAGAGAATAGCTCATCATGAACCACCTTTTACATGCTCAGCTGTGGATTATTTCGGTCCTATGAGTGTAACTATAGGAAGGCGACACGAAAAACGTTGGGGTGTTTTATTCACGTGTCTGACTACCAGAGCAGTACATCTGGAATTAGCAGCCTCATTGACACCAGCGTCAATGATAATGGCGTTGAGGCGATTTATCGCCAGAAGAGGAAAACCGGCCGTTATATACAGCGATAACGGGACAAATTTCAAAGCTGCGAATAAGGAATTATTGAAAGCATGCGAAGAATGCCATGAGGGCATGAAAAATGAGTCATTTAAGAAATATATTAAATGGAAATTTATACCTCCGGGAGCACCGCACATGGGTGGCGCCTGGGAGAGGTTAGTAAGGTCGATTAAAATTGCGTTGACCGCTACGCTCAGAGAAAAGAGCCCACGAGAGGAGGTTCTACATACGTTACTTTTAGAAGCAGAGCACACAGTGAATTCCAGGCCTCTGGTAACATTCAGTATGGATAGTCCTGAAGAGGGTTTGACACCCAATCATTTTCTTCTGGGACGCTCATGTGGTGATCGACCACCTGGATTATTTCTAGAGCGGCATCTGACGGGTCAACTCAATTGGAAAGCTGCACAGAGGTTAGCCGACCATTTTTGGACAAGGTGCCTGAAGGAATACATGCCTACCTTAATACCGCGAACAGGTAATAACGGAAAGTTCATGGAACCTAAAGAAGGCGATATTGTTTTGATAATAGATCATTCGTTGCCACGAAATACGTGGCCGAAAGGCAAAATTAGTAGAACGTTACCGGGACCAGACGGTCACACCAGAGTGGTTGACGTCATTACTAGCACAGGTATCTTGAGGAGACCTACATCCAGAATAATAGTCCTGGTACCCGCGACGCCTCCCAAATGATGGTGCTAACGCACGGGGGGGAGATTGTTGGCGACGCGCCTATAAGAATGTTTCAGTTTATAGGAGATCACATACGTTGTTCCCGAACCCAACGTAGGCGTTGCAGGAGGCCGGATCGAGAGAAGCCTCGATTCCTCCCTTCTGTTTCTTAATCGAAAGTCGAGTTCCGTTTGGTTTCTTTTTCAATTGGACCTTCGAGCAGGATTAAAGACCACCCGAACCCCGCCAGCTAGATCAAGGAACCAGCTGTGGACTGCTGGTTGTGGAAAAAAGAAGACCTTCGGAGCCGAGTGAAGATCAGCAACCGAAGGAAGCCGGAGGTTTGAGCTGAAGCAATAGGACCAAAGGCCAGAAGACCAGGACGTCAGCGCTGAAGGACGGGACCTGGAACTACCGGAAGAAAGAAAACCGGGATTGCGGCCGGGGGCGTGTGCTCGCATGGGGCACGTATCGCAGCCGGGCGCAGGTGTCTTGTGAAGGCACTCATCGTGGCCAAGCAGGGCTTGGCATTTTTCCTGTCGGACGACCGTGTCTGGCATTTTCCTGTCGGGCAAGCGTGCTCGGCATTTCCTGTCGGACGACCGTGTCCGGCATTTTCCTGTCGGATCATCAGGGTGCTGGACGAAGCATCCACCGCTGCTGCTGCCGGGCGAGGGTGCGCGTGGGCACCTGACTGCATCGCGGCCGGAGGAGGGCGCTTGGACGAGGCGTCACCGGCAACTGGGCGGCGAGCACAGCATACATCCCGACCACCTAACGGTGCCTAACGGTTGGGCTCTGGCACAACACCTTCGGGTGGAGCAGTTCTCTCGAGCGAGACTGCGCTTGCACTACCGCTCGACTGTTTCGTCATATTCCTTGGCGGGACAGTTCCTAAACCTTTCCTCCATTCCATTCCTGCACGACTCCATCCCTGGACGGCTCACCTCGGTAGGCCCCGTCCAGGATTGATAGGGCTGATAGGGCTGTTAGGGTGGTAGTAGGGTTGTAGGTTGGGAGATAAAGGGGGGGGGGAGGGGTAGTGGTGTTAGGTTGGGGTGTAGAAGGGTTGTAGGTAAGGGGTTGTAGGGACCGTAGGGACAGTTAGGGACCGTAGGCCAACAATCACCTTCCTGCAAGATGAAGAAGGCACAAGACCAGACAGGGAGAAGCGAAGGGAGCAGGACAAGGACAGGGCTCTCAAGAAAAGCTAAAGAAGCGGAACCATCTGGAGCGACCACAGCTACTGCGTCAAATGGAGCAACTCCTTCAAGTGGAGCCACCACCGACACGTCCACATGCACGTGGGACACAGGGACGTCCGTGGCAACGACAAGCAACAGGACGGACACCAGTGGTACGCAGGCCAGTACCGCACAACAATCCGTTATATCCAGGAGTGAAACGGTGGTCGAAAAAGTAGGTCAAAGGACCGAAGAAGCGGCATCGTCAAGGACAGTAATCGGGCACACTAGTGATAAAGGGTCACAAAGAGGTAGTAGGTCATCGCGATCGGCGAGGCTGAAAGCCGAATTAGAGGCGCGGATTAAATTCGAACGCTCAGAGCTCGAACGAGCACAGGCAGCTGCTGCCTTGGCCAAGTCTCAATTGGAGTTGGCACGACTCAACCGAGAAGAGGAGATCGACTCGAGTGAGGATGATGAAGAGCGGAATACTCAGGTGGAACCTTTCGTAAGGAGTTGGGTTCAGCAGACCATAATGAGCGCGCCGGTTAGTGTAGCACAACCCGATGTTACTGATAAGGAAGCGTGTAAAGGATCACGCCGTAAAGGGGCGGAGATCGAGCGCAACCAAGGAAATGCACAGAAAACACACGCGAGTGAGGTGTCAGAATTGACCGAAGCGATTGTGAGTGCAATAAAAATAGCTGGTAAAGATAAGTCTTCCCAGCTTCATTTCCTCCAGGAATTACCGGTGTTCGATGGAGACCCGGGTGAATGGATAATTTTCAAAACGGTGTTTGAAGACACGAGAAGCCAATTTTCAGGGGTGCAAAATGTCGCACGCCTTAGGAGGGCATTAAAGGGCACCGCTAAGGAAGCGGTTAAGTCGTTGTTGTTTACTTTGTGTGAACCGGAAGAAATAATGAACGCTCTCGAAAGAAGATTCGGTAGGGTTGAGATGCTCATTCTAGCCGAAATCGAGAATGTAAAGCGTATGCCAAGATTGGCAGAAGATTGCCGGAATATAGGATCTTTTGCAAGTCGTATTACGAACGTGGTTGCCACGATACAAGCGTTGAATCAACCACAGTATTTGTACTCACCGGAGTTAGTGAGCCGCATAGTGGAGAAGCTCGGAACTATGATTAAATTTAAATGGTTTGAATATCGAGCTCAGTATCCTTTGGAGCCAGAGTTACAGAAGATGGCCAAGTTTTTAAATTTATTGAGTGAACAATTTGGAGCGTCCTTAAACAATGAAAATGCGCCTGAAAAAAGGAAGCGTCCTGAATTCAGGAAGCAAACTGTACACACTGCAAAGGGAGGTGTACGCAGATGTGCCGTGAGCGAGCGCTATATGCGCCGAAGTAAGTCGAGCGAGCGTCTAGAACGCCGAAATAGTAAAGGGCACAACCGACAGGTGGTTATGACAACCCAGGATAAGCCTGTAAGTCGGGTAACACATAAGTGTGTTATATGCAACAAGGAACACTCTATAGTGAGTTGTTACAAGTTTAAGGACATGAATATTCACGAGAAATGGGAAGCGGTCAAAAAGGCGAAAGTATGTTTCCAATGTTTGTCACCTAACCATAGGAGGTTAGAGTGCAAAGCGAAAAAATGTGGTGTAGAGGGATGTAGAATGTCACATCATCGAATGCTACACCGATACCCCAAAGAAAAAACCTCGCCACAAGGGGACGAGGGGGGTAAGGATGCTCAGATTACAACTGTTAGTACAGTGAATGCACTGGCATGTGCATACTTAAAGATTATACCGGTCGAGTTGTATGGACCTAGAGGAAAGGTCAAGACAACAGCTCTTCTGGATGAGGGATCGACCATGACACTCATAGAGGAGTGTATGGCTCAGAAATTAGCGCCTCGCGGACGTAAAGAGGGATTACGTATCGAAGCCGTGGGAGGTAAGCGAATTAACGACGACAGTTCGTATCGCTTAAACATTAAGATAAAAGGCATTTACTCGAGCGACTTAGAAGAGATAAGTGTACAAACAATTAAGTCACTTAACCTTTCTCCGCAGTCGGTAAGCCGAGAATTATTGCAACGGTGTTCTCATTTGACACCGATTAAGGATGAGTTGATGTATGAGAGGTCCAAACCTACCATATTAATTGGTCAGGACAATTGGCATCTCATAGTTACTCGTGAATTAATTTCAGGAGGTAAGAACCTACCTGTAGCATCGCTCACCAAACTTGGATGGGTTTTACACGGTCACATATCGGGTGGTATTAAACCGATCAAGATCGTTAACCACATTTCCACCAAGAAGGAGGAAGATATGGATAAATTGATCAAGGATTATTTTAGTTTGGAATCTCTGGGAGTGTCGGCTAGAAAGCCCGTGAACGACCCAGAAGAACGAGCTTTAAGTATTTTGAACAAAACGGTACGTCGTATACCTAATAATAGGTACGAGACTGCTTTGTTATGGCGCACAGACAATGAGTGCATGCCGTCGAATAGAGCGCAGGTTGAAAGTCGCCTGTTGAATATTGAAAAAGAGCTCGACAAAAATAGCGAGTTGAAAAAGGAATATGAGAAGCAAGAATTCCTCAGGAAAAGTCCTGATTTATGGCCCAAACAAGTGGACACCATAAAAAGCTTAGAAACAGGTGAAGAAAAATCGCCAAAGGGCGTAAATGCGTTAAGAAAGCAAGAACCGTTAAGTCTACCCGACTACGGACGATTTAGCAGCTTTAAGAAATTCCTTGGGGCAACTACACGCACCTTACAAGCGGTAGAAAAATTCAAGAGTTTAAGAAAGTCGGTTAAAGGACCCGACGACGCAGCCGAAAAGTCGGTTATGTGTTCCAACAAAGTTTTAGCAAAGTCGGTTAAAGGACCCGATGGCGCGTTGGACATAGCGCTCTTGAAAAAAGCGGAATTATTAATTTGGAAGTTCGTTCAAGACGAGTGTTTTTATTCGGAAATAAAGTGCTTGAAAGCAGGCAAAAGTGTTGAAAGAAGTTCACGCTTAAGTAAATTATCTATGGAAATAGGAGAAGATAACTTACTCCGTTTAAATGGACGTTTACCTTTCAAGTCTAATTTGACCGAGGAAAGTAGAAAACCTGTCATATTGGACGGTAAACACGAAATCGTTAAAATGATGATTAGAGAAGTTCATCATCATTTTGGACATGCAAATCACCAGACGGTGATGAATGAGGTGAACCAGAAATTTTATGTCTTGAACTTACGTAATGTAGTACGAAGTGTGTCACATCATTGTCAGTGGTGCAGGACATACAGATCCAAACCGCAGAACGTGCCACCAGGAAATATTCCTCTGGAGAGAATAGCTCATCATGAACCACCTTTTACATGCTCAGCTGTGGATTATTTCGGTCCTATGAGTGTAACTATAGGAAGGCGACACGAAAAACGTTGGGGTGTTTTATTCACGTGTCTGACTACCAGAGCAGTACATCTGGAATTAGCAGCCTCATTGACACCAGCGTCAATGATAATGGCGTTGAGGCGATTTATCGCCAGAAGAGGAAAACCGGCCGTTATATACAGCGATAACGGGACAAATTTCAAAGCTGCGAATAAGGAATTATTGAAAGCATGCGAAGAATGCCATGAGGGCATGAAAAATGAGTCATTTAAGAAATATATTAAATGGAAATTTATACCTCCGGGAGCACCGCACATGGGTGGCGCCTGGGAGAGGTTAGTAAGGTCGATTAAAATTGCGTTGACCGCTACGCTCAGAGAAAAGAGCCCACGAGAGGAGGTTCTACATACGTTACTTTTAGAAGCAGAGCACACAGTGAATTCCAGGCCTCTGGTAACATTCAGTATGGATAGTCCTGAAGAGGGTTTGACACCCAATCATTTTCTTCTGGGACGCTCATGTGGTGATCGACCACCTGGATTATTTCTAGAGCGGCATCTGACGGGTCAACTCAATTGGAAAGCTGCACAGAGGTTAGCCGACCATTTTTGGACAAGGTGCCTGAAGGAATACATGCCTACCTTAATACCGCGAACAGGTAATAACGGAAAGTTCATGGAACCTAAAGAAGGCGATATTGTTTTGATAATAGATCATTCGTTGCCACGAAATACGTGGCCGAAAGGCAAAATTAGTAGAACGTTACCGGGACCAGACGGTCACACCAGAGTGGTTGACGTCATTACTAGCACAGGTATCTTGAGGAGACCTACATCCAGAATAATAGTCCTGGTACCCGCGACGCCTCCCAAATGATGGTGCTAACGCACGGGGGGGAGATTGTTGGCGACGCGCCTATAAGAATGTTTCAGTTTATTAAATCAACCGATGACGCATAGTTATAAAAAGCAAATTATCGAGCCACGACGCTCTGATAAGAAAATGCTTAGTTAAATCTTAAAGAAATGTCGAATTAATGATAAGAAGGTCTTGGGTTCGACTCCCAGGCCAGACTAGTTTGTTTGTTTTCCTAAGTAATATCGCTTAATAAATTCATAAGGAATTTTATGTTATAAATTATATTACCGGATTTGTTCCCCGGTTGAAATCATCTTTCCAATGATGTAAATTCAAAGGAATATTAAAGTGAAGTTAGAGATCGGATTTGTTCCCCGGTCGAGATGATCACTCTGTGCATAAACAGAATTAACGGAAATTAATTGCATAAGTATTGTCTTGTATAAGTATGATATGTTTGTACGAAAACAAATGCCTATTTGTTATGATTGATTAATGAAAACATTCACTTGTATTGTTATCTGATAAGAAGCATGATAACGAATAAGAGTCTTATCAGAAATAGTTTCCTACTGTTTGAAAATTATGTAGAAGCACTCGTTTATTTAATATTGTTAAAATTAAGTGTATTTCAGACTTTCATTTTTCTGATAGTCGAGAGCCGTGCAAAGTTAGTTGTTCAAATAGTGTGAGTTCACGGAAGCACGCTGGCCACGCCCTTAGGAGGCCGAATATGTAAAAATTTAAAATGTTTGTAATTTCAGCAATTTATGTAAAAATGACTTGTAAAACATTTCAGGTTGATTGTACGTGCTAAAAAGGTGAATTCTGTGTTATTTTTATGTGAAAATTCCTGTGCATAAGTGAAATAATGATAGTTTTGTATAAGAAATTTAAAAGTGTTTTAAATAGTGAAATAAATAGAGAAAATGTAAATTAAACTATTGTATTAGTTAACATATGTATAAATTCAAGTGGGAAACATTGTTTTAACTTTCTGTGTTAAATATTTAAGAAGTTTGGATTTTGGATTTGTGAGTAAAGTAGGCATATTTTGTTTTATAAATTAAAGGATTTTTGTAATACGGAAAAATAATGTATATCATGGTGTAGATATTGTTTTGTGCTATCTAAATAGATAACTTGTATTTATGTGTGATTTATGTGAATAAAGAAATTAAGTGAAACGTGAGAGAGTAATAGTACAAATTCATGTTGTTAAGTTGCGCAGGCACGCGAATGGCGCGGCTCACTTTCGCGTATAGTTCTGGGGGTAGCTTAGTGAACGGGTTTTATTGCAATTCGTTCGGGGAAGAAAATAGTTCGGGGAAGAAAATAGTTCGGTGTAATAGTTCGGAAAAACAAGAAAATCCTTCGGGAAAAGTAAAAAACCAGCAGTCAAGAAGAAAAAGTGTAGGGAAGTGATAGGGAAAAGTGATTACTCTCTCACGGAACGGTTTGAAGATAATTGCTGTTTCATTCCCAAGATCCCTTAAGTTATACAGTCCACATCGAAGAATTAAGGCGTCGGGACCGGGACGACTTCGGAAGACCCGTAATCCCCGTCTGAACCTACTTGCTGAAAAGGAACGAGGTTATCGCCCTAGTGTGTTACTCCGTTGCGGAGATCACATACGTTGTTCCCGAACCCAACGTAGGCGTTGCAGGAGGCCGGATCGAGAGAAGCCTCGATTCCTCCCTTCTGTTTCTTAATCGAAAGTCGAGTTCTTGTTTTGAAGTTTGGTTCTTTTTCACGGGTGATTTTAATACTTGTCTTTTAAAAAAACAACGCTAGATCAATAAAACTTAAATCTATTATTGAAGCAGAAAATTTAAAACTTCTTCCTACTTCTGCCACACACTTTTTCCCGAACTGTGCCTCTTCTCTTTTCGACATAATGTTTGTGTTTTAATAAAAAAAAAATTAAAAAGGTTTTAAGGTTTTAAGGTTTAAATTTAAGAACACGGTCAGGTAAAGACCTGACCATGCTCTTAAATTTGGGCAACATGCTGCTGATTCTTTTTCCTATCACGACATTTTATACTTGTCATACAAAATCCGTCCCCCTAAAGCTAGGTCAAGGATACTACTTCAGCGTAACTTTAGTGACTTGGATTTGGAACAGCTTTTAAATGACGCTGTAAAGATTGATTGGAGTGTAGTCGTCAATGCGTCTACTGTTGATGAACAGGTTGCTTTGTTCAACTCTCTGTTAATTCAGCTTTACGACGTTCATGCTCCTGTTCGTCCAGTGCGTGTAAAGCATCCTCCCTCTCCTTGGCCGACCGATGATATAAAAAAAAATCATCCACATTAAAAATTGTGCCAAAGCTAAATACAAATCAGTTCCTAGCGATTTGAATAGAGAGAAGTATAGATTAGTACGGAATCGTTGCAACAATCTGTGTAGAAAAGCACAACGACGCCATATCCATGAATCAGTACAAGATCCTGACCCTGCTAGGGTTTGGAAATTTCTTAGGTCCTTAGGAGTTGGGAAATTACGACAAAATCTCACACACAATAACTTTGATCTCAATCAACTTGATTTGCATTTCTCATCTTCGTCTTGCATTAAATATAAAGCAAAACATAATACTTTGGATTCTCTTTCAAAAGCCAATTAAACAGCCAATTTAACAGTTGTATTGGTAAGAGAGCCATAATGTCCATCCAATAAAATTCGATTGGTAGTGACTGCATTAGTCGGAAAATGATCATCCCTCTCATTGATCTCCTTTTACCTACTATCCTGAATAATTCACTGAATTCTTTTTTCCCTTCAGCTTGGAAAGACGCATTTGTAGTTCCTCCTCCGAAAAAGTCAAATCCCTCTAGTTTTTCTGATTATAGACCTATCTCTATTTTGCCTTTCAAAAAAAGCCAAAGTCCTAGAACCACTTGTGCACAATCAATTAAGCACCTATCTTTTAAAACACAATCTTTTAAATCCCTTACAATCCGGTTTCCGTCCTGCCCATAGTACGACTACTGCACTTTTACAAATCACTGATGATGTTCGGTATGGTATGGAGAAACAAAAGCTTACCATTCTCACGTTGCTTGATTTTAGTAACGCATTTAATACTGTAGATTTTGATATCTTGTTAAGCATCCTACGGTCTCTTAACATATCTCCAACTGTAGTTGACTGGTTTCGAAGTTACTTGTTTGGTCGCCGACAGCGAATTCAGGTGCAAGAGGTTTCTTTCCACCTGGACTACTACAGCTGCTGGTGTACCACAAGGTGGAGTATTGTCTCCTCTCCTTTTTGCAATTTTTATTAACTCTATAAGTCATAATTTGTCCTCTTCCTACCACTTGTATGCTGATGATCTCCAAATCTATACTCAGTCCTCTCTTGAAAATCTATCTAAAGCAGTTGACACTATTAACGCTGATCTGACTTGTATTTCGAATTGGAGTAAATGTTATGGTTTAACGATTAATCCTAAGAAAACTCAGGTCATTGGACTGGTCTACCCCCTTTTATACTAGACTGCACTCTAATCTCTTACAGTAACAAGGTTAAAAACCTGGGGTTTTATCTTGACTCCTGTATGTCTTGGACCTCACAGGTTAATGAGGTCAGTAGAAAAATGTTTGCTGCGTTAAGCTCTTTACGTAGATTACGTAATTTCCTTCCCACAGTAAATAAAGTTACGCTCGCCCAGTCTCTACTTCTGCCTATCCTTGACTATGCTGATGCTCTTTATTTAAAAAACCGTTTCCAGTATCTTTCTCTTACCCATAATCGGTTACTTGGATCCTCCGCCAATCTTTCTCTCTCTACACCTTTGCACTCTTTTTCCTTTTTCAAGAAATCCTTCACCGTAACCGCTGTGCGATTGTGGAACTCCTCTCCATATTCGTCGGGCTAAATCTCTTCACTCTTTCAAAAGTCTTGTTAAATCGTATTATTTAGAAGGCTATTAGATAAATTACTTTACCTTTCTCGTACTCTTTTCATTTAATCTATTATATGATATTTTATATATAACTTTCACTTATCTTTATTTGTATGTATCATTATATTTTTTATTATTATTTTGTATGCCCCCCCTCTATTTTAACTTTTGTTTGCATCATTCCTCTACGCAAAGAAAGAAAAGACCGGCTATTGTACATACTTCAATTTAGTTTTAACTGTACTTGATGTTTCTGTATTGTGGTGTACAAAAAAGAATAAATAAATAAATAATAAATAAATAGACCCCGCCAATTTTAGATCAATTTCTGTACTATCAACTTTAAGTAAAATTTTTTTATCAGATGTTTAGTTTTTTAAATATAAATAAGTTGCTTCATACAAGTCAATTTGAATTTCCAAGGGGTCGCTCGACAATCGACGCCGGAGTCATAGTTAAAATAGAATAGTAGGATGTCTCCCGCGCCGAGCGCGACTTAAATGCCTACTGTTACAGGGTTGTCACTGACTTTTTGTTTAACAGCTAAGTCTCATTTAGTTTTATAGGTAGTTATAATATTTACGTCCGGACGGAGTGCAGAGTTGGCACGTGGAATGTTAGAGGGGGGATGAGAGATAAGACGAATGAGTTGATCGAAATAATTAAAGAAAGAGAATTAGATGTCGTGTGTATGTCGGAGACCAAACGGAAAGGCAGTGGTACTGAAGAGCTCCCTGGCGAGACGTTAGCTATATGGTCCGGAGTCCCGGTAAGCGAGAACGCCTGCCAGGGAGTGGGGGTGCTGTTGTCGTCCCGGTTGGTCGATCTTATGACTGAATATAAGGTTGTGAACTCAAGACTTCTATGGGTTCACTTTAAACTGAGACTGACGAAGTTATTCCTTTTGGCTGTTTATGCGCCGGTAGCTTCGTCGTCCAGGGCTGAGCTGGAGGAGTTTTGGGAGAATGTAAAAGAAGTTCTAGATTTGGTTAAGGAAAACGAAAGAACTGTTGTATGTGGTGCTTTGATTGGATGGGTAGGTATCGCTCGACCAGGGTACGAGTTGGTGCTTGGAAAGTTTAGCGATAAAAGGGTTAATGATGCTGGCAAGCTTATACTGGCTGTATGCAAGGAAAAGGGTCTTCATGTGACAAACACTATGTTTAATCACAGGAAAATCCGAATCCGAAGCTCTAAGCTCCAGGAAGCGGATACTAAGGACAAATATCACACGAGGGTAGCCGAAAAGCTTGACACCATCGATGGCAGAAAAGAAAGAACATGGCAGAAACTTAGGGATGGAATGGTAAGTGCACCGGAAGAAGTATGTGGAACGACAAAAAGAGGTAGTAGTAAAAGAAGAGATGCATGGTGGAATGATGAAGTGAGAGAAGCTGTAAAGAAGAAGAAAAAAGCATGATTAGACTACTTGGCCTCTAGTAACGATAAGCATATGAGAGAGAAGATGAAAGAAAGATATACGCTGCAGAAAGTTCATGCAAAAACATTGATTGAGGCAGTACGTGAAAGGTGTAGAATAGAAGCGGACGAAAGGTTGTCGCACAACTTTAAGGAAAACTCCAAACTCTTCTGGAAAGAGGTTGGAAGGTCCCGGAGTGGTGTGACAGCCTTATGAATGAACAAAGTGCTTTCGAAAACCAATGACGTCCTCTCAGAACAATTGGACGTCATGCAGCGATGGAGCGAATTTTATAGAGAAATGTATGCGTGTCATAATCTTAGTGAAGGATCCGGGGGTGACGCCGTGACTGGCACGCCAAACACGGACCTCGATGACACTGAGATCATCAGCACGAAAGAGATTGAACGTGCGATTCGAAGTTTGAAATGTGGTAAAGCTGCGGGACTAGACAGAGTTACTGCTGAAATGGTCAAGTACGGTGGGCCTCGCGTCTGGGACAGCTTTCATCTGCTGTGCAATTTGTGCTGGCGGACGGGAGGTGTCCCGGATGACTGGCGATCCGCGGTCATCGTGCCTTTATATAAAGGTAAAGGTTCGCATTTTGACTGCGGGTGCTATCGGGCGATCAGCTTGACCAGTTTAGCAAGTAAAGTTTACTCGAAGGTTTTGACACGTAGGATGCAAGAGAAATCGGAAAGATTATTATGGGAGGCACAATGCGGATTTAGACCTGAAAGAGGGTGCACGGATCAAATGTTTTCTCTCCGCATGATCACGGAAAAGCTTCTGGCTGTTAACCAGAGGATTTTTTGTGCTTTTATGGATCTGGAGAAAGCATTTGATAAGGTTATAAGGAAGAAAATATGGGAACTGTTGCCGGAATATGGTGTGGCTGGTCGATTGTTAAGTGCTGTGGATAGGGCATGACCTGTCACCCATGTTTAGCATCCAAGCTGGCGTAAAACAGGTTTGTGTCATGTCTTCCTGGCTGTTCATACTGTATCTCGACAGCTGTTTACAGAAGCTGAAAAATAGCTGTTTGGGTGTGAAATTGCGTGACATTAAAGTAAATTGTCTGCTGTATGCTGATGATGCAGTGCTAATTGCACCATCAGAAGCAGAACTGCATTAGTCACGTGTATGAAAGAGGAATGTGAAATTAAAGGTCTCCGTTCGAATGCTAATAAAACTAAGGTTCTGGTATTTGTAAAAGGACGAAGAGAGAACGAAATGTGAAATATGGGTAAATCAGGAATGTCTAGAACAGATAAATGAAATTGTATACTTGGGGAGTGCTTTCAGCCGGGATGGAAGATGTGATTTAGATGTGGACAGGCGTGTCGCTGCCGGGATCAAAGTCAATTGTGCCCTGAATGTCTTAGTCAAAAGGCGAGGCGTAGTGAAGAGTGCACGCCTTGCAATACATAACGCAGTGTTGGTACCGACTTTTTTATATGGCAGCGAAACCTGGGTATGCCAGAAGAAGCATAAAAGCAAGTTGAATGCAGTGGAGATGCAATCTCTTCGTAAAATGTGCGGCATTACCATAGCCGACCGAAAGCGAAACAAAGAGATTCGCAATATGGCAGGATTGAAAGATGACATCACAAAAATTGATAGGGTCGTACTCCGATGGTTTGGGCACGTTGAGCGAATGAGTGAAGACCGAATGGTAAAGAAAATATATAGCGCGAAAGTAAATATTAAAAGGTGTCGAGGTAGACCGAGACTAACTTTCGAAGACCATGTGAGCAAATTACTCGAATAGGGGAAGGTCAAGAGTACTCGGATACCTAGACGTGCACGTATGAAGAAGATAATGAACCTGAAAGAAGCGAAAGAGGTATGTAAGGATCGTGACACTTGGCGATCTGTTCTCTCTGGCTACCCCGTTAGGGATTGTGCGTGAAGATAAGAGAAGTGAAGTGAAGTGAAGTTATAATATTTACATACATAATACATACGAAAAATACATAATAAATATTATACATACGTACCTATGCACCATATTTGTTAATTATTTCTTTAGTTTCCTCTCAAAGAATCAAAGTTTGTCAAAAAAATTCCAGCTTTACATTACAAAAAATGTCAAATAACTAAAATACGAGAAAATTAACACGTAGCATATGGTGTCAGCTCAGATTTAATGTTTAAAATTAATTTAATGTACTTATGAGTTATGTACTATCTATAGATATAGTAATATAAACTATTAATAAAAAGATAATTTACTTAAACAAACGCATATATTAATTTATTTTACAAAATGAGAAAATAAAACGAAAAAATAATTGCAAGCAAAATTTTATTAAAATTCAACAAAGTCTCAAACAAAGGTTTCAACGACTCGACCTGATCTTCCCGACTTGGCAAGTGTCTTTGTGTGCGTGCTGTGTGGCTCGTGCTCGTGCGTACGAGTCCGTACTGGCACGTGACGGGTACGCACACATATAAGCGGCATTCGGAACATTTCTTAGAAGATATTCTACTATTTTTCTTTTACTATGCCGGAGTTTTGTGCATGAGAGAATTCATTACATTTAAACGGCAATCAAACGAAGTGTATTAAATTTACAACAACGAATGTTAAAAATCTGAATGCCAGTGTGTTTTTAAATGGGAGGAATTGAGTCTTGTTGAATTCTCTGTTTTTCTTGGCATCACTCTCAACGCTAAGCTTTCAACGGGGCCCTCATATATCTAAACTAGCAAGCAGACTAAGCTCTGCAGCTTATGCTGTAAAAAAGATTAGAGATTTCACTAGTGTCGAGATAGCTAAATTAGTTTATTTCAGTCACTTCCATAGCATAATGTCGTATGGAATTTTGCTATGGGGAAATGCTGCTCATTTAGAAACTATTTTTGTTTTGCAGAAGGGGGCCATAAGAGCTATTTACAACCTTAAACCGAGAGAGACTCTTAGAGAAATATTAAAGAAATAAATATATTAGCTTTGCTCAGTATATTTACGAAAATATAATGTATGTTTACAAAAAAAGGTAGTCTTAGTAAAAAAAGTTATATACACTCTTTAAACACTAGGAACAAACATATGCTAATGATACTCCATTCCACAGAGTCAGTAATTCATTCTTGGGGCACTGTATACGCTATTACAACAAAGTCCCAGAAAATATACAAAGTCTCTCTATTACCAAGTTTTTATATTTATTTAAACAAAAAATTGTATAAATAGGGTTATTATGATATAAGTGAATACATGGTTGAATATAACCCCTGGGAATGAAGTGGTCGCTTCCAAGCTGTTTCTAAAATAAATTTTGTTATATTTTTTAATAGGATAAGGGTGACAAACGAGCACACAGTCCACCTGATGGTAAGTGGATGCTGTGGACCATAGACATCAATATTTAATCTCGATTAAGATTCAAAATGGAGATGCGTTGTCACCATGGAGGCCTAAGACGGAATGCCTCGATTCCAGTAAAACGGGTCTCCGGTTCTCTACATTCACCATACACAAAACACAGCAGCATTAAGCTGCTATTTTACGCTGGTATTCTGTGAGAGCGTGGTCCTTCCCCGGTCGAGCCGAAACATTCATGCTACAACCATAATATAGCTGCAGCGTGGGTCTACGACGTACAATTTTACAATGTGAATGGTTACAAAAATATTTTGTAACCATTCACATTGTAAAATTAATTTAAAAAAAGTCCCGCTGGGTTTCTTGCTGGTTCTTCCCAGGACATAGGTTTTTTCCGAACCAGTGGTAAAGTAAAAAATGACTCAATGCGAATTGCATGTAGTCTATATTGAATAAAAATCATTCTATTTTATTCTATTCTATTATCCTGCCGTGCCGAGCCGTGGTAGCTCAGTGGTTAACGCTCGCTGTAAATATAACAGAACGCGAGTAACCCGGGTTCGATCCCCGCCGGCACCAATGAAATTGTTAATTGCAATTTTAAGTGCTGATTTACTTTTATGAAAACGGTGAAAGGTTCGTCAACACGCATTTGGGCAGCGCGGCGGACACTTCCTTGCCCTAATTTATTGTTCGACACGGGTTGCATCATATAGGGCGCGTAGTTGGAGTACTTGTATGATATTATATACTTCCTGAAGGCTTCTACTACCTCCTGTCTGGTTTGGACTTCGGTTGCTGTGGAAAATATAATTGCTGGCTTTGCGAGAGGGAGTGGAGTTGCGCTGTCCTACGATCACTGTTTCTGCTGTTGTTGGCTGCGGCCTGTGTATAAGAGGCAAGCCACGCTTGCTGCTGGTGCTGCTGAAGTTGAACTGTAATCTGGCCTTTAAAGTTGGCCATCTCGCTTCTCACGCATGCCACAATGTCCGCCTTCAAATCGCAGTCAACGTTGTTGGTGAAATCAGCTGTGTTGGCTGGAGGTATACTGGTCAGCTTATGCCCACATCACCTGATTTCTCCTGCATCCAAGTTAATAAGCCTCCTAAGATAGAGGCGGTGACAGACTTGCCATCGGTCACCGCCCTCGTAATGCATTCTTTGGGTTTGCTAATCGCCGTAACGAATGATTCTAAGTTCGTTATGTTCTCAACTCGAACTGGTAATAGGAGGGGGGGGGGGGGGCAATCCAAGAAGGCATCCCGGCTTAGGTGGTCATCCCGTAGCTTAAACAGTTTTTACAACGTCACCCATGCAAAGAGTATAAGAAAAATTTTTCATGAAATTACACCATTGTGTAAAGCATCCTTTTCCACATCTTTTTGTAAATAGCAGGACACTGTAGTTCAAACGTTTACCACTTTTACGATTTTTAAACAACGGAGCTCAAGCATTGGGCTATTGTTTGTTTTCAGTGAGCTGACATGCAGGTTTTCTCACGATGTTTTTCTTCGCCGCTGAGCACGTGTAATCGAACCCGGATTGCTCGCGCACTGTGTAATTTACAGCGAGCGCTAACCATCTGAGCTACCACGGCTCCTCACTCTTACGCCACTCTTTCCTCATATCTATTTAATATGAATTTGCCCCACGCTATTTATTAAAAAAACTCATCTTTATTTTAGCTCAATAAATAATGAAATAAATAAAGAATTCCCAGGGGTCCGACGATGCAACTTGCTAAAGCATTGTCATGCACTATTCGAAATTATTTCTCTGGTGGTGGAAAGAGTTGGTAAAAATTATTTACTTTCGCATATTCCTATTTTCATTGTGACAAAACAATAAATAAATCAATGACAACTCAACTAAAACAGAAATCATTTAGATTACCCAATTAATACTCATTTATCTCGACCTCGTCTTAAATTTGATTTTAAAAAGTAGTTGACTAGATGATCGATTATTGGATGGCGACATAAAAATGCATCCCGTATTTCATTCAAATGGCTCCTCATAATTTCGAAATTCCCTGAAGGCTTTCCTTCGTCAGAAGCATCCTTCGGTCAAGCCTTCTTAGAATTTACAGCTGCAGCAAAACAGTTTAGAAGAAATTATGTCATTTTCGAATGACTCTGCTGGTGGTATTGACTTCATTACGACACAACATCTTAAGACTGTAAGCGAAGCACTTGCCGGTGACGCTGGCAGAGTACTTCTTAAAGACATGACAACATTATGTACTTTCATGCTTTCTGGTAATGTTAATCCCAATTTCATTCCATATTCCCGGTAACGGTATCCGTCCTATTGCCGTTGGTTACATATTTCGACGCTTATCTTCAAAATTAGCTTCATCGTCGTAATCATTACAGCCCTTCACAAGTCCACTGCTAAATATAGGCCACCCCGAAGGAACGCCGCAAAGCATGGTCCTGAGCCACCTGCATCCACCGACTTCCTGCATGCCTTACCAGGTCGTCACTTCATCTAGTGGGGGTTGCTCTACACTTCGCCTACGAGGCTGCCACTCGAGAACCTTTTTTCTATATGGCCTATATATATATATATATATATATATATATATATTAGCGGTATGGCTCATTGCCCCTTCAGCTGACTAATCCGTTAGGCTATGTCGTTCACTCTGTTGCTACTGCGGATATCCTCATTTCTAAGTTTATCACGCAGAGAAACTCCGAGCATAGCCCTCTCCATAGCTTGCTGAGCGACTTTGAGCGTCCTCATACGACCAGTAGTGAAGAACCTCGTTTTAGTTCCATAAGTCATCACTAACAACACTACTGGTTGTACAGTATCGTTTTCAGGTTATGAAGTATAACTGATGAGAAGATGTGTCGTAATTTCTGGTCCCTGATAATCACGAATTCCCATTATCTCTATCAATTTACTTTTCGAGTTCAATCGCTTACAGGTCTTGCATTTTCAATGATGTACACAAAAGTCTAGGACAAGAACAAATTCTTATAGTGGCGGGAATACATCTGGGCACCCCATGTTTTTTGCTTGGACATCTCTATGTTGGCTGCTCGCGTGTATATCTAAGAAAATCTTTGCATACGCATAGAAAAGAACAAGTCTCAGACAATTATTTATGGTGACGTATAGTAACAATTCTTGGGCTTCCAAAATACTCCGAAACTATAAAAGTCTTTTAAACATATGTTGGGGCCTTCTGTCTAATAGAGTAACGCAGTATCTCTTGACAAAGTTCGCTCCAATAAAGCGGTTTTGATAACTTAATTCAACTGGAAGCTATAAAGTTTCTTAACGTACCAACATTCAATGCAACACGATAAATTTGCTCTTCTGCAATAAAGTCCTTTAGTCTTTGCTTTATTACCTGACTATTTTAGCTGTGCGTCTCTTGATGACTCTACTTTTTGTCAACACCGAGCAAAACCAAAAAGTAAGAACACTAGTTTTTATCAAACTTTAAATACGTTGTACGAGTTTGTATATAATTTTATGTGATTTTATATTAATTGTATTAATTGCGTTTTTCAATAAACCATCATTTATAGCTAAAGTAATAATAAAACAATCTCTCTCGATTTATTGTTAGGCGCCATTACCGCACATTTTCTAGTTTTATATGATTTTCTGAAGATACTGAGACGCGCAGTTAGCAGGTTATTGCTTGAGACTCGTTTTTGTGAGTTTCAAGCAACCAAAGCGAAAAGCTAGTTTTACCGTGCGTTTTCGCGTAAATTAAAAAAAGAATTGAAAATCAAAAGTTATAATAGCTTAGTTTACTTATACTCGTAATAGCTTACATTTAAATGATGTTTAATTTTTAGCTGGGCTTCAAAAAAGGAGGATTACAATTCGACCGTATGCTTATTTGTTTCTTTTTTTGTATTTATAATACGCGATATATCCGTCAAATATTTACAGGTTTTTTAATACTTTTTTTATTAAATAGGTCAGACATAAATTTAGAGAAAATATTTTACCTCTAACGGCAGAAGACGGGCTGAAGTTTCTAATACAGCTGTATAGACCACTGTCCAGAAAAAAGGCGGATTACAAATACTTAAAAAGAATAAAATAATTTCACATTCTGAAGTCGAGGCTTTAATTATTTCGTAAACTACACACACACAGTCAGTCCATACTACTTATAAATGGATACATGTTTTGGACGGTTATATAGGTAGGTAACCGATTGAAATTTTTACAATACGTTAATATAATAGCGGATTTCTCAAAAAATAAAAAGTTTATAGTTCGATGGGATTCACAAAGAAACTTTATAAAGTTTTTATGTCATGTCAAATAACGTGTCAGCTTTATCATAAAACAATACATGTCAAACTTGGTGTGTTTATAACCCAAACTCTATAACAACAAATTATTAAATTAGGCTAAGTGCGAGTCGGAGCCGAGTTAAGAGTTGCCTCGTGGTGGAACGGAACCCTTGGTGTGAGAGTTCTATTTCACATTACTGCTCTATTACTTAAATTTAACTATGAAACTGTGTAAAACTGCGGGCGAAGCTAATACTTTACAAATTTTAACTAGTCTCTTAAAAATTTATAACCTAAGTATGTCAAATTGTTCAAAGAATTATAATTCTTTGCATCACCACTTGACAAAGAGGAGAGTCAAAATCGGTGCGAATTAATTCTACAGATTTTACCATAAATCCTTTAGAAGAAGTCACTTGTTCCCTCCCTAAACGCTTTATTACGCACGCGGGATGAAAACATCAGGGCCGATCAAGGCCACTACGCGCAGCCTTAGGGGTGACGGATATACAGGCGTACGTAGCACGCGGCTAGATGTTATATTACCTATGTCATTGATAAAAGTCTCGTTTTTGCGTAACGCTATAGTCTTAGCGATAAAGAGAAGTGCGTGGGAAAGAGAGAGCTTATTTTCGTAGTCGGGACCCCTGCGACCCCCAGTTACCGCCGCCCTAGCAACTGCTTTGTCCGTCCACCACTAGTCGGCGCTCGCGAGCCCGCCCTACAACAACACGTTGTAATATCTAATTTTGTACAGTTTAATGTAAACAAAGCCCGTTGTGCTCAACATTTATGTTTATACAATTTGTTATTGACTTTATTAACAAATGAGCTTTCATGTGTCTTTAACATTCTAATCTATAGGCGTGATATCTTAACGAAGCATGTCCTGTGGGTGAGGAAGCGCAAGGTAAACTTAAGTATATTTATAGATAAAATATTTGGTTGCAAAAATGTATTTATTTTAATAGATGATATAAGAACATTTAAAAAATATTATTAAATTATAAATAAATATTTTTCATCTTAAGTATACATTAATTTAGGATAATTTTTTAATGCGAACAAAAATCTTTAATTACAGAATTATACTGTCATGCAACAATGTTTATATACACTCATTCCAACTTTTGAGCTCATTGATCAGAGAAAAATTTAAATGAAAGCGATTGATATACATACTTATATATTATATAAAGATTCATAAGCTTTTCCTTTATTCATAGTTTGAAATAATGATTAATCAGCAGTTTTGAATTAGATGTTTTTATACAATATGTTATTTTTATTGACATTGAAAAGAATTAAATGCTATGATTATAGAAATATGTTAATAATACTAATCAGATAAGAAAACCTTGGAACGACATCAAAGCAAACATAAGCGGAAAACCGTTTTGTTGTCGTTGTTTTCCTTTTCTTCTTTCTATCTAAGCTCATTGCGTTCATGTTGCGTAGCGTAATTTTCCGAACGGAGTTTACGGGCGACGTTTCGGCGGGAAGGGTATGTTTAGGTGGGCGAGGGTGCTGCCACAGACAATATAAGCCAACGCTAGTTCATCGGACGATCAGAGAGGCCGCGTCTCTCCGGGCGGCAACGTAGCGCCTTGGATGTCGCGTAACCGTGCTACGAGTAACTTTAAACTTCCCTCGAATTCGTAGATCATCTACGATTATTAGTGATAAAAAAGTATAGCTGTAGTGAAAATATCAACAATTAATGCCTTTATCTGTTTGGTAAGATTTATTGTATTTAAAATGCTGTAGTTGATACTATTTGGATTACGAAAATAATATATACTTTAATTATGTAAAATTGAACGTAAATTTTTGGTGTGTAATAACTTACTTTACCGATAATATAATATTTATATTCCAACCTTATTTTAATAAAATACTATATATATATATATATATATATATATATATATATATATATATATATATATATATATATATATATATATATATATTTTAGATCAGTATCATTTTAAAATACATGTGATAATCGATTTCTATAACAATCTTAAATTTTTAATAAAAAAATCAATAGGAATTGTGCAGAAAACAGAAAACACAATGGAACTTCAGCTACATTCAGTCGCTTACACGCTCTTACAATTTTTTTTTGCTTGGAATTCTCTTTATTAGAAATATTGTTCCTTTTTATATTAAACTAAAAGTTTATATTTGTTTGCATATAATATATCCTATAACGGTTTAAAACAACATATTTATATGAGTATGAATACGAGTTCAACTATATCTATATTTAAATTGATAAAAATTATTTTTCCCTTATTCACTAAAAAAATACTTTTTTTTAGTGAATAAGGCTTGAGGTATAGGTTTCAAAGATATCTTGAAACCTATACCTCAAGCATAAAAATGGAGAGTTTTTACCCCTGAGGACTAAGATGGAATGTCTCGTACCAGTCAAGGCTTTTTACACTAACCGTACGAAGCGTGGACTGACGAGAGTCATTCTATCATAGATCATAGTACCGATAACATAGCGTATGCAGAACTGGGAAAGCGAATGTGAGGATGTTTGGGTTGTAATTGATGGCTCTCAGTCACTAGCTCTGTGTGCGGCATATCTGCCACCCCCGGTTCAAACGTCAATGCTAAAACATTTTATCGATAACTTTAACCATGTTTCCGAGCTAATTAATTCACATGTCTGTGTGCTTGGCGACTTTAATTTGCCGACCTTAGACTGGAATTTGGTCGGGAGTCCATCTTATGACTTATCATCACTGCACCAGTATTTCATTGATTTCGTCAATTTAAATAATTTAACACAACATAGCTCTATAACAAACGGTATGGGTAGATCTCTCGATTTGGTCTTCGCCAATATGTCATCCTGCGTGGTTGCTGAGGCCGTAGATATTTTGTGTCCTATTGACCCACTACATCCACCTCTCTCTATAGAACTCTCTCCATTAGAGAGGCCAAAGCTACGGTCCAATGCTGTAAGTAGGTTTAATTTTCATAAAGCAGATTACGTTGCTATTAATGACTATTTAGCTGAAGTTGGTTGGAAGTCTCTTTTTTATGGGAACAGTGATGTAAATAAGAAACTTGGATTATTCTTGGAGGTTGTTAACAAAGTCATTCATAAATTTGTACCAATTGTCAAACCAAAAACTAATAAATATCCTCCCTGGTTCAGTAATGACTTGATTAGTCGCTTACGAGAGAAAAATGGGGTTAGACTAAGGTACAAAAAATACAGCAACCCCCTGGACGGGATATCATATCGTCTACTGACCGACCGCTGCAAAAAATTAGCTTCTGTGTGCTATAACGCATACATTCGTAAAATTGAGGACGGAATTTTAACGAACCCGAAACTGTTCTGGTCTTATATTAAAACTAAACGTGGTGGCTCTGGAACATATCCAGCTACGATGATGGACGGTAATACGGTGATACAAAATGGTAATGACATATGCAACAGCTTTGCATCTTACTTCTTCTCTACTACCTCAAATCTTGGTGTCCCATGTGACATAAATACTGACGAGAATATTTTTAGTACATCAGTGGGGGGAGCAATCGATTGTTTTACAACTCTAAATCTTTCCCACAAGCAAATTTACAAAAAATTAGTCAATATTGATCTAACGAAGGGCACTGGGAGTGATAATATTTCACCGTTGTTTATTTCACGATGCCCGTTATGCCTGGTGGAACCTTTATTTATTATCTTTAATAATTACATTAAGTTCTGGGGTTTTTCCCAATGTTTGGGAGGTTTCTAAAGTGGTACCAGTTTATAAGGCAGGTGATGCTCAGATCATTAGCAACTACAGGCCTATTTCCATATTGTCCTCATTAGCTAAAGTATTCGAGTCTCTAGTCTGCCCTATTCTTCAAGCCTACTTCGACAAGTATTTAAACGACAACCAGCACGGCTTCACAAAAGGTAGGTCTACTAATACTAATCTGGTTACGTATGTGGAAGACATTGCAAGTCACATTGATGGCAATAAACAAGTAGACGCAATATATACAGACTTCAGCAAAGCCTTTGATAGAGTAGTCCATCGACGGCTTCTGACAAAACTATCTGCATACGGAATAGGGGGTTGTGAAGTAATTGAAACACTAGATGATGTTTTGCATTTACAAAAATAAATGAGAGAGCTCAATATCAATAAATGTGTTCACATTAAATTCACTAGGAAATTGAATCCTATTCCATCCATCTACAGCATTAATGGGATTCGATTAGGAGAAAGGACAGTAGTAAGGGATCTGGGTATGCTCATGGATAATAAAATGACATTTGTCCCACATATTGACTACATCATAGGCAGGGCGTCCAAAATGTTGGGTTTTATTATCAGGAACGCTAGAGTATTCAAACGCCATTCCTCAAAAATTGCGCTATACAATAGCTTGGTTAGATCGATCCTTGAGTATGGAAGTGTGGTCTGGCGTCCACATTATGCTACTCACACACTCCGTATTGAACGCATTCAAAAACGATTAGTAAAACACTTGGTGTTTTCACACTTCTGGCACAAAAGATTTAGCCCCTATAAGGACCTACTAGAGTTCGGACCTACTAGAGTTCCTAAAGATGCAGAGCTTGGACAACTGCAGGGATATACTTGATCTATCCTTCTTTTTCAAGATAATAAGATATCAGTTGCATTGTCCTGCACTCCTGATAAAATTTAATTTTAAAGTTCCGTCACGTATGCCTCGTAAGCCCATCGAACCTCTCTCTCGTCCATTTCGCAAAACAGTTTTGGGAGCCAATTCACCGGTTTCCAGAATTTCCCAACTATATAATAAGTGCGGAGGGTCAATAGATGTTAATGTTATGTCTCTAGCTGAGTTTAAGGCCACAGTAAACGATACATTATTTAAGTAACTAGGTGTAAGTCATTGTTTGATTTACTTTCATAAAATTATTTTGTTCTATTCTAAGTTTTTGTATTTTTTTTTGTTTTTTACTTGGTAACTTTTTAGTATCTTGAAGCATGTGGTGTATACCTTTAATTGATTGTACAATTAGTATATAAGTGATGTGTGTTTACTATTTCTGCATTGTTGTAACAATCGTTGGTGTACTTAAATAAATAAATAAATAACATACTTGTAGCATTCTTCAATCAAAGATAGTCGAAGGTGTTCATGTGCAGCATTAATCTCTTACCGTTTGGTGGACTTTCAGTTTAATTGTCTTTTATTTAAAAAAAACACAACTCCGTAAAAATTGTTTCATTCAATCTCAGATTCGTGAACGCTGCCAGAGTATTATCACCATGTTAGGGCAAAAAAATGTCGATGTTGTAGGTATAAGTGGGAATATTTTAACTTTTTCTCGAAATCGAAGCCTTATTTGTATCCCTTAGAAACTCCTTTTAATTGAAATGAACATATTTTATCTTAGTCCTAACGAGTGACATCGCATCTGCTTTTTATCCTTAATCGAGTAGAGGTGTAGATGTGTATTACGGCGGTTACACTTTCAGTATTTCATCAGTTCAATCCGTCAGTCTGGTCAGAATGTAAAGTAAAGTAAAGTTGCAGCCTATATACGTCCCACTGCTGGGCACAGGCCTCCCCTCATTTATGAGAGGGTTTTCAGGGCAAGGAAGTGTTCGCCGCGCTGCCCCAATGCGTGTTGGCGACCGCAGGTTTCCTCACGATGTTTTTCTTCACCGCCGAGCATGTGGTAAATCAGCACTTAAAATTGCAATTAACAATTTCATTGGTGCCGGCGGGGATCAAACCCGGGTTATTCGCGTTCTGTTATATTTACAGCAAGCGTTAACCATCTGAGCTACCACGGCTCTTAGCATTTTAAATGTAAAGCAATCCAAATTTCACCAAATTATGACGTTGAATATGAAATATAGGAGTAATAAGTAAATAATTTAATAAAATGAATATTTTCAAATGTTTTCGTTAACGATATCTCACAAACGAATCAACCAATTTCGACCAGACTGGCGACGATCGACGTGGTTTTTCAAGGATAAGAGTTGATTAGTTTTTGGAGTCGATCGGTAAAGCTATTTAAAAGTTATTCAAGAAAAAAACAGTTTTCAAAAATTTTATTTTTGAGATTTCTCAAAATCTACCTATCCGAAATAGTTAAAATTCATAGGAATTCTAAATTTAATAAAACACTTTGGAAATCCGCTTAGTTCATTACAATCGGTCAAGCCGTTCAAAAGCTATAAGAGGTTTACGTACACACATACACACAGTTTGGTCTGGTACTGGGAGCGCAATCCACCCACCACGCGTGGCAATTATGGCAAATTCTTCCTACAATTAAATAAAATTTCCTTTCGTGGTAGAGCCATGCTGCAGCTATATTAGTAGTATAATTGTAGCACGAATGGGTCGGCTCGATCGGGGAAGGACCACGCTCTCACAGATTACTAGCTTAAAGCTGCTGTCTTTTGTATGGTGAGTGTAGAGAACCGGAGACCCTTTTTACTGGAAACGCGGCATTCCATCTTAGTCCTCACGGGTGACAACGCATCTGCATTTTGATTCGTAATCGAGTATAGATGTAGATGTCTATGGGCCACAGCAACCACTTATCATCAGGTGGACTGCGTGCTCGTTTGTCACACTATACTATAAAAAAATAATGTGAGAACTCATGTCCATAAGTGGACTTAAACGGGCTAACGAAGACGGTGAAGAATAAGTTACATGGACCGATGATAGAGTGAACACATTTTTTGGGGAGATGTCTATCTATATAATATATCTATGTCTTCTGATCTATAATACCTGGGTAACAACTAAACATCTGTAATAACACCGGTATTACAGATGTTTAGTTGTAGTTTTTAGCATTCTTTACGATTCATTTATTGCTATAATAATCATTTTTTTAATATGATAATATATAATCATTATTTTAGTTTAATATGCCAGTTTTATTACAATTCAATTTACGTGGTTGATTTCTCTAATAAAGTTTATCGTGATTCCTTAACTTGAGACTACGTATTCTGGTAATTTGTTCGAATAACCAGAGCAATTTTATTGGACAATATTTATAAAATTTAGTAATGCTTCGTTAAAATTATATAATAGGAACAACGTGCATGATCGGGGACAAAGAATATCCATCATTCATATAAATTTGTGGCTGTAGTAAGAACAACTATGGGAAGACCCATAAAAGTCTCACAAACTCCGATAGATGGCGGTGTAACTAAGTTAGTTACAGTGTAATTATCCGATTTAAAAGTCCACGGAGGCAAGCAGCAACATCAAAAATGTGAGAGCCAGTTACTGTACTAATTGAGCTAAGCATAGCGGATATGTCAAATTTCCCTATCCTGGGCGAGGCACATGTATTGCAATGGGATATTATAGCTTGAAAAAAGAAAAAGGGAAATATTTTTGAAGTTACCTCTTTACGCACGCTTGACTTGGGAAGTAAGCTGGCGAACGCGTGACGAAAGCGTTACGAAAAGTGTGGTCGGGCGAGGCGAACGGAAGCTAAGTGGGGGATATAAGCAAGAGAGAAAAGTGCGTGCGCACATTTTCTTTCTCTCTTTCTCTCAATATTAATTTTCTACAAATATTTAAATTTATTATCGGCTTCCTTGCATATTTTGTTATTATTCACCCAAAAATTCACAAAACATGAACTTTAAAATGAATTTACAATATTATTCACTTTAAACGTAGAATATTTAATGCATTGAACAAAATATTAATTCATAGAATTGTTTAAAACGAAATAAAATTACGAAAAATAACTAGTTATGAGAAGCTACTATAATAACTATAATACAGATGGAGCTAAAGAAGTTTTACTTCGGTCGTGTGGGCATAAGCAAACTCGTTTTTTTTCTTCCTTGTGGTTGCTGTATAACTGAATACTTAAGGGATTAGGTTTTTATAGTTCTTTTGTAAATAGTCATCAGCTAATAATAGCTTACTTTTAGATAGCTAGTAGTTAAGATTTATCGTGTAACATGTAATTAAACTAAACGAAGTAGGTATGTTATTTCGCTAGATTCTTTATTTATGCTATACTAGTCATTTTTTACCATTTTTCTTTTGTGCCTCTGTCATTTAAAGGCTTGACAACACGCTGTAGACTGAAATGCTATAGATTTTTATAACATAAAACAGTTTATTTGCTGTTCACGACGATACTCGGTTTAGGCACAACACAACACAAAGAAAAAAATCCTCGTAAATCAACAAGCCTTGTTTTAGGATAAGATGGAATGGATTCTCTAGATTTGATTATAATTATTAATAGGAAAAATTTTAACTTTATTTCATCCTTTAAGATTTGGTATTCATATACGAACGAATGGTCCATAGATGTTTCACTCGTAGTTATTGTCTTTGTAGATTTTGTTTCCCTCAATATGAAATTATTACTTTTCATGATGCTCTTAGAATGTGATCTGAAAACTTTAATTTGTTTTGGATACAAAATCTGTATCTGAACCAGTGAGCTGAAAAAATTGTGTAAGCATATTGCACGCTTCATGAGCAAAGTTACCAGGATATTATATTTTCAAAAATAATCCCAATATATCTTTTCGAATTTGCTAATATTTTGAATCGTTTAATATTTGTGCTTTATATTTAGGATGGTTTTTTACTTTTGCATGTTTTGTAATATTTGTCAGTAAAAATTTTAAACTTAATGTATAATTATGTTTGTGTATTTTACGGAAAATAAAGTTTATTAACTCAACATATTTGCCGATGTTTAAAGACATACTCGTATCAATCGGCATTTCGTCTTCATCATGATCGTCATTACAACCCTTCAAAGGTCCGCTGCAGAACACAGGCCTTCTCCAAGGAATGCCACAAAGTGCGGTCTAGATTTAGCATTTATCTTAAATGAGACAGGTGTTTTAGTTAATATTAAGATGAGAAATGTGAAACACTCGTATTATATCTATTTTCAACCGACTTTAAAAAGAAGGAGATTTATTTAATTCAACTATATTTTTTCTTTTTCTTCTTTTCTGTTTTTAAATTGTTAGTTATTTTTAAACTGTAAATAATTTCTATGTTGTTTATTAAATTTAATATGTTTATAACTTGTAAATTCCCGCTTGTAAATTAAAGTAATTCCTCTTAAAAAATAAGCTGAAAATAGTTAAACTTTCGGATAAAATCAAGTGCGAGTTTAAAGTTTTCAACTTTTGATGGGAAATTGTATTAATTAAACTGCGAGAATGCGAGTGGAGGGGCTCATCAAAAATGTATAGAATTCGTATGATTTGCATAAAAGTCATTTTATTGCCTCGAAAGACAAACAGAATGGAATATTAGCTGTTGGAATGGATCCAGCTACGCGGCGCAAACTGTCAGGATAGGTGAGGCTGCGACCTGCCCTGCCCACCCGTCATTTAATAACGTTTCCTTTCTACCGTTATAGCATGTTATATAAAAAATCTAAAACTTTTTGCAAGCCTTGTCGGGAAATCTTTTAACTTTTTATGCGTTCCTGTGATTAGATTTTTCTAGTGTTATTTTTAAAAGTACCGCCAAATGTTAAACTTAAGAACAAATATATAAATTAATAATAATATATCGTTATTGCAGTTTTTGAAAATATGAGTAAATAAGGCTTCTACTTTTATTTGAAACTATCCCGAATTGAATGTGGTTTATGGGCGACAACGTTTTTGCCTACCGATCGACCCTTACGAATGTGTGCGTGCGCAGTAAAATCAGTTAAAATGTATTACCACGCATATTGAATTTAAAAGATAAAAAGGACAGAATGTTAGAGATTTTTTTTAATTAATTTTATTTCACCATTTGCCTACTACATTACTTATTCTGAACTTTCTCTGTGATTTTGCCCGGTTATTGCAAAATAACCCTGTCTATTTTGGTTTTTCGTTTTGTTAATTCTTCATACGATTATTCGTACAAAATATAATGTACAAAATATTTGTAATATGTTCATCCGGTTAATATAGTCACTTTCTTATAACTCAAAAAGAACAGCCTTGTTTGCATAGATAGCTCTTAATTAGTCAATTAAATAATAAAAGATCAAAAGTGCGCTGCTTTATCGACGCCATTTTAAACAGTTGATATTATATTCGTAGCAAATATTTTAGTCGATTTTAGTATTGTATAATGTAGTTAGGTTTTTCTAAGTTGATTTTGCGAAGTGATCCTAATTATATCCAAAGCTTGTTTGCAATTTTTTTTATTATTATATCAGTTATAGTATAGGATTTAGTATTTTTGTATCTATACTCCTCCTAGTTTTGGTTTTATGGGGCGGCAAACATTACCCTCAGGTACCTTAATTATATTACACGTCACTATGGTCTTGTAAGAAACAATAATTATACCATTTTTGAATCCGTCCATTCATATAGCCTATAATAGTTTCCAATAAGGAATAACAACTTTGAAGTAATACCAATGTTGTAGTGCCTGCACTATACGTGCTGATTAACCTTGTGCTTAGGGTGTCTGAAATCTACCGAAAACACATTGAAGCAGTGTTTGATATTGTAAGCATTATGGTGCTTTATTAGAAAGTAATTTTTTTTATTTATGAGCTCACTCAGAGCAGAAATAGTTATTTGTAGAGAAAGAGAATTAGTAACGCGCAGCGCTGTAGTTAATGTTTGAACAGCGACGTTTGGAGGCTGTTAATCTCTCTGCTAATTTTAAAATATTGAAAATTTGTCTGTTTTTAAAACTAACAATGTAAGGCACGTAAAATCGTTCTCTTTGTTAAATCATGGAGGTCTTAAAGTACAAAGCAAACTTACGAACTCTGATACTCGGTTTATCCATTAGCTTCGGAGGGTTAATTTTTAACAAGTTGAGTTTTTAGACGATGATGATAATTGGAATCATATTGGTGTCTGTTTGCCACTTATGTGGGAATAAAATACGCACTTGTCACTTCTTACTTGCCACTCGCACTTGTCACTTCTCAAAATGTAAACCGGGCCTTACGTCCTAAATGCGAAATCTGGCTTAAGGGTTAACATTTTGGAGAGTAAAATGGGAAGTACAAAAATATATTTTGATATTATCGTGTGAAGTTGTATTAAGGCGACGTTAAGTACTTTTTAATTTATGATCCACTGTAAATCTACTGAAATGTAATTATTGCGCATAAACTATATCATTTAAAATAACAATCAGACAACGATTTGTAAAGTTAGAAACGCGAATAACATAATTGGCTAGGTAAAAGAATCATGAAAATGACACTTAAGCTACACACAACTTAAATGCAATTACATTTAAATTTAAACGTGTACATTTCAGGATTCCATAATGAAACCGTTTAAAAGTTATATCAAATTAAAAGTTTTTTTTTCTATAAATTAGTTTTTTTTTATTTTATAAGAAAACGAAAAAATAGTTCGGCCGCTAGCGCTCGTGCCCGGTGACCGCCGCTTGGATGTTTGGACGTACGTTGTTAGTTCTAAAATTTTCCCCGCTATATAGCTTTTCTCTTGACAATTGTTGAGAGTGAGATAACGTTTTTATTCCTACACACTGTACTACAAGACGGTCTTAAAAGCTTTTTGCTCAATTTAAAAATGTATAATATTTTTTTTAATATTGAATTTTCAATATTTTGATATTATAAATATATCGGAGTTTTGTATGTAAGTTTATTTATCGATATATCGAAAATCTAATATTTAAAAAAAATATCAACAGTTTTAATTTGAACCAATCAGTTTGAATGATCAGTTGAACTGACCGTGTGTGGCGACCATTAGAAACACGGTAGTAGTAAGCTTCTGGTTTACGCTGGTGTCCTTGGTTCAGCAATTTAAGTTGGGACACTGCACACTAAATAATGGTGTGAATATAGCTCGAGGTTGACCATTACCTTTTTAAAACAAAAATATTTCGTTACTTTTATACCGAGTTTATTCTTAACTGAAGGAAAGTTATTAGTATCAAAGTTAGTACTTATTAACTGATACTTTGTGTTGCGTTGTGAATATTAAAGAGTGAAGTTTTGAGAAGAATTTAACGAGTTTGAGTTAATTACATCAAAGTTGGCAAATAATATACCTACGAATGATATTAACATTCAAAGGGGTTCTTTTGAAGTAATTTTTGGCCTTAGGTAATTTGAAAATAAATGAGTAAAATTTGAAATCGATTATGTTTTGGGATGTAGCTGCGCCAATTATATCACGGTATATAAAACTGTGGTTATACTTCGCCCATAAAATTGAGGTGTGAAAGAATAGGTGTCGGACTTTGCCTTCCGTCATTTCGCCTAGCACTGAACATATGAGATGCTAATTAAAAAGTAGCTTCAACATTTAGTCGCATAGTGAAGGTGTAAAAATATCCTATTTTATTATAATAATAATGTCCTCCAGACCGGATTCCTGCCTGCCTCAACGAAGGCTAACCATCGGCGCAGGACAGGATTATAGTGCCCAAGTGTATGCGCGCAAGCACAGGTGCACTCTCTATTCCCACACTCTCATAATCTGATGGGACGGTAACCCGACACGACCGGAGAGAGATCAGGCGCAGGACAAACGGCTTTACGTGCTTTCCGAGGCACGGGGGTGAGACACCGCCAACTTCCTGACTCCGGGCAACTACCGAGAATATCTTGACGGAAAAACTCAATAATTAATTTATTGGCCTGACCCGGGATTCGAACCCAGGACCTCATGATCAGCAATCGCACTACTAAAACACTAGACCAACGAGGCAGTCAATTTTTATAAATTATTTTTATTATTTATTATAATATTCTATACGTGGTATAGCCACGTTGCAGCTATATTATGGTTGCAGCACGAATGGGTCGGCTCGACCGGGGAAGGGCCACGCTCTCACAGAATACCAGCGTAAAATAGCAGCTTAATACTGCTGTGTTTCGTATGATGAGTGTAGAGATACGGAGATCTTTTTTATTGGAAACGTGGCATTCCATCTTAATCCTCACCGGTGACAACGCATCTGCATTTTGATTTGTAATCGAGGATAGATGTAGATGTCTATGGGCCACAGCATCCTCTTATCATCAGGTGGACTATGCGCTCTTTTGTCACCCTCATTCTATAAAAAAAATCCACTACCCCATATCATCCTGAGGGTGCCATAAGCGACGGAGGGAAGCAAATCAGATGGGCAGCAGCGTAGCTAATAACTACATAATAACAAATAAAAATAAAAACACTACGGTTTCCAACTAGCTTGCCAAGCGTGGCAAATATGGCCCTATAAGGCAATCTATAGTGCAAGCCTATAAACATAGGCTTGCCCTATAGATCGGATTCTGGACTTTAATAGGCTGCTATGCTTACGGTTACGATACTGTGACTATCTCACTGACTTTTATCTTTTAGTGTATTTCGTCTGTTTGACATAGAATAAGTCGGCACCAAAAAATTTAGTACAATAGTTATCGTGCCGGCAACCAACCAAATATCTAAACTGAAGAATTTCTCCTTACTCTTCAGTCAGAGCTTCACTGAAACAAAACTACATTCGAGCGTGTGAATTCAGAAAAAATTTGGTGAAAGAAATCTTTTACTATACTACTGTAATAAATAAAACCCTTAATATCAAGACGTGCGGAAGAATTTCCAAAGGGAATAAACAGCGAGCAAAACATATTATTACTATCTATACCCGACATCCGGTAGGTTGGCAACTACTTATCCGTATAAGTGTTACAGTGTAAAGTGTTACATCGCAAGATGGAAGTAGCAAAAGTCTACTTGAATTATGGAAGTCAATATATACCTATATCTTAATGACACTAATGTATTTGATTTTTTAAAGATTTTACTAGACGATCAAATGTTATTTAATAATACATCACTTAAATTAAGTTTTTTTCACAACTCAATTTAACTTTGACATTTTACTCGGAATTAAAATTCAAATGTACATTTATTTACATCTATAATTTGACCAACGCGATGTAGCAAGTTGAAATCTGCAATTAAATAATTATTTCTTATATTTACGCAAACACTAGATATTTAAATAAAACTAGTTTTTACGGATTTTATCACGTATATTAACTTATTTTATATTTCCTACTTTGACCGTGACACCCATGGTCACGGATACTAAGGTGTTCGACATCCCAATGCTTATCCTCATACTTAACCACTGCTACCTTCGGATTACTTTTTGTTCAGATCTACGCAGTATGAACAAACGAGCACACAGTCCACCTGATGGTAAGTGGTTGCTTCTGGTCCATAGACATCTACATCTATCCTCGATTACAAATCAAAATGCAGATGCGTTGCCACCCGTGAGGACTAAGATGGAATGCCTCGTTTCCAGTAAAAAGGGTCTCCAGTTCTCTACACTCACTATACGAAACACAGTAGCACCAAGCTACTATTTCACACCGGCATTCTGTGAGAGCGTGGTCCTTCCCCGACCCATTCGTGCTACAACTATACTACTAATATAACTGTAGCATGGATCTACCACGTAAAAAGTACAGTATCTTGAAGTCTTGCAGTTGTACGCTTGGGTTTTCAATTTTTTTAATTATAGGATACCACGCAGATGGTAGCACCCTGCCATCTTCTCCATTGAAATTAGGATGTTTTTTGATTTCAATAGCCTCGGGAATCGTCCTTGGAAGGAATCTGTGTTCTTTAGCGAGGATTTGTAGTCTTTTAAATCTGATGTAGTGACGGGGTCGATCCCGAACGTGCAGACTGTAGACATCCCTGAGCGTCGATTTTTTACATCAGCGATGTGTTCTTCAACGGGGGTTTTTATTGGAGAGATCACGTTCACTACATTAGTGGATACGAGGAATTTCATCTTAGTCCTCAGGAGTAACAATGCATCTGTATTTTGATTCTTATTTAAAGAAAGATGATATTGCCGACTATCTAATCAGTACATTGCTGGTTATTATTGTTGAGATAGGTATATCATTATCAGGTTTTAGTAGTCTGCCTCTAGATACAAGCATCGTAAGTAAGGAAGATTAAATTTAATCTTCGTTTTAAACGCAAATGGTCTAAGTTTCTTTGTATTTCAGATATTTATGTCCGGCCATTCAGAGCTGATTCAGATCTGAAAAGTGAGATGGTTATTTTATTCATTGCTATCTAAATTTTCTAGCAGATATTTACCTAGAGGCAAATGTCTTCATTTTTATCGTCAACCTGTAAAAGTTAACAAATGGACATGGACATTTTGTAATTCTCGGTATGCGGGTTGACGGTCGCAGTACCAGACGTTTTAATTTGATTCCGTTCGGTTCTGATTTTGCCGGTCGGGGGATTTACCGCCTGGCCTAAATAACTGGTTACAACGCCATCTATCGGAAACAATAAAATCTTTATGACATTCTTTCACACCGCTACACCACGGCGATACGAGTATATATAATATCATTATCAGGTTAGGTCAGATATATAGGCAAATAATAAAACAACATAAAACATAAACACTCACGCCTGTCACCCATAGGGGTAGGCGGAGACTACAGACTTCCATTTGGTACGATCCTAACGCACCTCTCTCGCCTCCTCCACATTCAAATACCTACGCATGTACGAGCATGTACGTCGGTTAAGGGTACTCCTAATGTAGCCCATTTTCAATATATCGCCAATTTGGTCGATAAACTTTCGCCTAACGTCCCTTTCCGTCTATGCCGTTCACTTCTGCAACATAAGTTTGCTTTGTAAGTCTTTCTTAAGCATTCTTTCTATATGGCAAATATACCTATAATTTAAAATCTATTAGAAAGTTTATTTCCTCCCTCTGCACTAAAAAGGACACAGGAAAATTCAAAAAATCATAACGCTTTCTCTGTTATAATACATTATTTTGTAATAATTGTTTTTATATTAAATAAAATTGTTAATTAATGTATTTATCTCTTTGTTTCAGATGCTTAATCGGACGTTACAAAGATCTGTTTTCAAAATAAGCTAAGTTTTACAACTCGATTTTAATTTTTAAATGAAAATAGTACAAATATTTCGAACTTATTTTACTAAGAATACATTAATTTATTTTTGTAGTCGACTCTAACGCTAGTTTACGTTAGCTTACGCGTAAAAAGAAGCATTTTGCTTGAACCCCCGCTATTTACTATAATATATTAGCGTGAGATTGCGTTATCGCGCAGCGTCCGTAGCTTTATAGGGGAAAACAATGCAAAAGGCTCTTGTAAACCATCGGTATCTTGGTTGTGAGCTTCCGTGAGTTATAGTACAAGGACAGGAGTTGGGGTAATCGGTGATGTGCGAGGATAAAGAGGAGGCTCGAAGCGAGGCGGAGGCTGCAGGGCCGAGCCCGAGACGTCTGTGCTGGTCGCGTCGTCCGCCCGCACCGCTGCCCGACACCAGGGGTCTCTGCTGTGCTAAGCTGCTTAGAAAGAATGGAAAGGCGAAAAAGGTATGTTATGTACCTTAAATTTTTTCACCAAATGAAAGGCAAATTATGACTCATATTAAGTTGAATAAATCTGGAGGGACACACGGGCAGAGGAAGGCCGAATAAAAGATGGATCGATTGTGTGAAGAGTGATATGAGAATGAAAGGAGTAAGTATGGAAATGACGGCTGATAGAAAGGAATGGAACAAGAAGGTTTACTGCGCCGACCCCAGATAATGGGAAATGGTTCAGAGAATGATGATTAAGTTGAATAAATATATTTGAATATTAGGTTCTATAGTTTTATTGGTACCATCATAGACTCACGTCTGTAATAGAGATATCATATCGAAGCCTTGTCAATGGGACTTAGTTCCGCCGTGTATGCGGTTAAAATAAGGCTGGTGACTCATAAAGATACAGCGAGTTTGGTTTATTTTATCTATTTTCATAGTGTGATGACCTAATATCGATTAATGTTATGGAGATCGTCAGCTGATGTTGAGAATATATTTACTCTACAGAAAACAGCAATTCGTGCCAAAATACACATCAACGTATCACACCAAAGGTACGTAGTAATAATATGTATAGTACGTGAGGGTAATATGGTCACTTGCTTATAACTCAAAAACTACAGCCTCGTTTGCATAGATGGCTCTGTGATATGATAGCTCTTCATCGGTTAATCCTATCCTATACCTTTAAACGAGCAATTCTAGTGTTTATATATATATATATATATATATATATATATATATATATATATATATATATATATATATATATATATACACAGAGCCATCTATATATATATATATAAATATATATATATATATATATATATATATATATATATATATATATATATATATATATATATATATATATATATATATATATATATAATCGGAATATCGGAAACGGCTCTAACGATTTTTATAAAATTTAGTGTTCAGGGAGTTTCGGGGGCAATAAATCGATCTAGCTAGGATTTATTTTTAGAAAATGTCCTTTTGTCCGTGTTTTCAGGCAATAAAAAAACTGCTACAATATAAGAAGGTAAATTTTGTCGGTCGGGCGTGATATCGGAGTTCCGTGGTTCGCGTCCCGTCTTGGGTCCGACTTTTTCTTCCTTTAATTATCAAATTCCCTTCTTTTGTTAGAAAATCTATTATTTCGAGCCATTTTGTATGGAATTTTTAAAAATAAGAAAAATTTTTACTAAACTAATTGCACTCATGATTTTCATTCAAATAACCAGTTCAGTTTTTCTATTATGTCAATAAGATCAATAAATATTATTCATGTAATTTGTATCTAAATGTAACTTAAAAAAAACCGAGCAAAGCTCGGTTATCCGGGTACTTAAATAATAAAGCGTCAAAAGAGCAATGCTTTATTGAAGCCATTTTGACAGTCGACATTATTGTAAATATTTCAGTCGATTTTAGTATAGTGTAATGTAGTTAGTTTCTTTTAAATAGAATTTTCGAAGTGTTCCTAATTATTGCCAAAGCTTGTTTGCTATTTTTTCTTAACATATTAGTTATAGTATACGACTTCGTATTTTACAATTCGCTTCGATGGCGGTTGGTATGCTGAAACGAAGGTAACCAGCGGATGGCCGGACGGAACTACTTTACAAATAGAGACTTCTATGTGAGCTTACCGCATCGAGCGGTACGCAGTGCAGGGACCTCTTGTAGTATCTATAGTAGGTGTCGTTGTCTCTGCCTTTCTCCTAGTTTTGGTTTTATACGACGCAAAAGGTGACGATATTACCCCTCACGTACCTTATTCTTTGCCAAAGATCTCGGATTTGCTCAGAGATTATTGTAACAAATTAATATCTTAACTGTACTTACCGTGTTGTGGCGGTGAGGTGTAAGAATATCTTCTATACCATACCGCTGCGTGGGTGTCGTAAGAGCTGACGGAATCTGTGGTAACCAGTCATCCTGTCAAACGCTGCAAATATGACAAAATTCTGTAAATTATATATAAAGTTACAGATTATAAAGCTGCATGACGAAATTATTCACTCATAATATATTGTAATATTAATTAGTATTTTAAATAACTCGTTAAAGATTCGCTAACTTTACATCAATTTAGTTCCGCTGACGTCGGCCGCTTCTCTAACTTTAATTGGCTGCCTCGGAGTGAACAAATGTATCAATGCATTGGTTGCGTTAAGAACATTACATTTAGAATCTAAATTAATACATTAACTTATGCAGTGTAAAGTTAATTTTTAAGATAAAAAAGTCACGTGATAAAATAAAAATAAAATATTGCTTTTACTATTGAAATAATCTTACTCCTACTCCTTTAAAAAGATGGTACGCGAGTATTTACTGAAGAATCATTAGAATTACAATATTTTTAAATAGACAATTTACGTGTTAGAGCCATGCTGCAGTTATATTAGTAGTATAGTTGTAGCACGAATGGGTCGGCTCGACCGGGGTAGGACCACGCTCTCACAGAATACCAGCGTCAAATAGTGGCTTAATGCTGCTGTGTTTCGTATGGTGAGTGTAGAGAAACGGAGACCCTTTTTACTGGAAACGAGAACGAGGCATTCCACCTAAGTCCTATTTTACTTATGCAGTATTTCTTTTTCTTTGATATTAATTCAAGTTACACTTTTTGAGCGTGGTGACCGATAAGAAAACAATTTTTTTTCTTTTGTCAAATAAATAAATAATAAATGCACTTTGTTCATTCATATTCAAAACACTTTATACACAAATTTTACAAGTACAGCTATTCACTGTTGTACATAAATACCTATACACCTATATACTTTCTCATAAACAGCTACTTATGTATTCGTCCGATTTCTGCTTTTGTCTCGATTCGTGCGAGCTTCGTAGAGTCTAGTTGCACGCACACAAACACCGTGTCGAAGACTTCCGAAAAGAAACGACGGTAGACAATGCACGGCCTTCAAGCCACACCTCCGTGCCCGTCGGAGTGGGGAGCGTGAGGTTTTTTCGTTACGGAATAAATTTCTGGATTCGGTCCCCGCGCTCAAGGCCCGCGATAGAAGCTATGCAATAGCTTAATAAAAGTAGAAGCCTTATATACGCGTATTTTCAAAACCTGCAATAGCGTTATATCATTATATATACATTTGATCTTAAGTTTAATATTTAGCTACTATTTGAAAAATAACCCTGTATAAAAACCAATGACTGTCCGTGAATGTGGCTAACACTCAAATACGGCTCGAACGATTTTGTTGAAAGTTTTTGTGTGTTTGAAAGGGTCCCTAGGTGGGTTAGATTTACATTTGGATCTGGTAGGTGGCGCTGTTGTTGAGATCCAGAAGTCACCCGTGCAATGCCGGGGCGGATGGTAAGGTTGGGTATGGCTAATCTAACTTAATAATATTTTAGTCTTAATGTTTGTACAGTTTGATCGGAAACGGGGTGTTTTCTCTAGCAGAATGGTTCTGCTACCAATGACAGACAGCAGTTTCAATCGCCAACCAAACGGCGATATTTCTGTATTTTTGTAAATGTGACTGACATAGAATTAAAAAAAATGTAAAGTATTCACCACAAAATTAAACATATTGAATATGTATAAAGAACTTGATTTCCAAAAGTAGCTACTGTATTACATTCATCCATTCCATAGATTACAGCCTCTGTAAGTATTTTATTATGTTTTAATAAAACGCTCAGGAACGATTTTTAAAATCAACCTAAGCCAGCAATATAAAACTTCCTAAGACAATCATTTTACGTTTAGTTGGATTAATTGAAACACCATATCTCATATATATTCCACGGCCATTTTCTTATAGCTTCTGGGTTACCATTTCGTTTTTGTAAAGCGTACAACTGAGAAAATATAGATTATAAATATGGAAAACATAGTAGGAGAAAATATATCGTCTTGCGGCACACCAGATTTATTGTCAGTCGAAGCAAAGAAATACTATCCTAAGCGAATTGATATCTGTCGGCTATGAATATTAAATGACAATATTAAATGAAAGTTAATGTAGAATGTACTCGTTAGTATGTACAATGCTGAATATGGACCCTCTTCATATATTGCTTTATAGGAAAGATTGTAATCACAAATATAAATTGTTTATACGAGTATATAATATGTAGAATTGCAACGATGTTATCAAGAGTCCAATTTAAAAGAATAATGTGTTCCATTTAACTCATAACTTTTTTCAATGTAAAGAAAATGGAGGAAGAAAGATAGGAAGATAACCCCATATACTATGTGCGCAGGATATAAATAGGATTAGATTAGAAATGTATATGCATTTTGATTATTTAACATGCTTTACAACGCACTTAAAATTAGTGTTCATTGCGAAGCGAAATACCTTTTTAACCCCCGACTAAAAAGAGGGGTGTTGTAATTTTGACAGATATGTACGTTCATCTGTCAGTCTGTCTTTTTTTTTGCGCCCGAAGCAAATATGGGCAACCCTCCGGAAAGCGGGGGAGGGAGGCGGTGAATGCTCATAGCATACCACGCAGCCGGCTGCGTGGTTATGTGGAGACTTTTACCCACTAAACACCGCCTTTTAGGGACTGGCTTAACGGTCTAACTAGAGATCTCTAAGCCGTATACGGACGCGACCCTCCTTGGCAGAAAGGAAGGCGCAGTCTGTCTGTCTGTGCGCCGTAGCTCTTAAACGGGTGAACCGATTTGGGTGCGGTTTTTTTTTTATTTAAAAGTAGGTGGTTCTTAGACATGCTTTATCAAAAGTCGGTTCAGTCATTTGAACATCATTAGCTTTTTTCATTACGGGGATTTTAAAATTTACAATTTAAGTTACTGACATTCCTTATGATGCGTGCATAGAAAATCTAATCAGTTGTTCTTATATTCTCCACATACATAATTATAATCATCTTGATGTAAGAGATTTAGTTTAATTCAAATTAAATCTTACCCGAACTTTGATTAACATAACGTGCTCTACCATGAAATATGAAGGCACTCGCCATCGTTCCGAATACTGATATTTCATTCCAACAAAGTCCCATTAAGATTAAGTTTTGAACATTGTAACTACTACGCCTGTATGATAACCGTATGGTTCACTGGCCGCCTCTGCGCCTGATTCTATCAATTATCTTAGACATAATAAGCATATAGGCAGTACAGAGGCGGCCAGTGAACCATACGGTTATCATACAGGCGTAGTAGTTACAATGTTCAAAACTTAATCTTAATGGGACTTTGTTGGAATGAAATATCAGTATTCGGAACGATGGCGAGTGCCTTCATATTTCATGGTAGAGCACGTTATGTTAATCAAAGTTCGGGTAAGATTTAATTTGAATTAAACTAAATCTCTTACATCAAGATGATTATAATTATGTATGTGGAGAATATAAGAACAACTGATTAGATTTTCTATGCACGCATCATAAGGAATGTCAGTAACTTAAATTGTAAATTTTAAAATCCCCGTAATGAAAAAAGCTAATGATGTTCAAATGACTGAACCGACTTTTGATAAAGCATGTCTAAGAACCACCTACTTTTAAATAAAAAAAAAACCGCACCCAAATCGGTTCACCCGTTTAAGAGCTACGGCGCACAGACAGACAGACTGCGCCTTCCTTTCTGCCAAGGAGGGTCGCGTCCGTATACGGCTTAGAGATCTCTAGTTAGACCGTTAAGCCAGTCCCTAAAAGGCGGTGTTTAGTGGGTAAAAGTCTCCACATAACCACGCAGCCGGCTGCGTGGTATGCTATGAGCATTCACCGCCTCCCTCCCCCGCTTTCCGGAGGGTTGCCCATATTTGCTTCGGGCGCAAAAAAAAAGACAGACTGACAGATGAACGTACATATCTGTCAAAATTACAACACCCCTCTTTTTAGTCGGGGGTTAAAAAGGTATTTCGCTTCGCAATGAACACTAATTTTAAGTGCGTTGTAAAGCATGTTAAATAATCAAAATGCATATACATTTCTAATCTAATCCTATTTATATCCTGCGCACATAGTATATGGGGTTATCTTCCTATCTTTCTTCCTCCATTTTCTTTACATTGAAAAAAGTTATGAGTTAAATGGAACACATTATTCTTTTAAATTGGACTCTTGATAACATCGTTGCAATTCTACATATTATATACTCGTATAAACAATTTATATTTGTGATTACAATCTTTCCTATAAAGCAATATATGAAGAGGGTCCATATTCAGCATTGTACATACTAACGAGTACATTCTACATTAACTTTCATTTAATATTGTCATTTAATATTCATAGCCGACAGATATCAATTCGCTTAGGATAGTATTTCTTTGCTTCGACTGACAATAAATCTGGTGTGCCGCAAGACGATATATTTTCTCCTACTATGTTTTCCATATTTATAATCTATATTTTCTCAGTTGTACGCTTTACAAAAACGAAATGGTAACCCAGAAGCTATAAGAAAATGGCCGTGGAATATATATGAGATATGGTGTTTCAATTAATCCAACTAAACGTAAAATGATTGTCTTAGGAAGTTTTATATTGCTGGCTTAGGTTGATTTTAAAAATCGTTCCTGAGCGTTTTATTAAAACATAATAAAATACTTACAGAGGCTGTAATCTATGGAATGGATGAATGTAATACAGTAGCTACTTTTGGAAATCAAGTTCTTTATACATATTCAATATGTTTAATTTTGTGGTGAATACTTTACATTTTTTTTAATTCTATGTCAGTCACATTTACAAAAATACAGAAATATCGCCGTTTGGTTGGCGATTGAAACTGCTGTCTGTCATTGGTAGCAGAACCATTCTGCTAGAGAAAACACCCCGTTTCCGATCAAACTGTACAAACATTAAGACTAAAATATTATTAAGTTAGATTAGCCATACCCAACCTTACCATCCGCCCCGGCATTGCACGGGTGACTTCTGGATCTCAACAACAGCGCCACCTACCAGATCCAAATGTAAATCTAACCCACCTAGGGACCCTTTCAAACACACAAAAACTTTCAACAAAATCGTTCGAGCCGTATTTGAGTGTTAGCCACATTCACGGACAGTCATTGGTTTTTATACAGGGTTATTTTTCAAATAGTAGCTAAATATTAAACTTAAGATCAAATGTATATATAATGATATAACGCTATTGCAGGTTTTGAAAATACGCGTATATAAGGCTTCTACTTTTATTAAGCTATTGCATAGCTTCTATCGCGGGCCTTGAGCGCGGGGACCGAATCCAGAAATTTATTCCGTAACGAAAAAACCTCACGCTCCCCACTCCGACGGGCACGGAGGTGTGGCTTGAAGGCCGTGCATTGTCTACCGTCGTTTCTTTTCGGAAGTCTTCGACACGGTGTTTGTGTGCGTGCAACTAGACTCTACGAAGCTCGCACGAATCGAGACAAAAGCAGAAATCGGACGAATACATAAGTAGCTGTTTATGAGAAAGTATATAGGTGTATAGGTATTTATGTACAACAGTGAATAGCTGTACTTGTAAAATTTGTGTATAAAGTGTTTTGAATATGAATGAACAAAGTGCATTTATTATTTATTTATTTGACAAAAGAAAAAAAATTGTTTTCTTATCGGTCACCACGCTCAAAAAGTGTAACTTGAATTAATATCAAAGAAAAAGAAATACTGCATAAGTAAAATAAAAAAATATTTATAATTGCATAAGTTAATACAAAATGCTATGCAATAGCTTTACCGCGGCAGTCTCCGAGTGCCACACGTCTTTTTTTTAAATTATCTTAAGTTAAATGTGTTTTATGGGCGACAACGTTTTTGCCTTCCGATCGACCCTTACGAATGTGTGCGAACGCAGTAAAATTAGTTAAAATAGTTCATTCCCACGCATTTTGAATTTAAAAGATAAAAAACTAGAATGTTTGAGATTTTTTAAATTAATTTTTCTTCACCATTTGCCTTTATTATTTATTCTGAATCTTCTCTGCAAATTCGGCCGGTTAATGCAAAACAACCCTGTTTATAGAGATATGTACGAGTAAAACTGTTTATATCTTGTGTTTTGACAAAAATTTATTACTATAATAATATTTGAAAATTACGGAACTTATTTTTTATAGAATAAGGGCGACAAACGAGCACTAAGTCCACCTAATGGTAAGTGGATATCGTGGCCCATAGACATCTACATTTATCCTCGATTAATAATCAAAACGCAGATGGCTTGTCACCCCCGAGGACTAAGCTGGAATGCCTCGTTTCCAGTAAAAAACGGTCTACGGATCTCTACATTCACCATACGAATCACAGCAGTATTAAGCTGCTATTTTCCCCAAGCCGACCCATACGTGTTACAACCATAATATAGCTGCAGCGTGGCGCTACCACATATAAATCATCATCTATATTTTATTTATTTGTTATTGCTTTATAGCAGTACAATTGTTCGTGTAGTGGTGGCGTAATGGGGTCCATCACCACATCTCGTCACACAATTGTCGGAACAGGTCCCCAATTAGTATTAAGGGGTGACAACGCATCTGCGTTTTGATTATTAATCGAGGATAGATGTAGATCTCCATGAGCCACAGCATACACTTACATTCAGGTGGACTGTGTGCTCGTTTGTCACCCTAATTCTATAAAAAAAAGATGAATATATAACATTTCCACTCATCATATTTATTACAGTAGTGTATATTTTAGATCCACTAAAATATACACTACTGTAATAAATATGTGCATATTAAAATATCTAAAAGGATATTTTTAAAATAAATCTATCGAAAATCGAAATATTGTTAAAATTTGTCGGCTCAAACTCCGTTTAAAAGAATAAATGCAGCCGTTAAGTGGTGAAATATTGATTGCACGTTTCGAGTAGAAAACTCGATAGAATGCACTATTCTCGAACTCTGATAAAAGTTCAAACAACGAAACTTATGGTTCGCTAACTACTTCTTCTGAATTCTTTCTAAGATGCATCGGCTGTAGAATGGTTTTTAACAAGTCTGCCCGCATGGTTACTTTCAATCGCAATGCAATTTAAATTAATGCGGATGCTCACTTATTTGTAAGTTAATATCATATAACTAAAATATTTTTATGGTCTTTATCATATAATTTGTTCTTATTATTGGTTATGATACAAAAATACTTACAACAATACCAGAAGAAGTAAATAAAATATACTGCGTCACTGTAGCAGTAAGTTTGTTCCATTTTGAACGTTATCTACGTGCCAAACTACAGGCTGTGAAACATTTAAAACATTCCATCTGAGTTCTCACTGGCAATACGTCTGTAGGCCTCTTTGTTTAAAATTGGTTGTTGTTTTCGCCTGAAGTAACCACTTACCTTCAGATAAACTGTAAGTATATTTACGAGTATACCGTATCCTTTCTGTACAGTAGCTTGATAGCATCAATGCAGTTAGTAGTAGTATGTAAAATCAACTGTTAAGATCGATGTTTTTTATTAACTTTGTTCCAAAAGAAAACTTTACGACCTATATTTATAGGAATTACATCTTCTGATGGACTGCCTGCTTAACGAATCTGAGCAATTTCAGAGATTCCTTCTTGCTTCTCTACTAAAGTACAAAAATACACTAAAAATATTTGACACAACCGTTACCAAGGACAGATGTTCTTTTATTATGAGTATTTTTTTAATAAGATAGTGTGACAAATGAGCACACAGTCCACCTAATTGTAAGTGGTTGCTGTGGTCCATAGACATCTACATCTATCCTTGATAACGAATCAAAATGCAGGTACGTTGTCACTCGTGATTACTAAGATGGAATGCATCGTTTCCAGTAAAAAGCGTCTCCGGTTATCTTCACTCACCATACGAAACACAGCTACTATTTTACGCTAGTATTCAGTGAGAGAATGGTCCTTCCCTGGTCGAGCTGACCCTTCACCACGTATAAAAAAACTACGACTTGGACCCTTCCACTTAACGAAATAGAAGAAAATATTGGATTAGAGCGAGTGCTATAGTATGAGCTTATGGACGCCACTGAAGTTCGTTGTCTGCTTGGGTGATAGAACCACAATATGTCTGCCATACTAAATATATATGCCAAATAATATGATCAATAACATATATAAATTGCAGCTTTACTGAAATAATGGAAGTAATTAAAAAATATTGTACCTAATTGTCTGCCTTGACCTTTATAATGTCATAGGTGTCTACCAATGTTATTTCTCGGTAATTTTATTGAATATTTCAAGATAGCAAAGCGGCAGACTTATTACCTTCACTATTTCTTCGGTCAGGTAGGTAAAGGGGATTAACTAAAAAAAACGTGAAGCTTATTGCAATACCGTAAGTCTGTCGTTCACTGGTTCTTAGACCAGAATATTTTCAATTAGTAATTATTATTTCGACCAGATTGGTTTGATTGTGTATTGCGTAATTTAATTTACTTGTATATTCTACTTCCTATTTGTTTTTGTTTCATTTTGAGATAATAGTGATCACCTACGAGTAACTGTGAGTGTTGCATTAGACATCGTTACTTAAAGCAAATTAACTCGGCCGCGAACTTATAGTAACTTTATATCAAATTAGTTTCTGCAGAAGTGCTGCGCTTCTTCCACTGTAATTAACTGACGCGGGTCGAACAACCGTCGAAAGAATTACTAAGTTTTGAAAAAGCTACTTACGTTAAAGAACTGGTAAATGGCTTTACACGTAAAGATTTAACTTTTCTTTCATTATTATAATCGCCAGGGTTACCTCTTAAAGATAATAGCTTCGCGATAAATTGATTTGTGTTTTTTTTTATAAAATATTAACAATGCTATCAACATCACCAATATTTCCTTTGACCACTCTTGGTAAGCTTAAAACGCTTGTGTTAGCAGTGGTTCACCACAGTAGTCGAAAGGTGGATTGGAACCCATAACCTTTTGAGTTCGCGGTCCACCCCTGCCATTAGGTTGGGAATGGGGTGGATGCTTCCAAGCTGTTTCTAAAATAAATTTTGTAAATGTTTTGTAACCATTGACATTAAAAAATTTATTTAAAAAGAGTCCCGGTGCGTTTCTTACTGGTTCTTCCCAGGACAGAGTTTTTTTTTCGAACTAAAGTAAAAAAATTACTTTTAGTAAGAATTATTTGTAACAAAATAAAAAATTATTCTATTCTTTTTTTTCATTCTAGGCTACTGTCGCTTATTCTTATTCCATTTTCTATGCTCAATTGACAGAATACCTCCCCCTTTATACGTGGTAGAGCCATGCTGCAGTTATATTAGTAGTAGTAGTAGTGGAAGGACCACGCTCTAAGAGAATACCTGCGTAAAATAGTAGCTTAATGGTGTTGTGTTTCGTATGGTGAGTGTAGAGAACTGGAGATCATTTTTACTGGAAACGAGGCATTCCATCTTGGTCAACATTGACAACGCATTTGCATTTTGATTTGTGATCGAGGATAGATGTAGATGTCCATGGGCCGCAACAACCACTTACCATGAGGTGGACTGTGTGCTCGTTTGTTACCCTATCGTATAAAAAATACCCACTTAATAAACATAAAATAATCACATCGGTCACGAAAACCAGAGTACATGATGTGGACTATTTTTTACTGATGTCACTAGTCATATTTAGAAGTATGGCGATAAAATAGCCCAGGAAACATAATAAAATAAATAAATATTATTCGGCAGTGAATTTTTTCCTGGCTGCTAATAATGGTGAAGCATCCAAAGTTAATTTTCTTGAAATTCTCTCATTTCCTATTGGTTTTAGGTTGTCCACATACAGGTCTTAAAAGCTAGCACACATGTATTAGATTTTGTCGTAGACTACTGAGATAAGTAATAAATAATATGAATATGAATGAAAAAAAAAACAAGGTTTCAAATTTAACGTTTTTAAGTCAAAAATATTTCAATAGTCACAAATCAATAACTTTGAAAGTCCACCTTCGATAAAACCAAGTTCCATATAATTTGTAAGTTACATATTATTGTGTTTCGGTTTAAAGGATGTCTCTCATTCTTTTATTTAACTATTGTAAAGTCTTTGTTACCTCTGTCTGTCACTCGGGTGTGATAACGCGCCTGTAGCTTCCTTTTTTGATGGTGGTTGTTATATGTTAAGTAGCAGGTGTGTATGGACTAAATTTACCACTTGTCATCAGATGAACTGTCGGCTCGTTTGTCACTCTAATATTATTAAAAAAGATTTAAAATTCGTCTAATATATAGTAAAATTAAATAAATCACTCTTGTTTATCATTCTATTTGATAGTAATAAACCTGACTTGTGTTAAAGTCGAACAAAGACATATCTTGTAAGCATCTGCGGCGAGTTTCATTCACTGCTTAGCAATTCTAAGTTCAGCTTAGAAGTTCCAATCCTACTAATGTGTCTGAAGTGGATACGAAAAATGAACTCTTCCAGCCAGTATTCAAGACAGCGCCGACGTTCATCGAAAATTTTAAATCAAATACCCTACAGTGTCATTATAAAATAAAATATCATTAAAAGTTAAGTATTTATTATTGGTAATTCTGTGATAGGTGATATTAAAAGTCATTATAAAAGGTAAAAATATTTCATTTGTTAGCATTATAACTAGTTTTTCTGGTTTCACCTGATCATTTTTAATATATATTTTAAAGTTAGATCGTTTTACAGTTGTTTTAGAGCTCTCATGTGGGTACGAACATGCAATTTGTGTTCCAATTTTCCAGTTTAATTCTGTAGAAGTAAGTCGTTCGAAAAGATAAGTTTTGAAGTCTTTGATTTACTATAAGTATTCCAATAAGTTCAAATCCAAAATAAAAAAATGATTGTTAGTTGCGTATATATATATATATATATATATATATATATATATATATATATAATACGCAATTACCTTGGATATTGATATGATGCAATATATATTGGACGTTAAAAATTGCAAACTTTGCTGATTACTTTCAGCTGAAGAAAATGTTTTTCAGTATCGCGGAAAACATGCTTTAGTTATAAATTAATTAAAGCTGATGTTATATATAGGTACACGAATCAACTTTGTACTATTCATATCACCGACCGACCGACCCACTGACGTAAATACTGGCGACCAGGTTTTTCTTTGGAGTGCCAACACCTTCATAATATCTTGATAATTATGTTCTTAAGGCTGAGCGACGGCACTCACATATCATCAGACAAACTGCGTGATTTTTAGTTGTCAATTCAATATAAAAAAACATTCATACGGTTAAAAAACTTATTTATAAATATATATTCGTAATCAGTCAGCGGTCACACGCAACAATGTCCGTTGATTTGTTTGTGGTCTACCGATAATATTACAATTAAATTATAAAATGTAATAAGTGTTAAAAAAACTTCACCAACACGCATTGATCATGCTAGGATCCTAGTGATAATAGGTAAAAATCTCATTAAGTTATTGTAACATCAATAATTCTTAATACGTTTCCAAAATTTCAGAACATTTAGACATCTGTAAGTGGGTGAAAGCTCAATTACGAAATTTCATAGATATTTACAGGTCAGACAAAAGGAAAACGTGTAAAATATATAATTATAATTATTTAATTATTTATGTTTATGAGTCTATTTTAAGTAAAATCAAGTCTTTAAAGTGAATGTTCGGTTCCTAAAAGAATAACAGTTATAAAAAATGAGGTAATTCACAAAATTCTACATATACGACTATGCACCTTATAACAAAAATTTGCAAACCGACTTAGAGATAAAAATAAATAAAATTGTTTCCGCATCGTCTTCCGAAATCGGTGCTTATACTAGTGTATCGAAGAATCAAAGTTCTGATTATGTGGATTTTTTTATTTCTTTTAGTTCTGAAGGCAATTTGTACTTTTTATTAAAATATTTATTATTTTACACTTTTGTGTTTTCTAATAAATATCACAAGTTCGATTTATTCCTTGTTTTGACATCCTTAGGGATGGAGCTATTTTTCAAATTTATATAGAACTATCCCTGAAAAAAAAAATTACTCAGTTTAGCCATTCCCGATCTCTAATCGAAATCTTCGAACATGCTTAAAAAACCTACGCGTCGAATAGAACCTTATCGTTTCTTGATCTCGGTTACAAACAGAAGCTTATATAAAAAAAAATAATCAATCGCGGTACAAAAGACTGAAGTGTCCGATACGAACTCGAATCCGGCTGGAATTAGAGCGATACATTACAAGAACAGTCGGAATATGATCGTTCATTTTAATTCATCATGATGATAGTGAAAAATTTTATGTGCTAGCAAAGAAGCACTAACTCGTCCTAAAATACAAATATGCGGGCCCGTTCTTCTTTCTCATCTAATCTTTTCTCTTCTTCATTAAAGCGAGGTATATCGCATCGCACCCATACGTAATTCTTTGAAAGTATTAAAAATTTATTTATTTAAAAATTATAAAGATATACGACCAATCGTCGCAGTTTTTTGAAGAGTTGTTTTTAATAGCATTGGGCATTTTTCGTCGTATAATGGCGGCGTTACTAAACCCACTATCCCATATCATTTTGTTGGTGTCACACACCAGGTGTATGGTAATGTAAACCGGGCCTTAATCAAATGAAATGATTAAGGCCCGGTTTACATTTTGTGAAGTGACAAGTGCGAGTGGCAAGTGAGAAGTGGTAAGTGATAAGTGCGTATTTTATTCGCACTTATCACTTGTCACTGCCCGTTCGCACACACAAAGCACTTGTCATTTGTCAGTTGCACTTGCTACTCGCACTTGTCACTTCTCAAAATGTAAACCGGGCCTTAAACAGGAAATGGTCAGTAGCATCTTGACATCAACTCAATATAATAAAAATGGCGATTTACAATCCGCCTGCTATGCGTGTCAACTGTGGCAAATATCTGCAGCGTGGCTCTACCACGTGTGATTTAAATTATCATCTCATTTTTATATTTTTTTATAGAAGAGGCAAACGCAAACGACGCGGCAAACGAGCATGCGCCTCACCTGATGTTAAGTGACTACCGCCGCCCATGATCAACCGCAACACCAGGGGAATTGCAGGTGCGTTGCCGGCCCTTTAGAAAGCAGTAAGCTCTTTTCTTGAAGGTCCCCAGGTCGTATCGATCCGGAAAAACCGCCGGTGGTAAACTATTCCACAGAGAGGTCGTACGTGGAAGAAAACTCCTAGTAGTGGACCGCCGAGCATCCAGATGGTGTGGATGGTATCGGGACGTTTGCCGCGTAGTGCGTTCACAAAATTTGACGGCTGGGATTAATCCGAACAATTCCTCAGAGCACTCCCCATGGTATATGCGACAGAAAATGCAAAGAGATTCAACATTTCGATTCAACAATCGAGCCGATCGGAAAGCACTCGGTCGTCGACGATTCGAGCCGCTCTGTGCTGGATGCGGTCAAGTGGAAGGAGCTGGTACTGGGGAGCCGCAGCCCAGAGATGGGAACAGTATTCCATGTGCGGCCGATCCTGCGCCTTGTAAAGTTTCAGGCGGTGTGCCGGCATGAAATACTGTCCCGCTCTGCTGAGAACGCCAAGCTTTTTAGAGGCCAATTTGGCCTTCTCTTCCAAGTGATCACGAAACTGCACGTCACGCGTTCGTATTTTTTAATACTCAAAATCTAATTTAATTTTAAATTGAAAACCAACCAGGTCTATTAATACATAGTTATATAATATAATACAAAGTTAGATAGTCAAATATGCTAATATGTTTCACACCATCCACACTATTAACAAAATCTTATTCGAGATAATTCACATTATTAGTTGCCTTAATAAGCGTTAATAAACATTGTTATTTTAACTGTGACTGCTTCGGTCTAATGGTTGTAAGCGCGACTGGTGTGTTATGCGGTTCAAATCCTGGGAGTTTCAACCCTGTTATTTGGAAAGCATAAAAAGCACTTGATCCTGCCTCTGATATTTCTCCGGTCTTGTCGGATTTCTTTATCCTCGGACTATGAGAGTGAGGAAATAGAGAGTGCTCTTGTGTTTCTGCATTCAATCGTGCTCTTTAATCCTGTGCTGCGCAAATGCCTAGTCTCCGTTAAAACTGGTCGCCTTGGCCGAAATTAGGCCTGTACAAAACTAAAATATTAATTGCCCTCGAACGTTATAAACTTATTTTATGTCTTTGGTTATATAGCCTTGGAGCATTCTTCTTTAAATCAACGTAGTTTTCTTTTCTTCCTCGCACAACTTTCTAGTGGAATCAACTACCACCAGCGAATTTTCTGGACCGATAAGACTTAGGGAGCTTCAATAAAAGACCCTAATCGTTTTTAAAAGTCCATTTACCATCCGACGAACATGCGAGTTTGTCCCCTCTCATATACAAAAAACTGCTTGTATTTTTTCTTTTAAAAATTTACATGCACGTTTTACATTGTGAGACCATAGTGAATATTACAATATTATTTACATATTCTTAAATTCAAAGTACATCAAAGATATTTCAAACTAGCTTTTGTGTCTGCCGCGAATCGAAGACGATTGGTGTCGATTTTATGGTGATAAGGTTGGCGCATTCTAAATGTATCAATAAAGCTTACGTCACTGTCTAACTTAATATAATGTTAAGTGTTATTGTAAATTGTAGTTTCAGAATGGAAAACAGCTGTTGACTTTGCTTTTCTTTCCACAACAACGTCTTGATCTAAAAGTGCTGTCGTCTTTGTCTCGATACCTATATTATAGTGGTACTTGCTTAAGTATTAACGTTCTTTAGTGGCTTAAATATTAATATTCTCCCAATATAATCTATCTAGTACGTCGTTTAGGTGGGTTCCAAATATCATCCAGTACATCGTACCTGTATATCGTTTAGGCGAGATACAACTGTATTATGAAATCATACAACAATACAAGGCATAATAAAAATGTTGTACATCCGACTATAATATAAATAATATGAGAACATCATCAATGTAGTCGAAGTTTTTTTCATAGGATAAGGTGACAAACGATCACACAGTCCACCTGATGGTAAGTGGTTGCTGCGGCCCATAGACATTTACATCCATCCTCGATTGCAAATCAAAATGTAGATGCCTTGTCACCCGTGAGGACTGAGATGGAATGCCTCGTTTCCAGTAAAAAGGGTCTCCGGTTCTCTACACTTATCATACGAAACACAGCAGCATTAAGCTACTATTTCACGCTGGTATTCTGTGAGAGCGTGGTCCATCCCCGGTTGAGCTGACCCATTAGTACTACAACTATACTACTAATATAACAGCAGTATGGCTCTACCACATATAAGTTAATTAAATACGCATTATTACGGATTACTCAAAATCTACTGATCAGATATTGATCAAATATTTATGTGGGACCACAGCAACAGCTTTCAAATAAAAAAATAAACATCAAAATCGGTTTACCGAGAAAAAAGTTCTGAGGTAACACAAAAACTAATACTCATATCCTTTCTGCTCTCTAATGCGTTTTATTTAATATATCAAGTCCTCCCTATCTTAAAGAAGGTAGGGAGGCCTTAAAGAACGTTTCCAATTTCTTAGCTCCTCTCACAAACTTTCCCTTCGATCCTTAGAAAACCTTTCCCTTCTATGTTCCTTGCACTCTTCTACATTTTACAGTAAATCTTTTTCAGTCCTTGGAGTTAAGCTTTGGAATTCCTTACCATCAAGTATAAACTTTGATTACGAATCAAAGTGCGGATGCGTTGGCACCCGTGAGGATGAGGACTAAGATGGAATGCCTCGTTTTATAGTAAAAAGGGTTTTCGGTTCTCTACACTCACCATACGAAACACAGCAGCATTAAGCTACTATTTTACGCTAGTATTCAGAGAGAGCGTGGTCCTTCCACGGTCGAGCCGACCCATTCGTGCTACAACTGTACTACTAATATAACTGCAGCATGGCTCTACCACGTATGAAGTTTTTTTGTTTTTATTCTATGCCTACTAACACTGCTAGTCATCCATTTACTTACTTTATAAATAAATAAATAAATAATATTTATTTATTTATTCTTTTTTGTACACCACAATACAGAAACATCAATATAGTTAAAACTAATTAAAGTATGTACAATAGGCGGTCTTATCACTGAAAGTGATTTCTTCCAGACAACCTTTGCGTAGAGGAATGTTGCAAACAAAAGTTACAAATAGAGGGGGGCATACAAAACAATAATAATAATAAAAAGAAAATACAATAATACATACAAATAAAAATAAGTGAAAGTTATATATAAAATATCATATAATAGATTAAATGAAAAGAGTACGAGAAAGGTAAAGTAATTTATCTAATAGCATTCTAAATAATACGATTTAACAAGAATTTTGAAAGAGTGAAGAGATTTAGCACGACGAATATAGAGAGGTAAGGAGTTCCACAATCGCACAGCGGTTACGGTGAAGGATTTCTTGAAAAAGGAAGAAGAGTGCAAAGTTGTTATGTCTCAAAATCTTATAAAACAACATTTTATAGACAATGAAAGATTTTTTTTTATTGTACACACATACACACATGAACATACACACGCACATGCGCGGACACATAGATCAGAGAGAGAGAGATGCACAGTTTTGTTTTCTTTATCAAAATTATTTAATTTTATAGTAGTATTTTTACGGCTCAAACTTTCTCATTGTCGGTCGATTTATATAGGTAAGTTAAAAATGTATAAAGTAGATCCGTTATTGGTTGTATGTTTATTTCTTAAGTTCTTTTACGTTGTAATTAGTATTGTGGATATTATAATAAATTTATTAAAAAAACTTACCTTAATTTTTTTTAATCTACCAAATTATGAAAAAAGAAAAAAATGTGTTGATAATGATAGAGAAACACATAATTAATTTGGCGTCAGTATCACTTTAGAGCTTTTGTTTACTGGCTAACGTGTTTTATATAAAAATAAAATACAGATCCAACATTATGCATGCTCGTAGTTATCCACAAAATGTCTCGAAATGAAGTTTAATACCACTCCAGTCTGGTTTTATGGGGGGAATATTTTTGTCTGCGTCTGTTGCATTTACGCTTTGTAGCATATAGGTGCTTAAGTCAAGTGGGATAAAAATCTTGAATCGTAGGAGAATATTCTTTCTGACTACACATGGTTTCGGCACGTAAAATAAAAACGCTAAATCTTATACGTTATATAAAATACAGATTAAATATTTAATGAAGAAATTCGGAGTCTTTCGGTTGTATCTAAGGTTTGAACGTCAGAAACTTATTTGGCATACATTTTTGGGCGCCATGTAAAATATAATGTTAAGTGCATTACATATTATGTTTTTTTTTATTTTGTAAAGTTGTAGTTGTAGAATAAAATTACAATCCCCTTGATGGTACAAATTCGTTGTCATCTCTGAGCACACGGTTGAACTCATTGTGATTTGTAAGTGGATACTGTATGCCAACATTGCCACACTGCTCTGCCAAATACATACGTGTTGACACCCCTGATAACTTAAATTAAATGCTTTGCTACGGGTTAAAAGGTTGTCGGTACTCTTCACTCATAATAAAAAAAACACAGCAACTATCATGTTGTTGCTATATTAAAAATGAAATTCTGATCGTCGCTTCTTATTGAAGTTTTTAATATTTTTCTTCTCCTAGAAGCGTCGTTTTATTAAAGTCGTCAAAGTCCTCTCACATTTTTAAAATAAAATGAAAATTTAGTCTTATAATATAATTTGTCTTTTACAATAGTTCTCTTATAGATTTTTATGCTACTAAACTAAAATCATCACGATTAGAAAACAGATGGAGCGTGCAGGATATTTTCATCAAACCAAATCGAAGCTCAATTTCGAAAGCTACTCGTGTCTGCCACCTGTATTAAGCCAATGTGAAGTTGGACGTCGCGTTGGAGCAGAGTAAATACCCTTTGAATTGGATTCCTATTTGCAGTAAAATAGCTTAGTCGTGCATTACTTTAGGTATTACTGTATTAATTATAATTATTGTCATTATAAAATATTTAGTACCTTTATATTTAGTTTCTTTTATATTACTGTATTTTTAATTCCGTATTTTTGTATATTTATACGTGGTAGAGCTATGCTGCAGTTATATTAATAGTATAGTTGTAGCAAGAATGGGTCTGCTCGACCGAGGAAAGACCACGCTCTCACAGAATACCGGCGTAAGTAGTAGCTTAATGCTGCTTTGTTTCTTATGATGAGTGTAGAGAACTGCAGACCCTTTTTACTGGAAATGAAGCATTCCACCTTAATCCTCACGGGTGACAACGCATCTGCATTTTAATAATATATATAATAATATTCCACAGCTATCACACAACGCCATCTAGTCCGAAGCTAAGCAGTGCTTGTGTTATGGGTACTAGACAACTGATAAACATACTTATATATTTCTAAATACATAAATATTATAGATAAATTACACCCAGACACAGAACAAATGATCGTGCACATCACACAAACATTTGTCCTGGGTGGGAATCGAACCCACGACCTGCGGCTTAGCAGTCAGGGTCACTAACCACTAGACCAACAGGCCTGTCAAACGATTTTGATTCGTAATCGAGGATAGATATAGATATCTATGGGCCACAGCAACCACTTGCCATTAGGTGGACTGCCATAGCGGTGAATAACATATTATCAACGACTATATATCCATTCCGGCTACACACCAGTAATTTCTGGATCTCGATAACGGTGATTGTTTACTTTGTAGAGCCACGTTGCAGCTATATTATAGTTTTAGCTTGAATGTATCGGCTCGACCGGGGCAGTATTACACTCTCACAGAATACCAGCGTAAAATAGATGAAATGCTGCTGTGTTTCGTGTGGTGAGTGTAGAGAACCGGAGACCCTTTTTACTGGAATCGAAGCATTCCATCTTAGTCCTCAGGGGTGACAAGTGACAACGCATCTGCATTTTGATTCTTAATCGAGGTTAAATGTGGATGTCTATGGGCCACAGCATCCACTTATTACCAGGTGGACTGTGTGCTTGTATGTCACTCAATGCTTTAAAAAAATAGCGCCACCTGCCGGGTCCTATTGTGAGTCTAAACCATTCAAACGCATAAATAAAATTTCATCAAAACGGTTCGAGCTGTTTTCGAGCTTTAGCGAGATAATGGACTGCAATTTTTTTTTATTTGTTGAGTTAAGTTCTTTTATATTTAGATTTCCAATATTGGAAGACCTGTGCTGTAAGACGTGTTAAATATTATCTCTTAAAAAAAATATAATACTTAGTTTTAAAACTTTGCACTTGAATATAATAAACTCTAAATATCCCATATGCAATTCATATGGTACATTTACAGTTGAAAAGCAAATAATAACATTAACTAAAAACATGTATGAAGCATTTATCGTAATATACCAATAAGTATTAAATGTTCTCGCGCGATATATTTCGAAAGCTTTCGGACCGTTCCACAAAGCACTAGACGTATCGGATTTCAATTGCTTCTAGTATTTGAATAGCCAACTGTATAATTTATCGTATCTATAGAGATTTCTATTGAAATATTAATATATTTTGTTGTTCTGACGGTTCGAATGATTTTCGATCGATTGATTGAGCCGGACTTGTTTCCGTAGCTCTATGTCTAAGATAGTATTCTGCGTGTGGGTGGGTTATAATATTATTCGAGCCGCCTGAGCTCATCGAGGAATCTTAGTAAGTTTTTATATAGCACACAAACTCGGGAAATGGTTCAGGCGCACAAGATACTTATCTCTATGACTGGTAACCGTCGGACAGTCAAGTAGAATGTGGGCTGCCGTTTCCTCACCACAAAGTGCAGTCTACAACACCTACTGCAAACTGATGTTTTTAAATAAGTTATGTTCTGCTATATCACGAGAGACTCGTTTAATGTTATAGCTTGGTTAGTCTGAGTAACCTTTTAGAAATGTTGCTGTTAATATGTAATTGGAACAACAAACCCCGCGCTTACGCGCTTGCTACTTTCAAGCTTAAGTTCCGAGTTCATAATATTGCTATTTAGGGACTAGTGCCGCTAAGCTGGGTGAAATGTTGCGGCCCGAATAATTTCCTCACCCTCGTTGGTGTGATTGCTGACGTCGCTCGGATCATATAAACACCCTGGTAAACGGTGGTGTGAATTTCTAGCGGCATTTTTTTACGTATATTTATTTTTTTCCGAAATAGAATGTGACATAGTTTTAGATCCACCAGTGAGTTCATGAGTTTTCTGATTTTTAAATAGTTGATGTTCAAATAATTAGCGATTTAAAGTTTTTAGTTTTTAGGATGCTAGCGTAGCCATAGTATTTATTTATTTTTTGGAAATGTTTACTTACAATGTTTTACTTTACTGTCGAGGCCGTGGTAAATCAATACTTAAAGCTGCAATTAATAGCTTAATGAGTGGGGAGCCTAAAACCCATTTTATTTTCGTTGATTCTGTTTTAAAAGCTTCCACTCGGCATAGCCCGAACACTAAAAGGAAATATCTAAGTAGAGGAAGATATTCAAATTTTTCCCGAAAGTAATAAGCACTCAACCTCGGCAAAAATGTGAGTGCTTTTAATTACAAATTAGTTAACTTTGCATTTTCGTTGTGATGTAAATCCGTTTCTTCTTATTATATAAGTAAAAAGTTTGCTTTAATATTGAGCTTTTAGTAATTTTGTAAAATCATTTCAAAGTATGATATCTGTAGGTTTAGTAATTATTATATTATTAAGAAAATCCATTACCCCTTTTCAACCCGTGAGGATCGTAAGAGGCAATTTTTGGAGATGCTAGGAACATGTGTACTTGACGGTGTATAAAACCTTTGTATTGAGATTGGAATCATTGTCGAAGGTACGGAAAATGTCCTTCTGACATCACCAGTCGACTTACCAAGCAAGGCTATTAAAACAATTGGTCCTCAACGGAGAGTCCCTATGTTCAACAATGAGCCGTTACTCAACGCGTAGATTGGCGACGGAATGTGACCTCAAAAGTATGAAAAGCTTGGTATTACGATCGCCTATCCGCACTCTTAAGTGTTGCAATTATGGCATTTTCTATATATTAGGACAACAAGTGGTTATTCGAAATGTAGCTCGAAAAGCCGGTAACCGATAAAAAGGAAAGGTCCTCGCGTGGCAGCTTCGTACAGGTAAGTAAAGTGTGGGGCTGCCCTAAATAAAGATGCAGGAAGTCGATCGGTGTAGGTGGCTAAGTTCTACGTCTTGTGGTATTAATTGGGGTAGGCCTATGTTCAGCAGTGGACTTGTGATGGAATGTAATGGGGATGATAGTGTTGATGCGAAGATGTAGACTGTGTATTGAGGCGTGAGCGTTAGTGAATCCTATTTGTTTGTTTTCTTTCCTATAACGTTTAATTTCTAGTTAATGCTTGGCTACGCAGCACACCTGGTGGAAAGTACACTGGCTTAGATAGATCAATCCTTCTTTTTTATTGCTTTACAATATTCAACAATCGTAGTCAACAAATATATTTTTAATATTGAGATTTGTAGAAATTCTGGTAGATGTCCGTCGTATTTATGTTGGGTACACAATATAAAGCACTCCTCACAACTTAGAATTGCAAAATATTCACAACGACCACTATCCATCGCGCTTCGATTTACTCGTAAAGAAGCACATCCTGTATATATCAATAGTAAATTGTACCTTCAATAAACTATTAGTATTTATTATATATTCAATACACTACTAGTATTTATTTTATTCATTAAACTTCAATATACACATTGTCAGTGTCTTACTAATTAACTTTTTCTGATAGAATAAGGGTGACAAACGAGCGCACAGTCCACCTTGTAAGTGGATGCTTTAGTCCATAGACATCTAAATTTATCCTCGATTAAGAATCAAAACGCAGATGTGTTGTCACCCCTGAGAACAAAGACGGAATGCCTCGTTTCCAGTAAAAAGGGGTCTCCGGATCTCTACACTTACCATACGAAATACTATGGTAGGTGTAGAGACATATAGTAGTTGTAGCGCAAATGGGTGGGCTCGTACGGCGTAGGACCACACTCTCACAGAATACCAGCGTAAAAACAGCGTGATACTGCTGTACTTCGTATGGTGAGTGTAGAGAACCGGAGACCCTTATTACTGAAATCCAGGCGTTCATTTTTTATACGTGGTAGAGCCATGCTGCAGTTATATTAGTAGTATAGTTGTAGCACGAATGGGTCGGCTCGACCGGGGAAAGACCACGCTCTCACAGAATACCAGCGTAAAATAGTAGCTTAATGCTGCTGTGTTTCATATTGTGAGTGTAAAGAATCGGAGACCCTTTTTACTGGAAACGAGGCATTCCGTCTTAGTCCTCACGGGTGACAACGCATCTGTATTTTGATTTGTAACGAGGATAGATGTAGATGTCTATGAGCCGCCACAACCACTTACTATCAGGTCGACTGTGTGCTCTTTGTCACCCTATCCTATAAAAATATCCATCTTAGTCCTCAAGGGTGACAACGCATTTGCATTTTAATTCGTAATTGAAGATAAACCTGGATGTCTATGGGCCACACCGATCACTTACCATCAGGTGGATTGTGTGCTCGTTCGTCACCCTATCCTATAAAAAAGTAGTTTTAAGATAATTCGTTAAAAATATTTGATGTTACCCTATGGTCCTTGAAAGCCTACGCCAAAATAGAGTTAGAAAAGTTATAATGTGTGGGGCTTGCCTCAAGGTGATATTCCTGGATAACGGCCTTGTATTAAGCTTATTGAACCAATTCAGCCTTTGATTCTATAAATATTTTATAACATACATGAAGTTAAATCGATAGATGTTGAGTTATTAAGGTCGCTGTCACATTACTTCGAATGATTCACCGCCTTTGCTTAGCACCATGTCATTATCGTCATAATCACAGCCCATTAAAAGCCCACTATCGAATATAGAATCTCCCCCATATATTTTTTCATAGGGGGCGGGGGGTACATTTGCATCGTTGGCCTTGTTGGCTGGTTGACCACAGTATTTTATTATTATTATTGTTGCGCGCTATAATTAATGCCTGCTACGTGGCGCTATGTGGTATATATATATATATATATATATATATATATATATATATATACATATATATACATATATATACATATATATATATATATATATATATATATATATATATATATATATATATTTCACGCACAATCCCTAACGGGGTAGCCAGAGAGAACAGATCGCCAAGTGTCACGATCCTTACATACCTCTTTCGCTTCTTTCAGGTTCATTAACTTCTTCATACATGCACGTCTAGGTATCCGAGTACTCTTGACCCTCCCCTCTTCGAGCAATTTGCTCACATGGTCTTCGAAAGTTAGTCTCGGTCTACCTCGACACCTTTTAATATTTACTTTCGCTCTATATATTTTCTTCACCATTCGGTCTTCACTCATTCGTTCAACGTGCTCAAACCATTGGAGTACGCCCCTATCAATTTTTGTGATAAGGTCATCTTTCAATCCTGCCATATTGCGAATCTCTTCGTTTCGCTTTCGATCGGCTATGGTAACATTTTACGAAGAGATCGCATCTCCACTGCAATCAACTTGCTTTTATGCTTCTTCTGGCATACCCAGGTTTCGCTGCCATATAACAAAGTCGGTACCAAAACTGCGTTATGTATTGCAAGGCGTGCACTCTTCACCACGCCTTGCCTTTTGACTAATGCATTCAGGGCACCATTGACTTTGTTTCCGGCAGCGACACGCCTATCCACATCTAAATCACATCTTCCATCCTATATATATATATATATATATATATATATATATATATATATATATATATATATACATATATATATATATATATATATATATATATATATATATATATATATATATATATAATTCAATGACTTAAAAAAACGTTATTTTCTTTCCTAAAATTTAAAAAGTTTCTGTCCGACACCGTCCGTAAATTCATGGATGCCCAGGATCACCCTATGCGCCCGAGTGACGTAATCACTGTAAAGATCACCGCCCGCGCTAGCTATCTACACAATATTCCAATAAAAACACAATAGGTACATATAACCTGTGATGTAACTTTTCCTTCATACTTTCATCCTGGCTTAGGACAGGCAAAAATTGAGGAATTAAGGAAAAATTGAGATTTTACTAAAAAAAATGTTGTTTTTTTCATTGAAGTTACGTTCTTTAAGTGAAACCCAACCACTGGTTTCAAGGATAACGGTGTTTACAACCTGTGTAAATATATATTTGGAGCACCGGATGGCGCTGTTGTCGAGATTTAGAAATCACATAAGGCCATTACTTTTTTTTTTAATTTTTATTGTTTAGACTAACCAATTGTTGCTATGAATAAAATTTGCCTTTTAACCATATAAGAAGAAATAGTACGAGTCTGAATCTGTATCAGAGCAGACATCTTAAAATTTTTAATTACTGATCGCTTTAAAAGTCACGTAGAAGCAAGAGATTTTCAATTACGAGCCAAGCACAATATAAAATCGCATTGAAGACATACTCCAGCAAGAATACGTAATAAGATGAGACCTCATGCGGTTTTTTTGTGTGAGTAGTTTTGTATGTAAAACTAAGCTCATAGAAATGAAATTATAATTTTTAAGCCTGTAGCTATAAGTTTTACCTACGGTAATTGTGACAAGTAATTACAATCACTTTCAGTCTGATCTCTAATTTTTGGAGACTACTTTGTAAATTATTTAAATAAAACAACATTTTTAGTTGTGACTTTACGTTATAAACCACACTCTACCAGAGGGCAGTCTTTCCGCAGCAATACCATAACGGTGAGGACACCAATCGAGGCTCGCAGAATGACCCAAGATAGTGTCCTGAGGACCCAAGATATTTGCCTGCGCCGTATTTTTTTATTTTGATGTGGTAGACCCACTCTGCAAGATGCGATAATTTTATGGTAAAATTGTCCGCCCTTGCCATTAATACAGGTCTTTGCATCTCTCTGGACAGACTTTAAGAGAAGTAACGTTTGAACAGGTCATGTTCAGATCTTGACGAGATGTGGGCCAGTCTACTACTCGAATGTACTCCGGAACATTTTTGTCAAGCCAGGTTTGAGTGGTTTGTGCCTTATGAACACGCTGAAAAGCATTATCCAAGACTGTCTACTTATAAAGTTTTGCCTAGGCCCATTGCATTGTGACCCTTGGTAGGACAAACAAACTGAACCATGGCTGATGTAGGATGACGACTACGTTGAAATTTTTCAACAAGTTTTTAGAGCTGTGAGTTATAAGGCTCTTAAAATTCAATTGTAACATTTAAAGATCACATTTTTCTGTTTTCCACCAGTAAACAACAAGCGTTTTAGTGCCGGGGACATGGCTTAAATCAGTCCTAGCAGATGGACTGCCTACTGACTGACATATTCCATGTATCGGCGGTGTACGAATCTAACTTTATCGTCTTGTTTAATAATTTACGACATGGAACTAGTAGGAATGTGCGGTTCGCACAGCGCTTGGTTCACATAGCGCTCGGTTCACAGAGCTCGGTTCACAGCGCTGGGTTCGCTAAGCACTCCTCTCCCTGGACATTGACAAGTCAAATGGGCCTGACGGAATCTTCCCAATAGTGCTGAAGACGTGTGCTCCAGAAGTAGCACCGGTTCTAACGCGTTTTTTCCGGTACTCCTACTCCCTAGGCGTAATCCCAAAATCATGGTAGACGGCTTTCGTCCACCCGATCTCTAAGAAAGGCGACCACTTAAATACGTCAAACTACAGGCCTATCGCCATCATCTTCTTGTTCTCCAAAATAATGGAGTCCATTATAAGTTGCCTACTCATGCGTTACCCTGAGGATTACCAGCTGATTAGTGAACTGTTTTCGTCGGAGTCGATCAGCTAGCTGGTGATCTTCTGGTTTACCTGACTCATAGATGGCTGGAGGCATAGAGTCCAAGGATTGGCATTGGCCGTTAGTTTGGACATTGCGAAGGCCTTAGATCGGGTCTGGCATAAAACGCTTCTTTCGAAGCTCCCTTCCTATAAACTTCGTCGTTGTAGACGGTGCATGCTGGCGTTCCACAAGGCTGCGTACTATCACGCATGCTGTTTCATATGTACATCAATGATATGTTGCAAACCGGTAACATTCATTGTTATGCGGATGGCAGCACTGTTGATGCTATGTACTGGCTGTGCCAATATTTCTCTGGAAAACATCGCCGAGTACCGGGACAAACTTGTGTCTGCAGTCGAGTCTTTGCTGAACAAATTCTCGGATTGGGGGTGACTAACTCTAGTTCAGTTTAATCCTCAGAAGATACAAGCTTGCGCGTCTACTGCTAAAAAGACTCCCTTTGTCATATCTCCTCAGTTTGCAGAAGAGTCAATGACTGAGTGCTTTCCGATCGGCTCAACTAACTGGCGCTGCGATGAGATGTTGCATGTCTTTGCATTTTTTTTCGCATCTACCATGGGGAGTGCTCTGAAGAATTGTTTGGATTAATCCTAGCCGCCAAATTTCATGAACCCACATAGCGACAAAACTCTTATACCACGTTACTATTCACACCATATGGATGCTTGGCTGTCGAACACTGTACGTTTCACTAGGAGTTTTCTTCCGCATACGACCTCTCTGTGAAATAGTTTACCACCGGCAATTTTTCCGGACCGATGCAACTTAGGGATATTCAATAAAAGAGCTTACTCCTTTCTTAAAGGCCGGAAACGCACCTGCAATTCCCCTGGTGTTGCAGTTGTTCATGGGCAGCGGTAGTCATTTAACATCAGGTTAACCGTATGCTCGTTTGCCCCTGCTCCTATAAAAAAGGATTATTCATTTCACGCGACAATATTTTTATTATAGGATTTCGTCGAATTCTGGCTTTGGTAGCGTTTATGGCCGCAATTTTCTATGGACAGAGGAATTGTTGTATACTATTAGAAACTGGGATGATGCATATTATGCGATGCGAAACACAGTAAAATAATATGTGAAGTGGCTACAATTCTATCCATACATCCATCCATTCGTTCAAGCATTATAGCCATAAAAGTCCACTGTTGGACTTTTATAGGCTTTCCCTATAGATTGCCTCACAGATGGGATAGTCGACATGCTTGGCGAGCGGCTTGTCAATTGCAATGTTTTATTATTTCGAGTTGTTGTAAGGAAAATGCTGCTGCCCTTCATCTGTTTCAATTTCCCTCCGTCGCCTCTTACCGACACCCACGGGCTGATATGGGGTAGTGGATATTATTACACCGGCACTACACGGCACATGTTTCTTATGAATTATAGCGATCTATATTTCTTACGAAATACATTCTTAATTTGAATTCAAAAGAAAAAAGAAGATATAGCGATCTGTTTCTTACGAAATACGTTCTTAATTTGAATTCAGAAGAAAATAAGAAGATATAGCGATCTATGTTGCTTATGAAATAAGTTCTTAATTTGAATTCAGAAAAAAAAAGTAGATATAGCGATCTATGTTTCTTACGTAATACGTTCTTAATTTGAATTCAGAAGCACAAAAAGAAGAAAATATTTTTAATTGTAACATTTCTATGTCCAAACTAGTTAAAATATTTATGGTCCAAAGTTTGGTTTCACTCCAACCAACCAACTTATTTGCCTAAAAACATTCAAATCAACTTTTATTTGTTTGACTTTCGTTAAATAACTTTGTTAAAATGAGTTTTCATTTAAATTAAGCTTTGCATACAAATAAGCCACAAAAAGTGGAAACCTTATTGGGATTTTTTGTACTTAAACCATCAATACTTACAAGTGCTTACAATTGAAGGGTAAAATTTGAATTATTGCTATATTTATTTTGGTAAGATTTATAATGCAAATTTGTAATAGGAGAAAGGTTAATTTTACGCTTGTTACGCGTATATGTCTTTGTATTTTATTTAAGTCAGAGGCCCGGCGTACGTGGATCTAGATTAGTATGAACAACTTTAATATCACCGGTACCACTATAATTGTTAATTGTAATTTTAAGTTATTGTATTACATATTTCATTCATCCCAAATTTAAATAATTATATGATCATATAAGCGGTGTAGGCAAGCATGGTTAAAAATTTTGAATTTCTGAGAAATTAAAAGTATATTTGAAAATTTGTAGCGTACCTAAGCACTCTTTCCCATGTTTCATAATGACACAGAAATGTAGGATGTGACGCCGCATTAGCTCGGATTTCTATCTGGTGGACTCTATATAACATTTACATAATATATTCGTACTATATTTTCATTAAAATCAATTTATTTTGCACTGCAAGTTTGGCGATCATCATCTCATTACATTCTTTCCAAGTTCACCGCTAAATAAAAGCTTTTCCCAAATATTGCTCTATAGCTGCCACGCTTGGTGCATATCTTTCAGTTCTTTTTTGTGTCGTTTTACAACGTACGGGATAATATGGAGTAATGGATTCTTTTACGCCGCTACTATAGGGTAATCATTGCTTGATTAATAACGAGGTGGTTTCCCACATAATATGAAACCGCAGACGGATGCGTAATTAACAAATAAATGATTGTTTCTAATTATGTGAATATATTATTTATATAATTACAATATTTTTAAACTAATTAGTTGTAAAATTAAATTCCAAAATTATGTCAAATGCTACAAAAAGAAAGAGAAATGGCAATAAATGCCGACAACATACATAATTACTTACTAGTTGTACCTGCAAATTGAATGCAAGTAAAAAACATCTATTTAGTTTTCGAGTTCATAAATTTATATTAGTTTTCGATTTAAATCAGCTTGTATATAAGACTTTAAAAAAATGAAATGTAAATAGTAATAGTAATGTTTATTTCAGATATACATATACATACACATATTTGTTAGCAATTTACTTAAACTATGTTAGTAAAAAAAACAATAACAAAATAAGAATAAAATAAATTATATCTATAGAAAGAGAGCAATCATTTTAGAAACTTGAATGTCCCACCCACATGCATGAGGATCCAATGCCTCTTAATGGGACTGTCAAGCCTATCTTGAAATATCCTCAATATACTATTTGAGCTCTTACGTAGTCTATACAACATTGACGCAGTTCGCTTTCTTAAGATGCCATAAAAATCATCAACGCCTGTTTTAGCAAACATGCTTGAAGCACTACAGTGTCTAGGAAGGCCCTTTAGCATCCTGAAGGCATTATTATATTGAATTCGAAGCACATTGTAGGTCCTCTGCGTGTAGTCACATCACAGGCTGCAGGTGTAAAATGTTTGACAGTACGCCTTGAAGAGGGTTATTTTATATCATTTGTGTTGTTTTTATATTGTATATCATTTGCTAGATGTAAACCTGTGGGCAAGCATATTGCATCGAACCGCCAATGCGCGTCGCTCTCCCTCTATATCATTGTTGTCTGTCAGATATTCATTAACAATATGTGCTAAATATTTAAATTGACACACCAAGGAGTTTTACTGGCGGCACAGTCAAGGGTTTCTTACTGTTAACACGAAACACCAATAACTCATTTTTCTTGGTGTTATAGAAGAGCCCATGTTCAGCAGCGTATGTTTCACACAGATAACAGTCTACGCAACCGATGGACTCAGCAACACCATGTCATCGGCATAACTTATATTATTAATCATATGACCGTCAACAGAACATCCTAGCCTTGTTTCACTGATTGCACCAATGAGCCCGTTTACGTAGAGACTGAACAGCATAGGCGAAACGAAATTGTTTTATTGACAAAACCATCATGAAACAGAGTTTATAGAATCTCGGGTTAAAGAAGATTCTTGGAACGTAAGATGTCTGTCAGCTGCGGCACCACTTTCTTAGCGAAAATTTGACATTTGCCTGTCAAATAAATTTTTTTTACTTATTATAGGCCAGTGTTTAACTACAATCCCATCTGGTGGTAAGTGGTGATGAAGCCATATATGGTAAATCGCACTGCCTTAGCGTAACAATTTACTTTTGCCTTGAAGACGCCATTTTCGTTTCGAACCAAACCGTTTGCTCCGATTGTGTGAATTATCGACATCAAAGAGGTGAAGACCCGCCGATCGTCTAATTGTTTAGTGGCGGAAATGTGAGGGTGGAAATAAGGCGTATAATTACTGCGCACACTCGCAGAAATGCATCTTATAGAATAACGAGCGGATCGCTATTCTACGCCTGTGCTGTCTGAGGCTGAAAAGATTGGTTTCAACCAACTCAAGGTTAAGTTACGTATCCTATACCTTTAAACGATCAATTCTTGTATATATATATATATATATATATATATATATATATATATATATATATATATCATCATTATCATTACAGCCCTTCACAAGTCCACTGCTGAACATAGGCCTCCCCCAAGTAATGCCACAAAGCACGGTCCTGAGCCACCTGCATCCATCGACTTCCTGCATATCTTACCAGGTCCGTCACTCCATCTAGTGGGGAGTCACCCGACACTACGCCTACCGGTACGAGGCTGCCACTCGAGAACCTTTCTTCCCCATCGGTTATAGGGTCTTCGAGCTATATGGCCGGCCCATTGCCACTTCAGCTTACTAATCCGTTGGGCTATGTCGGTCACTCTGGTTTTACTGCGGATATCCTCATTTCTGAGTCTATCACGCAGAGAAACTCCGAGCACAGCCCTCTCCATAGCTCGCTGAGCGACCTTGAGCGTCCTCATACGGCCAGCAGTGAAGGACCACGTCTCAGATCCGTAAGTCATCACTGGCAACACGCACTGGTTGTACAATCTAGTTTTTAGAGATTGAGGTATACCTGACGAGAAGATATGTCGTAATTTTTCGAACGCTGCCCAGCCGAGTTGAATCCGTCGATTGACCTCTCGGTCGAAGTTGGACTTACCTAGTCGGACTATTTGTCCCAGGTAAACGTACTCGTCAACAACTTCGAGTATAGTGCTCCCAACAACTACCGGCATAGGTGTGACATGGACATTAAACATGATCTTTGTTTTGTACATGTTCATCTTAAGACCTATCCGTTGGGAGGCACTATTGAAGTCATTGAGCATAGTGCTTAAGTCCTCCAGCGATTCTGCCATAAGGACTATATCGTCGGCAAATCGAAGGTGAGTGATGTACTCGCCATTGATGTTAATACCGTATCCTTTCCAGTCCAGTAGCTTGAAAACTATATATATATATATATATATATATATATATATATATATATATATATATATATATATATATATATTACCTGTTTGACCGAGCTTTGCTCGGTATTTTTCGCTCGTTTTAATTCGTGTGTTTTGTAAATTATATTTAGATACAAATTACATACTGATGAAATATAAATAATATTTTTTGATCTTAGCGACGTAACAGAAAAAACGGAACTGGTTATTTGAATAAAAAATCATGAGTGCAATTATTTTACCGACCGACCGACCATTATACCAATTAAGAAACACGGACAAAAAGACATTTTCTAAAAATAAATCCTAGCTAGAACGATTTAATATCCCCGAAACTTCCTGGACACTAAATTTTATGAAAATCGTTGGAGCCGTTTCCGAGATCCCGATTATATATATATATATATATATATATATATATATATATATATATATATATATATATATACAAGAATTGCTCGTTTAATAGTATAGGATAGGATATATATAAAAGAAATGAAGACTGTCAATGTAAATACCTGATATTAATTATCTTATCTATTTCTGTGCGCTCCCTCATTATCTTACTAGATTTATGAAGTAATATACAGTAACGGTTCTTAGTGACTAGGTAAAAGCTTAATAAAGTCATTAACTATAATTTGAAATTGTAACAAATATCTTTTTAAATAACATTAAACAATTAAATTTGCGTTCTGTGGCAAGATGTGGAAAGGTTTATGTTCTGCAACGGTCTTGATAAAGACAATATTTATAACAATGATGATGAATGGCAACTTACTTAACTTTAGAATAAAATATACGATCCGCACCGGCGCACGTGAGTAGTATCTATAGTATGTCCGGTCACGGGCTAGTGATGTTCTAGGTAATTATATTACAACTGGTAAAAAATAGAAAAGAGTAATCGGGGTTGTTTTTGCAGTAATTTACAATAATTTGCCGATTTGCATAATTTTTATAAAGTATGTGAACCCATAATTTCATAATGTAAACGATAGACAATATTGTTGCCCTCCGAATGAGCCTATTTTTATCTCAGTAAGACCATATCTTAAGAAAAAAATGGCAGTCACACAGAGGGAAGGGGATTACACCTCAGTGTGTTGTGTATTTGTGTGTTAAAATAGTTGTAATATAAGTACATAGAATATCGCTAGTCCGTGACCGGACATACAGTATATCTATCATCAAAAACCATTTATTTTATCAAATTTTTCGTATCGTAAGAGACGACAGAGGGAATATAAAACGTAAGATGGGTACCATCTTCCTGATCACTACTCAAAATAAAAACAACGGTTTTTTTGCTCTTTATTAAGGATATGATTTGAGCCGTGGTAGCTCAGATGGTTAACGCTCGCTGTAATATACAGAACGTGCCGGCACCAATGAAATTGTTAATTGCAATTTTAACCCTAGCTCACTAACGTTAATTTCAAGTAACGTTATCACTAACCATTCGTAACTTTTACGACGGATTAAAACGTCAATAATTATTTATATAATCAAATTTGATTTATGACACGACCTTTATTAGCAGTCTTAGTTCAATCGAAATCAAATAACATAGTCTGTTTTGGAAATAAGCTACGCTGAACAATGATTGCCCATGGAAACAATATGCTCTCTGCAAATCGCTTTTTTGCAGCCCTTACAGAAGTTAGTGGTCATATGACGTTTCTTTGCAAGACAATTGCTGCAAATTTTGTGGTTTCTGGGAACGTCTTAACGAACTAGAACCTTCCTGATTATCATCAATTTTCAAGATCTTCGCGATGATGTACTTCGAATTTCGTTGCAAATTTACAGTCCGATATCTCTCTTTCAGCCATGGCTTCATCAATTCGTCTGCCATTTTTAATGCAAAAGGCCTTCTTTTCACGTTTTTATTTTCCATTTTGGATCGCATTAGAAACGTGAGTGACATGAGAATTTACTATAGACAGATTTAGAATTTAGAATATCGTAGAACAAGCACAGCGGCCATCGATTGGTCTTACGGCTAGTATCTATGGTATAAAATGATACATAATTGCAAATAACATCGAAATCTATTATAAATATAGTAATTATTGCACAAAAATAATGTGCTCTAATAGTAATTATTGAAAATAATTGAAGAAAAATAAATGCACAACTTTGAAAGAAAAAGTTACGTAGATACTAAACTTTCGTAAATTTTACGACGATCACACAATACATCCCGATCTAATGAATGTGCGTCCACAAGGAGTGATTGCGGGTCACTAGCGATGCGAATAAGGATTGGAAACGGGCGGGGTGGCGGGATTCGGGATCCTACCGAAACACTAAATACGTAAGGTACGCGTCGTCATTTTGACGAATGGTAAGTGACACAGGGTTAAGTGCTGATTTACCACGTGCTCGGCGGTGAAGGAAAACATCGCGAGGAAACCTGCATGTCTAAGGAGTAAGATAAATATTTCTAAGACATGTGAAGTTCGCCAACACGCATTGGGGCAGCGCAGCGGTCACTTTCCCGCCCTAAAACCCTTTCATAAATGAGGGGAGGCCTGTGCCCAGCAGTGGGACGTATATAGGCTGTAACTTTACTTTTACTTTACTATTAGGGATAACAAACAATTGCACAATATAATCCTATTATTAAACACAATACTATATTTAAGCCGTTATCCACATATATTACTACTGGGTCTGTGTACTTAAGATTAAAAATTAAAATTTGATGTTCTATTAAGAACGACCCGTTCACTAATAAATACACAGAATAACTGATTTATACATATACCTATGCATGGTCATGTCATATACATATACATACACGCACATACACATATACACATACATATTATATAATACATAGATGTAAATAATTAGATGTAACATAAATAAACTATTACATTAAGTTGCATCAATCCAGGTAGGACTTCATACACAACTTTTTTTTTTAATCTAGAAGAAGTTAATACAAAGATATAGATCTATGATATAAAATTTTTTGTTTTATAATTCCATTACATGATTTAAAGGTGCACACGCACCGGCATTTGTTCTATTTGGTCTTGGAAAGAAAATTTGGTGTGAATGAAACTCACGTAGGTATACGCTTCGAGCGACTGGGTATATACGAATGTATATTTGGTAAGTTCATTACAATGAAATAAACGGTTGCCAACGCACCTGTTAAGCTTGGCAACTATGGCAAATTTTAAAGATTTCGATATTTCACTCAGACACTTCAATTTTATTTATATTTAAAGATGAAAACTCCGCTGTAAACTGGGATGACCCAATGCATTTGTCGTATTATTTTGCATGCCCTTGAAAAATATACCCACCTTATAAGTACAGAAAATCAGCACTTATTTAATGATGCTTGTAATAAAAATATATTTAAATTCATATTGCTAAGTATTTTAGTTCAGCTTTATTCTCGGCCTTATTTGAAATTGAAGTGATTAGGTTCTACGTGACTCTTAACCGACCAGTGCTTCGGGCACTTTCAAAATGTTTACTTTAGCGTGGACAGTTTAGATAGAGTTTGCTTTCAGGTGAACTAGCTGATTTATTATTCCTAAAGTGTTCTCGACAAAGTTTATCGATGAAAAGCATTTATTTAATACTATATCTTCTATTCTTGACTATCCTATACTATATCTTTTATCCTTAACTATCATATACTGTAGCCTTTATCCTTGACTTGGCATGCTTAGAATTTAAAAACTCTGTAGATTTATATTAATATCTTCCAGACCAAATCTTAGCCATTGTGACAAGCCTCAAATGCCAGTAGTAAGTACCAGCTATCAGCACATGACAGGAATATAGTGCCCGAGAGTATGTGCAAGCACAGGTACACTCTTTATTCCCTCAATCTCATAATCCGATAGTACGGCACTGCGACAGTCGGAGAGAGATCAGGCGTAACACCATCGGCTTTACGTGCTTTTCGGGGGGGGGGGGGGGGTGTAAAACATCGCCAACTTTCTGACTACAAGCTGCTCTGAAAATTTCTGAAAAACTCAATAACTGATTTTTTGCACTGGATCGTGCCCGGGAACTCATGACTAGCTATACGTTGCGTTTACGATCACTAACGAATGAGGCAGTTATCATAGATCTATAATAGTGTTTTAGGGCACGTAATTTAATTATCTGTTAGGGAAAATGCTTAAACTAAAATTGAAGATCTGTTACTTCTCACGTAAAAAGAGGATTTATCACCTTATCCTTTATCGTTCATAGCTTTGTTGTAAAATAGTGTTGAAGTAAAAAAAAAATTGTAAAAATTGTTTCTCTAAAAACTTTAAGAGATAGAAAATAAAGTGTTGGGTTTAGAGATTACCTACTGTGAAGAGAATAAATGGATTCATTCATTCTGTATGTGTACCACTAAATCGTAACAAAATTATTCTGCTAAGTGTAATTTGTATTAGCTTTCTGCCGGCTTATTAGACTACGGACATTTAGAAAGTGGGGAAAAGCTAGATTTGGAGTCACAAGGAAAGCATTGAAAGAGTGCCTACGTACACTTTATCGCTAGGTTAGAATCAACCGGGGACTCTCAGTAATAACAGTCAAAGCGGGATATTTAATGCATTCATTCAGAACCGAGCTTTCTACTAAACTAACGTTGCCCTTTTCCCGAGCCGAGAGTGCGTATGCCATGTACAGCATGTATGTCGTATAGATCAAGAAGCTTTAGATTGATCATAACGTGAATAATAAAGCTTATTTGTATCATAGGAATAATAAGACTCCTGAAAATATTGTACATCTAGCAAATTTTGACCTTGAAAAACAAGATGTTATGCATTTTATGCAGCTATAGGAAAAAGAGTTATAAAAAAATTACTTTGTAATTTCTATTCCTCCGTGAAAAGGCCATGTTTGCCTAGTACACCTCCGTACAGAATATCTCCGTAAAATAGCAGCATATTAATGCTTCTGTATTTTGTAACCCTGTAGGTAGGAATATACACTACCCCATACCGACCCGTGGATAGCGTAAGAGATGATAGGGGAAAACAAGCCAAGAGATGAAAAGAAAAATGCTAATTTACTTAACAACTGGAGTTTATAATATGTTATTAAAAGTATTTAAATTTTCACCGCAACGAGTATTGATATTTTTTTGGGAAAAATTTGAATATTTTTCGCAACACAAACTTCTTTCAAGAAGTAGATTCTATTGCTACGTCTGCAGTATGGATGTTTTACGGATATTAAATTATTGAATTGATTGTTTTGAAATCTAGAAAAAGAACTAATCGAGCAGATGATAAACTGACCAGGTGGTATATTTTTCGGCCTAGGAGTTTATCAGTGTGCCCCCATGAGGGCAACCTTGTCGAGGCAAGGGGGCTAAAAGGAATCCACACTGCTGGCCCGAGGTGAAGGGCCGGCCCGAGGTGGCCACTCTGAGTAGGCCCACTTCGAATGTGTGATGTTGGGCTGCAGCGAGAGCGATGTTCTTACCTATTTTTGCCGCTAAATAGCAGTTCTTGTTATGTTTTGTTCTGGTTTGAAGGGTATAGAGAGACAGTATAATTGCAAGCTGTGAGACTAGACATGTGTTAATCATTGAATGATCGAGTGAATGATCTAAATAATGAACTAAATGTCGTCACGCGTACCGGTACATTCGAATCAATCATTCAAATTCGTCATTTCGGGCTCTTGTACCCTCCACTAAAAAAATTCATTCATGTCATTCGGGACTTGGTTGGTTTTCAACTCATTGACAATTCACACCAATCATAAGTTAAAAAGGTTTCGTTTGTAATTTCAAAAACCAAACCATCAATACTTTTAAGTGTACCAGCTCAAATAATTCAATCATCGAATCATTCATGATTGACACACGTCTATGTGAGACATTCCATCTTAGTCTTCTGAGGTGTGTGAGTACATAGAGGTGTATGAGTTTTATAAAAAAAATACAATCATGAACTACTATAGTAGCCAGATATTAAGAGTTGTTGAAGACATTAGTCTTATCATTTGTTTTGACATCAGTTCTTCCTAGTGCTTGGTGTCTTTAGCAGCAACATTTTTTTCATGTATTTGTACATCGCGGAAATATTTTTATATATCTAAATATATTTGTTATTCTTTATCATGGAGACTTAATAACAAAATAAATCAAAATTATGTCAATCTAGTAAACATAAATAATTGATTTAAAAAGATTAATATATATGCGTATGACATAAACAAAAGTATTTAAATACCGCTTGATAAAGCCGCTCAAACATATTTACATTTCCTTAAGTTAAAGGACATTAATTTACAATTACGGAACAAAATCTTTACTTTGATTTTATTGATCTTATATCACTCTCACTACATTTTTTTTTACAGATGGAAGGATGAGAAACGAGCTAATCACCTCATGGCAAGTTTTAATGGAGTATTATAGCACACCAACATTAATTCTCGATTAAGAATAAAAATGGGAAAATAATGTCAATCTGGTAAACATAAATAATTGATTTAAAAAGATTAATATATATGCGAATGACATAAACAAAAGTATTTAAATACCGCTTGATAAAGCAGCTCAAACATATTTACATTTTCTTAAGTTAATAGACATAATTTAAAATTACGGAACAAAATCTTTACTTTGACTTTTTTTGAACTTGTATCACTCCCACTAGATTTTTTTTTACAAATGTCAGAATAAGAAACGAGCACTAATCACCTCATATCAAGTTTTAATGCAGTATTATGGCACACCGACATTAATTCTCGATTAAGAATAAAAATGGAGATGTGTTGTCACTCAAAGAATTATTGGCAATGAGGTGTTCAATTTGACTAACTATTAATATTCTGCTATTTTACGCTGGTTTCTATACGAGCGTGGACCTTCCCCAAAAGAACCAAGCTATTCACGCTGCAGCCATGACACGTTGCAACATGACTCTACTACGTATGTCTTTCCCGGCGTCTGCCTTCTGGTTCTCTAACTCATGAAATTAAAATACATTAATATAGCTCAAATAAAAAGAGTGATTTTAACGCCACAAGGACTGTTCGCAAAATAGAAACACGAACCATCAGCAAAAATGATTATTTTCTAGCTATTCTAGCGATTATTTCCGCACGTGGTAGAGTCACGCTGCAGCTATATTATGGTTGTAGCACGAACGGGTCGGCTCGACGGGGAAGTACCACACTCTCAAAGAATACCAGCGTGAAATAGCAGCTTAATACTGCTGTGTTTCGTATGGTAAGTATAGAGATCCGGAGACCCTTTTTTACCGGAAACGAGGCAACTCCATCTTAGACCTTAGGGGTGACAACGCATCTGCGTTTTGATTCTTAATCGAGGATAAATGTAGATGTCTATGCCCACAGCATCCACTTACCATCAGGTGGACTGTGTGCTCGTTTGTCACCCTTATTCTATAAAAAAGCTAATCTTAACCTCAAAGAAGAATGGAAATAGCCTCAAAGATGATAATGCATCAATGCTATTTTTGAGGCTATGATCTAGCTTTACGTATTAATCTGATTAGCTTTATATTCTCAACATTTTAGCACTTTGCAGCACCCAATTAAATGCAATTAAATCCTCGTCGTCGGTGCTGATGATGAGAGGACTGGTTCTTTTGTTGCTCAAAGGCGTAGTATAGCCATTCGGCGAGGAAATCCAACCACAGTTCCTGTCACGATACCTCGGGGAGTAGGAACTGTATAACAAGTTTTTTGTTAATATTGTGTGTAACCTTTTAGTTATATTTAATTGTCTACCACGTTCTAACAATATAACTAATTATTTGATACTTAGTAATACATTTGAGATTTAACAGTAAATTGAGAACAAAAAAAATATTGTTATGTTAAAAAATTAAACCCTCTAAATTTTTTTAGGTATATAATTATGTAAAAAGATGGTACGTTGTAATTTCTTATACATTGCAGCAGTAGCTAAGATCAGTCGCAGCGAAATCACGCAAGTTTTTACAAATATTATAATTATAAGGAATACTTAAGTTATGTATGTATGTACATATTTTAGTTGGCTTTACGGCTTTACAAGTTGTTTCATAGTGTCACAATTTGCATACTTTTTACTTCACTTTCAGTAAGTGATAGAGAAATGTTAGAAAGTAGATAGTTAGAATTCCTAAAACAATGTTTTCACAATTGTTATATACAAAGTGATTCTCCAAATCCTCAACAGTTATCTTGCAAAAAAATCGATTCAATCGATTCGAATTTCGATTGATTTTACTATAGCTACTACTATAGTACTAAAATCGATTTTTTTTCCAAGTTTATAATTTCATTTTCTTTTTTTATTCATTTTTGATAAGATTAGTTTATCTAAATTATTTAATAAAGAACATATTAATGCCTTAAGCTCCATACAGCCATTATTAATAAACTATATTAAAACACGTGGCCGTCGCGCCGGATGTTGTAGCATAAGTAATCTTCCTCTAGACATTGCTAAGTAATGCAGTTCCTTTTAATACAGAGACATATAACATCAGGTGTAGTGCAAATAATTCTTCATGTTGTACACTATTTTATTAACTTACCTTGTTTTATTATTAGTCACGGATTGGATGGGAGTATTGGAGTAATCAATCTGACGCGATGTCAAAGCTTGCATAACCTCGATTGTTTTTTCAGACGCACATTTCTTAACGATGTTTTTCTTTACTATCGAGCACTTGGTAAATCTGCACCTAAAATTGAAGTTAACGAAATCGTATCGTATGGTATCGTATGGATTGAACCCAGGACACTCGTGTACTAAGAAATTTCCGGCGAGCGCTTAGCCACTGAAATACTACTATATAAGCAAACATAAAATTTTCTCAAAAAATTTCTTTAGAATGTATCGCTTGCATTTTTATGTATATTTTTATAACTTTAAAAAAGGAATCCACGCTCTTTGAAAAATAACCCTGTATATCCGAGAGAATAATGAATTTTGGGCATAATTTGTTTTTGTATGTGCAGTTTAAACTCAACTATTTGGATACTAAGTCCGTACCGTCGATGTGCCCATTAAAAAACGTCAAGTCAAAAAATTCAACGCCTTTCAAGCATTTTAATTAGATTATTTTAAACTTATTGTAAAGAAATGTCATTTATTTATTTATGTTAAGAGGTGATAATGCTTACAATAATCGCCATGGTTTTGGAAAACTCAATGATACCTAATACTATAGATAAATAGATAATTTAAACGATTAACATTTTTTTCTGAAATTGCACGAATATATTCGTATGTCATATACTGTGAATTCCAAATTAAATTGCCATAGTTCTTTGAAATTAATTGCCTGATTTCGATAAAAGATTAGCACAGATAATCTACGCAGTGTGAACAGTGCATATTATATTCGTTTTCATGTCATTAGCTATTTTTATTAATATAATTTCCATATATACACAAATTTGTATGTTTATGGAAGATGTGGTAAGAATATCAAGACCGATATTTTCATTAAATATAATGTCAAATATTACTTGCCTTTTTCACTTGAAATATTTAATTTAAATAATATAATAAACCTTATTACAATAAATAACTCCGCTCTACTTTTGTCCAACGTGTGGACATAATACTTAGTTATACTTGCTCTCTCTTCTGATTTCTTTCTTCTTCTCTTGACTGAGAAGTTCTTGACTGTTTAAATTCCTGCTGGAGCAAATATATGTAAAATCGGTAATTGCTGGCCTTCATCATTACATTCTATCAAAGTCTGCTGAACATAGCCCCCCCCCCCCTGATAAATTGCTTCATACATTTTTGCCATGGTTGCCCGTTTAACAACCGGGCTGACAAGCTTAGTTTTATTATTATTTTAAATATTTACATCTAAGATGGCACTGCTCATTTTCCTTTGTCCCTTCTTGATATGTCATTGGGAAGAAGATAACCTCACTCCGCTGATATTAGGAATATGGATGTGCCATGACCGCAGACTACTAAGAGGATACTGCGCATGCCATGACTGTCCCCGGGTCATTGACACTGATTCCTAGCCTACCTCCAATTTTATCGCCAGAACAGTACATTGCGTGAGGGTAGGTTGAAACGAGCGTGTGCTTCCGTGCTCTGGTACTCTTGTAGTACTATGAGACGATTTATGCAATTAACTTCTTCTGGTACTCTTCGAAAACTGTAGCCGTGGCCTAATTTGTTTACATGGAAATCTACATTTCGTATAATCATGCTTTATATTTTTTTTTATAAATTTTCCTTTCTTTTATATTGATTTCTTTCTTTTTTAGAGAATAACGGTGACAAACCAATACAGTTCACCTAATGGTGTGGATTCTGTGGCTTAAATAATCCATATCTATCCTCGATTCAAAATGAAGAATCAAAATGTAGATGAGTTGTCACCCCTGAGGACTAAGATATAACTGAATACCCTGTTACCAGTAAAAAGGTCCTTTTATTATTTCATTGAAATTCAGATCAGTTTCTAATTTAATGTTAAAAAGGATTCTGTTTATACAATATAATATCGAAAAGCTAATAAAGATGTTTTAAGCGATGTTCAATTTTCTTCTAAAATTTGTTTGCAGTTGTATTTTTACCGTCTTGTCCAGCGCTATAAAGTTCTTGGAAGGGTAAGCAGAGCGTCTCAAGAGTCCACTACTGAGACGTCTCCAATAGATTTCCTCATCAGGGGGATGTTTTGACATAGTTACCACGCTCGACAAGAGAGCTGTCAGTAGTTTTTGTTTTTATTCGGCGGTTGTCAGGAAGATACTCTTGCCCATCACCTGGTTCAGTTTTCCTCTGTCGCCGCTTACGACTTCCACGGAATGATGTGATGTGTTGAATGTTTTATAGTTAGTAACAGGTTTATTTGAAAATAACTATTGTTTATTTATTAAGTAGAATTAACCATGTTATTGTATACAATGTAGCTTTGATCAATGTCATTTGTAAATTAAATGTTACTAGACTCCACAGAATTAGTAGTTCATTTATGAGGCAATGTTTTGTCTTTTAACAAACTTAACATTTTTAAAGAAAACTGCACAGTAAGAGTTATAATATTATGGAATACTTGTTTAAAAATAACCACTGGGAATGAAGCGATCGCTTCCATGCTGGTTCTATTAAAATTCATATAATAATTGTGCAAAATAATTGTAAAACTATCAATTACGTTTAAAAAAATATCCCACTGGGTGGGTTTCTTGTCGGATCTTCCCAGGATAAAGGTATTTTCCGAACCAGTGGTAAATTGCCTTTCTATAAGTATTAATAATTTATACAGAACTAAAATATTAAAACACAATTTGCTTTTCTTATCTATTCTATTAACCTGTTTCAGAAAATAAAGTGACCAAAAATAAAACATTTTTAAAATGAATATGAAAGAGACTTCGTTCATAACTTCGATAGGCACTTATAAGCGTAAGGGTGAGGCCTGAATAGAAAGAGTGGGAAAAGGGGAAATGGCCGATTGTGCCTTGAGTAACTCAGTTGAGAATCGTGAATGGCTTCTTTTGACGTTCGACGATTGTTTTTTTTATTAAAGAATATTAACAATGCTATAAACATTACTATTAACCCTATTATTATTCTTCTTAACCACTCGTGGTAAGTTTAAATTACTTGTGTTACGAGTGGTTCACGACAGTAATCAAATTGCGGATTCGAACCCACGGCCTTTTTGAGTCCGCGGTCGCCGCCCTGCCATTAGGCTACTGTCACTTCAAGTCGTCGTCGCGTAAACTTATGTGTATACGAGTATGTAGTGTAAAATTTCAAACTTTATGTTTTTGACATATCCAATTCCAATTACAAAGTTGCTTCAAAGTTTTAATGGTACTACTAATCTGAATTGTAAAATTTTCCGACCAGTACTATTTCATAATTATTTCATATACTTACGACAATAAATGAAACTAGTTTTACGGATTTTGTCGAGTTTAATTTGTATCCTTTTATTTCCCGACATTTTGGATGCTTTACACTCCTTTACAAACGGGATAGACCCATAAAATTAGTTTCGTTCACAGTGCTATTTCATTTTCGAATAAAGACTTGGCGACTGCGTGGATTTTACGCCGCAAGGCCCTAATTCGAAACACAGCCGGAGCCACTATGTGTGCAAGAAACCATATATATGGTATCTTTGTTTCTGAAACTTCATTCTAGTCTAGGGAAAACGAGACAGTATTGAAAAAATTCTCGAATTGGGGACGACTAAATCTAGTCTAGTCCAATCCCCCGAAGACTCAAGCTTGCGCATTTACCGCCAAAAAGAATCCCTTTGTCGTATTTCCTCAGTTTCAGGGCACTCTCCTTGTTTACTCAGCCAGTATCGGAACCATCTGCGTTGACATATCGAATGACGTGCAGTGTCGTGGTCACTTGGAAAAGAAGGTCAAATTGGCCTCAAAAAAGCTTGGCGTGCATAGTAGAGCTAATGGCACTGGCACACCGCCTTCAACTTTATAAGCCGCAGGTTCGGCCTCACATGGAACACTGTTCCCATTTCTGGGCCGGTGCTCCCCAATACCAGCTCCTCCATTTGATCGCATCCAGCGCAGTTCGGTTCGAATTCTCGGCGACCGAGCACTTTCTGATCGGCATGACTCACGGGCGCTGCGAAGAGATGTTGCATCTCTTTGCGTATTCTATCGTACTTAACACAAGGAGTGCTCAGAGGAACTGTTCGGAATTATTCCGGCCGCCCAATTTAACCATTGCACATCGCGACAGAACTCAAAATACCATCCTTACAACCTAGATGATTGGCAGTCCACTACTGTGCGATTTACAGGAAGTATTCTTCCTTGCACAACTTTCTTGTGGAATTGACTACTACCAGCAATTTTTTCGGACCGATAAGATTTAAGGATCTTCAAAAAAAGCCTACTCTTTTTTAAAAAGCCGGCAACGCATTTGCAATTCCCCTGGTTTTGAAGTTGTTCATGGGCGGCGGTAATCACTTTACCATCAGGTGAGCCGCATGCTCGCTAGCGCCCCTCTTATATAAAAAAGTATCCTTCTGATTTTACAGCATAAGCGTTATAGCTAGCACGTGTAGGTGTACGAGAGCTCAGTTTTTATTTATTTATTACGGCAGTAGCTACAAAGCTTTCAGCCATAAAGAACACCTACATCAAAAGCTGTTTGTAATTTACAATATATAAATTTGTTGACAAACTTCTATACAATTAATAATTTGGTACATTAAATCAATCATTTTGGTAGACTTTCATGGCCGCTTGAGACATCATACATTTATATCGTATCTCAAGGATCTTAAGCAGCCAAAATAACTTGAGGCTTATATGATCATCTGAATATTTATTTTGTCAATTCCATTTTATCTTTATACTTTACATGCATAGACATTTAATACACAAAATTGCACAACTTTTGCGTATCAAAATCTACATCAAAGCATTATTTTTACTTTAACGATAAAACAAAAGTAACCCACCCACCGGCACAGCGGTTAAGTTCCCGCCAAAACTATAGTGCACAGTAGTAGATTCTAGAAAAACGGCTACTCAAGCAAACATGTTAACTTGCCTTTATTCCTTTAAAGTTATATGCCAACTGTAAAATTAACTTACTTTTTACACAACTTAGGTATTGAAAAAAGATTTGGAGGTAAGAAATGTCAAACTTTAGGGGATTTGATTTCTCTCTTTCCTTACTATAAGTAGAGTTTCATTATAGAGTTTGTAATCATTCGTTCAAAAAAGGTAGAAAACATGCCCGTATCTTTCAAATTCCTTTGTTCTTTTAAATGTTTCTTTTTTAACTTTTAAGGAGAGTTATTGCTTAAGTTAATAGGCGAATAGAAAACTCGCGGTGAAATCATTGGAAAGATTTCTCCAAGGAGTGAACGCACATTCCAGTAAACGCCTGTATGCAGCTTGCAAGTTCAGACTCTTCGAATTCATCTGGGTTTCTTAATGGGCATAGATTTGCGCGATCCTAATAGAAATAGTAGCAAAACCGTAATTTCGCGACAGTTATTTGGAAGCAGTATCGAGAGCAATTTTTTTTAATTAGACGTTTTTGAACTCCGCACGATTTAGACCTCTTATGACGATCAAAAGTAGAAACAAAAAATCTCACCACGTTGTAGGATATGAAACTGCCCCTCCTGCTTAGTTGTCCTACGTTCTAATCGTTAGGCTGTTCTGATACATACTATATTCATGTTGCAAAGGCTAGTATAGTTTTCTGTCTTTGTGCGTGAAAACACGTAGAAAACGAATTTCACCAGGAATGCGACCTAGCTTGATCAATTTTTCGCTTCCGTAAACCCCTGTATACTAAATTTCACCGAAATCTTTAGAATCATTTTCGAGAAAGCGATTACAAACACATTTAAATGTATACGTGGATGGATACTATTCCTGCAAATGTGGCTGTTTTTCTGCAATTTATGCCTTCAGTTTGTTAAGTAATTATGTGTAGTATACTCCTGTAATGATGTTAACATTTTGAAGATAATCGATTAAGATACCTCCATGACTATCTCAAAAAACAGTCGCCGTAATTTTCCCAGATGAAAAAAAAGATTTAGCTTTTTTTAGAGCCGGTTTTCCCTTTGCAGCATGCAGCATTATTATATTATTATTATTATATTAAGTTTCATCTAAAATAATTATTCGGCGTCAAAACTCGGATTTTTTTCGCCTAAACTGCGCCAACAGAATGTTGGAAATGTTCATTCGAACACCTTTTGTCTAACGTGAGCAAACCCGGCACACAACGCGCTGACAGCTTTATCATGCCTAAATCTTGATTTAATATATGACATATACGTTCTTTGGACATTTTCATAGCGTCTGCTATCTCTCTCACTTTAATTCGGCGGCCATCTAGTACCATTTGGTAAACTTTAATGATGTTATCGTCAATAGTTGCAGTTTTTGGACGTCCCGAATCCCGAACGTTCATGGTCTCCCAAGCTATTACGGCCAAGTTTAAATTCACCTGCCCAAAATTTCTGTGTGGTAAATGATGGTGCAGAGTCTCCATGCACAGAGTCCTACACATCGTTGATTTGCGTAGGCGTATTGCCTTTCAAAAATAAAAATTTTCACTAAAACACTCACATTTACTCACTCATACGACTGTCAAATAGCAACTACGCGTCCAAAATGGCTGTTTTGGTGCGTAAAAGTCAAAAGATTCACAACTACATTCACTTATAATTTTATTGACGAGTACTGCCATCTTCACGTTGAGGTCGGAAACTTTTCAGACTATCCTGGTATTGCTCGTATAGGCAAACTGAAAGTTCTGCGCTCTGTTTGAATTTCGAATGTTATATTTTTAAAACATAAGAAACTCATTATTTATAAAAATAATTTTATAAACGGGCTTGAGTTCATTGATTTAAAAAAATGTTTTTAACGTGTGGTCATCGATATTTTAATGCTATGTATGGCATATTATGTTTCATCTCAAGTTACAACTTGAGATGAAACATAATATAATGATCAGTTTAAAAAGCACCGTAAAGTTGTTTGAAGAACAAAAAACCAACAAAATCGAGGCAGCCATGAAACGTGGGCAGAAAATAATAACGTTTTTCCTTTTTACATGATCAAACTTAATGAGCAAAAGGCAAATGATGAGCAAAAGTTAATGATGAGTGGTACACTATCGTTTCCTTGCCCGGTGCCTTTGAAAAAGTAGAGAAACGACCTAGAAGTAGCATTCTATTGCGCCATGACAATGCTTTGGCGCACACCGCGTACAAGATAAAGTCATTTTAGCTACTGATAAGGTGGAGCTCGTGACACAGTTCCGCACACAGTTCAGACTTATGTGATTTCTTTATTTTCCCAAAAATAGAGGTATACATTTACAGAGCCAGAAAAACGCGTTGTTTATTTTTTAGTCAGCACATGAAAAACATGTCCTCAGACCAATGGTCTTTATGTTTATAAAAATGATTTAAACGAATGAAAAAGTAAAATGTTATGGAGAATCCTTTGAAAGGCAGTTAATATATTAATTTACATATAAATTGTTTTGTTTATGAGTTACACAAAACTTTTGATGTGCCCCACGTAGTGTATGTACTCGTAGAAACATTTTATTTTTATTTCAATTTTTATCGTCGGTAAGATTTTATAGTCATGCTGCTCGTACACCATTCTTCTACTTAATGAATAAAGTCTAACTTTGGTTGAATCGGCTCTTTGGCGTTGTTTACTGATGTTCTTTAATTGTCTGGGCAGAAAATTGACTTTAAAAACGAGCAGTGTCTAAGTCTTTAAAAGTTTCTTTGCTTCTTTTATCTAGCGGTAATTCCGTTATTTATAAAATGTTTAACTTAATTTTGTTAATACTTTTAATTTTAAATTATCGAAGTTAGTATAAAAATGCAAATAACTTGTCTTCTCTGACGACTAAGAATATTTATTTATTCTATGAATGAAATGCCTTTTTTTACTTGTAAAAAGAATCTCCGATTCCATATTAAATACAGCAGGATTATTCTGCTGTTATAAACTGGTTTTCTGTGAAAGATTGGTCCTTTCTCGAGCGAATAAACCAATTCAAACTGAAAATATGAGATGCAGTGTGTCTCTACCACTTCTTTGTTTTTCCAATTCGTTAGAGTCTATAAAAATTTCGTTTCGTGGAGAGTTTTGCCATAGTTGTCCTGCTTGGCAGAAAGATGCTGCTGCCCATTTCCCAATTCTATTTCCCTCTGTCGTCTCTTACGCCATCCTCAGGATTATACGGGGTAGTGGGTATTCTTACACGACTAACCTACTACTAAATCTACGACGTACGAGCTTAATAAGCCGGTAATGCACCTCCTTTGGTGTTAGTGTGGTCTAATTTATCATCAAGTGAGCTCGTTTCTTTCTTATTCTATAAAACACGAGGTAAGTAAACTTAAAAACTACATTAAGGAATTTTTATGTGCTATTTTATTTTAAATTTTTAGTGTATAATTACATTACATAACATAAAATAACATAAAATCTCACACCTCTCATCGAGAGGGATAAGCAGAGACTATATACTTCCATTTGGCACGATCCTAACACAACTCTCTTGCCTCCTCCACATCCATATACCTAAGCATACACGCTCGTCAGTTAAGTGTACTCTTAATTTGGCCCTTTTTTTATAACATAGGGTAACAAAGCACACAGTCGACCTGATGGTAAGTGGTTGCTGCAGCTCACAGACGTCTACATCTATCCTCAATTATAAATCAAAACGCAGATGCCTTGTCACCCGTGAGTACTATGATGGAATGCCTCGTTTCCAGTAAATAGTGTCTCCGGTTCTCTACACTCACCATAAAAAACACAGCAGCATTAAGCTGCTATTTCACGCTGGTATTCTGTGAGAGCGTGGTCCTTCCCCGCTCGAGCCGACCCATTCGTGCTACAACTATACTACTAATATAACTGCAGCATGGCTCTACCACGTATACCATGTATACGGATACGATTTTCAATATATCGCCAATTCCCCTTTTAAACTCTAGCGTTTACTTCTGCTACATAAATTTGCTTTGTCACTCTTTTCTGCGTGCATTCTTTATGCATATAATATAAAAGAGCAAACACTACAGCTATATTATTACACTACAGCTGTACAAATGTAGTAATTTAGTTTTATTATGGTTACAGCACGAATGTGTCGGCTTGACTGCGAAAGGACCACATTCTCGCAGAATACCAGCGTAAAATAGCAGCTTAATACTGTTGTCTCTCGAGTGGTGAGTGTGGAGAACCGGAGATCCTTTTTACTGGATATGAGACATTCCATCCTAGTCCTCATTAGTGTCAACGTATTTCATTTTCATTCATAATTGAGAATAGATGTCCATGCATCCACTTACCATGCGTGTGGAGTGTGTGCTAGTTTGTTACCATTACTCTATAAAAAAGGCAAAATTACCTTTACCATCTGTTTTATTGTTTTATTTAAAAATAGAAGCTTATTTAACAACTCACAAATATTACCAGTTCGGACAATGCATTTTCGCTGTTTGCTAATTGTTATCGTCCAAGATGAGTCGACAATGAGGCAATTAATTTAGCTAAAGTCTATAGATTATTTAAAATAATGGAGGAGTGTGGCTCTATAGCTACAAATATCTACCCGTCGGACTAATTTTGTAGTCAATAAGTTACGATTTATATCTTTTAGTGAAGTGAGTAAAATGAAAAGGATGCTATATAAAAATTTAAAAAAATTAATACAAATTCTAGTCGAATAATTAATTTTGTTTTTCATTACAAGTTCATTAAAAGTTGAGCATACATGCAAAAACTTGTGTTACGTTACAGTCGTTCAACGATATACTTCTTTTTAAATAAATGAATTGCTGTATAAAAACTTCGGTTGATTTAGTACCGTGTGTAAAGTGTGTTTAAAATCACTTCTTTAATGATTACATTTTCTTAAATGTGTTTATATAAATATATAACTTCTTAATAACATCCAAATCAACATCTTAATAAATCGATTTTATGATTGACGTTGTATCATGAGTAAACATCATGAGCAAAAAAAGTTCTAAAATGTTCCACAGCCTAGTACAGGGATTCTCCCATTTTAATCAAAGTGGGTAGTAAACTGAGAATGGCCCATTATTTTATGTAGGTACTTCAACGAGTGTTAACGAGGTTTTATACATGGTGGAGCCATACTGCAGTGATATTAGTAGTATAGTTGCAGCACGAATGGGTCGACTCGATCGGGGAAGGACCACGCTCTCAATGAATACCAGTGTAAAATAGTAGCTTAATGCTGCTGTATTACATAAGGTAAGTGTAGAGAACCGGAGACCCTTTTTACTGGAAACGAGGCATTCCATCTTAGTCCTCACCGTTGACAACGCATCTGCATTTTGTTACGTAATCGAGGATAGATGTAGATGTCTATGAGCCACATCAATCGCTTACCATCAGGTGGACTGTGTGCTCTTTTGTCACCCTATCGCATAAAAAAGCGTACATCAGAATTATCATCATCGTCATTACAGCCCACCTCCAACTACGAAAATAGGCCTCCACTAAGGAATGCTACAAAGCTCGGTCCTGAGCCACCTGCATACTTTGGCTTCCTGTATCTCGTACTAGGTCGACACTCCATCTAGTGTGAGACCACTCTACATTTATTTCGCTTACCGGTGCGAGCCTGCCACTCGAGAACCTTTCTTTCCATCGGTTATCGGTTCTTTGAGCTGTGTAGCCGGCGTATTGCTACTTCAACTCACTAATCCGTTGGGCCATGTCGGTTCCTCTAGTTCTACTGCGGATATCATCATTTCTAAGTTTATCACCCAGGGAAACGCGAGCGTAGCCCTCTCCATAGTTTGCTGAGTGACCTTGAGTTTCGTAATACGGTTGGCAGCTGGCTATTCTAGGTAAATCCTCGGAATATATTTTTAATTGTCGGATTTTCAAGTTAAACGTTCAATAAAGAAAGTACTTCACCACATCTCAGTTTGAGAGTCAAAGAAAAAAGGCGAGAGATAAGGAAGCGTTTTTGTGCAACGATAAAACATTACAAACATATTTTTATTTAGTGTGCCAAAAAAATGTAAAATATTCTGTACCATTCTCTAAAACAGCCTGGCGTACAATGGAAAGTATTATCAGATTACAAATGTCGCCCTGAAAGGACTATAACCAACCTAAACGACTATCGTTGTCTAGATAAAGTAGTGTCTCAGTGCGCCTCTTGAAATTACAGGCATCTGAACCTGTCCCCCATTCTTATCGCGTGCAAGTCGCCAGTTACAAACAGAATTATTGCGTATTCCAGAGCGAAAACGTGTAAAAGTGTAGTAAATTAGAAATCACATTTGTTCAGTACAGGACTTATAACAAATATCAACATCAAAATAGCTACATAATTCTATTAAAGATCTTAGTCGAAATAAGTTGACAATTAAAAAACCGGCCAAGTACGTGTCGGGCCACGCTCAGTGTAGGGTTCCGTAGTTTCCCGTCCGTCACAATAAGTGTTCCCACTTATGAGTTTAAAGGTGGGTATCCATTATGTTCGCGCTCCAGCAACGCTCCGCGCTCCTGCAACTGCTCCCGGTAGTGGGTACTGTTTTTTCCATCCAAGTTCAACATGATTTTCCTAGAAAGTCCTTATAAAGTTCTACTGTTCAGATTTTTTTCATATTTTCTAAACTTATGGATCAAAAGTTAGAGGGGGGTACACATTGTTTTTTACTTTTGGAGCGATTATTTCCGAAATTATTGACATTATCCAAAAATGATTTTAGTAAACCCCTATTCATTTTTAAATACCTTTCCAACAATATATCACACGTTAGGGTTGAAATTAAAAAAAAATCACTTCGCACTTTACATATAGGGGGGCTACCCTAATAAAACAGTTTTTTCCAATTTTTATTTTACCACTTTGTCGGCGTGATTTATACTAGTACTACTTTCTAGTGCTAACGGTCACAGAGATTAAGCGAGGACGGACAGACGGACAGACAGACATGGCGAAACTATAAGGGTTCCTAGTTGACTACGGAACCCTAAAAAAAGAGAAACAAAATGCTGTAGGTTTTTGATCTATGTTATGTTTACCGTTTCTTGATCTCGGTTATAATATTATTACAAGGTACGTGAGGGTAACAGTGTCACCTCAGGCTTGGCCGCCCTATAAAACCAAAACTAAGAGGAGTACAGAGACAAAAAAACAAAGCCATATACTAAAACGAATATACTAAGAAAACAATAGCAAACAAGTTATGGCAATAATTAGAAAATAACTTAAAAAAACTAACTACACTACACAATACTAAAATCGACTAAAATATTTACTATAATTTCAACTATCAAAATGGCGTCGATAAAGCACCTTTTTGACTCTTTATTATTTTATTGACTGATGAAGGGCTATCGTATCACAGAACCATCCATGCAAACAAGGCTATAGGTTTTGAGATTTAAGTAATTGACCATATTAAGCGGATGATCATGTTACCCTCACGTAGCTTATACAGACAAAATATTATTCAAAATTGTGATATTGGTAAATCGAATCCAATTTTTTTATTTAATTTATTTAACATTATGACAATTTTATTAGTATAACCGAGTGTTTGACCACTATCTCACATTTTTTGTATTAAGTTGCAGTGACAAGTGAACTAACAGTCTACCTATTAGCAAGTGGCTCGTGCAGTCACATGGACACCTGCAGACTAGAACACAGTTATGCAGCAATGCGTGTTTGACGGCAGAAATAGCTTAGAAGGAACGTACCTACTCAAATTGACAGACTTATAGGCAGAAATTTTATTCTATACCAAGTAACCTGATGGTAAGTGGTGACTTAGCTAAAATAGTCTATTTTATAAATTAGGAGCAAAAACCTTCCTAGGGTATAGGTACTTTATTATTACAAACGGATTTTTAGCGAATTTGTCAAGTAAAGGCAGGTAAACCAATAAATTCACTTACGATTATACGATACGAACCGCTATTAAAAATTGCGTGAATGTTACTACAAAATTCTGGCATATATATGCAGAATATAAAGATATAATGTAGGAAATTATGAGTTTCCAAAATCGTGCAATCAATTCATTTATCATTTGCTACAGCTTCTTAGACTTTGACAGGCGGGTTGGTAATCACAGATTTCGGTTTTCGGTTGTTGTCAGGAAAATGCTGATACCCTTCTGCTCCTATTTCAGTATATCACCTCTTTCTTTAGCCACGGGATGATATGGGGTAGTTAGTGGATTTTCCACACTATCACTACTTGACACTTTTTCACTTAGGTACTTAATTTTGCTTCATAAAGGACAACTAAAAATAAACTACTGAAAGTACTGAGAACATCACTAAATAATCGAAAAAACTTTTATCTCACCTGATATTAAAATTTATTGAAAATGTTAAACTAAAAGCAATTAAAACCGTAAACTGTCTTTATAATTAGTAACTTTCAAAAATTAAGAAACTTTCCAACCTTTGCTGTATATTATGTTCGTAGAAGAAACGTGTGTCTGGAAAGTCTGCTTTGAAAAGTCTAATCATTGAGTTATAATGTACTACGTACTAGAGAAGCTATTCCAAACAAAAATTGTGCGCTACTCTATGTCTTCGCGCATGCGCGGTAATAGTAGAGTCGCGCATGCGCAGTTGGTATAAACGCGCATTGCGCTTGCGCGGTCAGTTTTTGTTATTATAGATTATACGTAAGTAGAATGGTCAGTATGTAATAATTGTTTATTTATATTGTATTGTTAATTATATCGAGTACAATTTTTTAAATTGTTTTTTATTTTGTATATGTGCTAATTTAATATAATATTACATAGTATTATGTCAGAATTACATTTTAAGGGTATTTTATTTAATATTTTAATAGGTAAATACGTGAAATATAAAAATATACATTTAATGAAGTAATATGTACTTACGTACTAGAACAGCTATCTCAAACAAAAATGTGCGCTACTCTGTGTTCGCGCGTTTGGTTTTTTTATCATAGAGTAAACATAGGTAGAATGATCCGTAGGCAATAATAGATTGTATTGTTAAATATGTAAATTATATCGAGAACAATATCTAAATTTTGTCATTTATTTTGTATATTATATTTGTTTATTTAATATAATATTACATAATATTATATCACAATTACATTTTAATGATATTTTTATCTCAATATTTTAAAAGGTATCTATGTCAAATATAAAAAAACGTACTAAATGTATGTTTAACAAAACTTATTAACATAAAATTTAAATTACAAATATATTTATTTAAATTAGAATCATAAATGTTGTAAATAATCGTTCATAAATGCTGGGCACGCGAGAGTTAAAAATGGACGAATTTATTCCACTTTGACTTTGAAGTGGAAACCTAAAAATAAAATAAAAGAATAATAAGCAGATTTAAACATGAAAAATTTAGCTTAATTATAATAACTTATATGTTTCTACAAAAAAAAATGTGTAGTATAATAATATATTCGTCCTAAACTTAAGTACCCACAGAAATGTCGCATCTGAACATATAATTTCATAATCTATATTCAATGATACGAGATGGCGTCTTAGGAATAATTTGTTTTATTATTAATTTATAATACTTTTTTATTGAATAAGTATCTTATTAACCGATGAAAAGTAATTCCTTGGTTTTTACTGACATTTCTTGAATTATTTGTGCAATATCTAAGTACACAAGACGGCATATTTTTATCAAGAGATTTTTTTTAAATCAACACAACACGTGACAACTCTACAAGCGCTTAGCGAGTGACTGATTAAAGTGCAGTGCATGCACCGCAGTTGAGTGGAACAGAGTAGCTGAATGCAGTGTCTCCTCTAGTACGTAGTACATAATAGCTCAATGAGTCTAATCGAAATAATTTTAAAATCGTTCAGTTACGGCTGTATTTACTTCTTACATTTCTCTTTTTGTATTTAACCGAACACATAGCTCTAGCAGGATTACATAAAAGAAGCAATTAATCTCATAGAGAGAGAGAGAGAAAGAGAAATTAAAACTTGGTATTAGATTTTTTGCACTTATTAGGAATAACAATACAAACGAATCCGTTTAGTGGCGATATTAGAATATTCACTAACCCATATCGCCTCTATACATCCTAACTGATTGCGGACCCTGAATGCGCAAACGTAACACTCATCTGGGAAACTATATACTTCGCCCAGAAGAAGTGAAATAGCTCACTAGGTGTGAGCTATTTCATTTCTTCTTTTTTTTAAATATTTTATTTAATATGAAGTAGCCTGATAATCAAAAATAAACGTTGTTAAATATAATCTTTACCTGATTGCCGATTTACACGAGGAGGGTAATGTTTTTTTGACTGTATGTATGTCTATTTATATGGCACATTCTGTAGGCTTCATGGCTTTATCGATTTTACTATTTATGTGGTGTCTTTAGATTCGTCTTTCTTGTGGAAATGACCCCGCTTACAAAACTTTCTCTTTCCTGAAATTTTTTTACTTGTTTTATTACTTTTTGACTTGTTGTTGTATTAATTGAAATTCCTTCTGCAATTTTTCAGCAATTCCTTCTGTTTATTGAAAACATAGGGCTTAGCCGTGAACTATAGCCATAGCAGCGATCACAATAGATCTTCTAGGTCTCCGTGATACTGGTCACTTCCCTAGACCTGCATAGCTGCTCGCACATAATTTAAAATAAAACCATATCGACCCTGATAACAATTAAAAATAACAAAAACCCGCGGTTACCAATCCTCCTGGCAAGCGTGCCAACTACGGCAATATTCTCTCATGAGGTAGACTTATATTCGACAGTGGACTTTTATGGGCTGTAATAAATAGAAAAGACTAATAATTATTTATTAATTATGCTTTCCCTAAACAAAACGCATCAACAAAGAACTCTATCAGTCTTATTACAAAAAGTACCAAACGTAAAGATGTGTATGTGTATGTGTATATATAAATAGAGATATAAACTTCTGGCCTGTTTCAATAAAACAGTTCAGTGAGAAATAGACGAGCCTAAATCTTTAAGTATGTAGTTTAAAAGCAAATTTCTAATTTCGGAAGACTTTGGCGCCGCTACTGTTTCGGTTTTGGACCATTCTGTATTTTCATTCGGTAGGGTTGAGACGATTATTCTGCCATCTATCGAACACAATGAGTCCTTCTTGGTATCCCATAGTTGTGTCTAATAATAATAACATCTAAAGTTCTTGCATTTAAGAATTCTTCACAACTCCACAGCATTATTGGTTGACTGCGAATTCATCTATGTGAATGTTCGTGTAATTATAAATAGCTACCGGACGGCTTTTGAGGAAAACTTCTTTATTGTAAAAGTGTATCGCTTGATTATTCGGGATCGTTTAAGCAATAGTACCTCTACATTCATTTTATATTTTGAAGCAAATACTACACACAGCATTGAGTACAAATTGAGTGAAGCAACGTCTTTTTGACATCCTTTAATTGTTAAAATTAAACTCGAACCCAAGCATATCACTAGATGGAAAGACTTCAAGATACTATAACTTCATTATGTGTAGATTGGTCTAAAATTTTATTATGAGTAACTAAGAATAGCCTAGGTTTATTACGAAATCAAAACTAAACACCTAAGTCCTCCTGTGACCAGGTGTGCTGTAAAACATTTGAAGCGTCAGTGTTACGGGACAAATAAGTTAAAATAAAAGGCTATATCATACGTATAGTTAAATGAAACTGTTTTATTTTGTTTAGTTCACAAATAAAGTTTTGTACCGTTGCTACTAAACATCTTTGGTACGTTTTTATTATCATGACTGCATTCACTTTATATACTGGATTAAAATGAAATAATATAAAATAAAATGAATATATAACACTCTTTATAAATTTAAAACCGCTCTTCTCTTCTTTTTTTTATTTATTTTATGTACACACGTCAAGATACAGAAGCAGTCTTATAGTAATTTCGTACAAAGGTTCTACTTATTCCATAATTAGCTGAAATATCTTCCAGTAGACCCATAAAGGAAATTATATTGAAATTGCAAACTTAGTTCATACATTAGTACTACTAAAAAATAAATAATATACACAATGTTACGTAAATTATATAAAATAAAACAATAAATAAAAATAAAATAAATCAATACATAATAATAATAATAAATACGATAGTTACATGTTGTTGATATATATAAACTAAACTAATATAATAGAATAATATATATTAATTAACAGGATGCAAAGTAGTTATTTCTAATACGTTTCTTGAATACCAATAAAGATTCGGCATTTCTTATATTTGACGGTAGTGAGTCCCATAACCATACCGCGTGAACTGAAAAGGATGTTCTTTCTACATTTGACTGAAATGTTTTGGAGCAATTTATTATTGCATTGGTATGTATATATAGATAAAATTTAGCAGCATACTTTTGATTACAATAGTCAAGTATGAAACATTATGTTTAAAAATCTATGAAATATTATTTGTCTTGGTATTTGTTTTATGTTCCCTTATATATTCTTACCAGGCTTATTGCTTTAAAATGAAATTGGCTAGCTTATACTTTAGATGCTTTGAAAAAGCTTTACTTTGAAGGAAATATATTTCCATTATTCAACAAAGAGTTAAAAAAAATACAAACGGTTCGTCTAAGAAATGGTATAAAAGAGGTTTAAGATAAGATTTTAAACACGCTATAATTAATCTTGTTTTTACTCGTATCAATAAAAGTCCTCCGAAGATATTCAATATCTTATTTATTTTATTGTTAATACCCCATCAGTATAAGTAATACAATTTACCCTTTCAACTTATAAAATATTTGTTGCAGTAGAGTGTAGTGGGATGTTTAAAATGACATTCAATATTATTCAAGGATGGTCTCTGTAAACATGTAGTTCAATAAACGTTGCAAGCGGGTTAGAATCTAATCAGTTGCTAATCATCCGTAGGACTCTGTCCGGGCTCCCTCGCACGCGTTGTACAAGAAACTCCACTCTTTTTCGCGAGATTTCATAAAAATCGTCCGTTTTTGCATCAGAAAACATACTTTATTTAACTCGCAGGACGTATGCTTTTTGAGTATAGTTCGTCCAAAGACTGCTCATGTAAAACGATTGGCAGTGGGCTTTGAATAAAGTAATTTCAACTAGTGCTGTGCATTATGCACATCGCAAGGGAGTATAACAAATGTGTAATACAACTTGACGGCGAATCGCTAACTTCTCTCCGAATTAGTTGCCAGTTTCCGCTGACGGTGCGCTCAAACATAACTTAAATTAACCGCCAAAGGCAAACAACTGAATAATAATGATATAATTCATATTATTATTTAAGAAAATTTTGTACGTAAAAAAATAAAAATAAATTTAGCATGTAAACTTTTTTCTGTGTAGAGCACAAAAGGATTCATGACGTCGAATGACGCCGGTTGTGTTCCCAAGATGCTTGAGTATTTTTTGTGACCATTTCAAGTCCTTCAATTGTTTTTGTCGCGAGACACTAATTATGGTGTTATATTATGCTGTAAGAAATGTTGCTTTTAAATTAACTAGTTTATATTTAAAAGAAATCAAACTAAAAAGCTGTCATCGACGGTAAGAGTTTTTTCGAGTCAGTAGTATCAATGGGTGTTTCTTGGTTCAGGGTTCAATTCTTGGTCCATTTCTGTTTTTTATCTATATTAATAATTTATTTTACCTCATACTACAAACGCTATCGTATTATTTACTGAAGAAACTCCATTGATTTTTAAACTAAAACGACATATAGCAAAATATTTTGAAGCAAATGGTGCTCCAAATTAGTTATATGATAATAAACATTAAGGTTTAACTTAAATATTTTGCTTTGAAATGACTCCTAAATTAAATTAATAAAATTTATAATGCCTTGTGTTAAACATAGAAATACTGTGAGTCTTGTTAATACCACTGTTTCTCTGGAAATCACTACGGACACAAAGCTTCAATGCTACATTTATCTAAAATACTCGGTATTTTCAGACATATTTCTGCAGCATATTGTGCAGCACAAAGATTTGCATCAAGGTTGTTTGTATTAAAATAGCTGTATTTGTTTCATTTACCTATTTTCTTAGCTTACGTCGTATGAAGTCTTATACAGAGTAAAACGACTGACATCAAACTTTGTTTTGCAGAAGAGTGCCCTAAGAGCAATTCATTCATAACCTAAACCCGAAAAGAGCCTTTAGGGAAAACTTTAAAGAAATTAATATATTAACTCAGGCCCTCACAAAGTATTTTGAAACATTCAAATAAATGTTAATACTAAGAACAAGCACAAGCTAGGAATATCAGTTACTCGACTCCATAGACAATAAGTTCTTTATGAGACAATAAATATAATGTGATTTTACAACAAAGTGTCAGAAAATGGCCTTTCTATCAAAAAATTTAAAACTTTTATTTAACAACACTGTATAAAAAAGTTTATTATAAATGTTAAATAATCAATCATTGCACAACATTGCAAATGTTTCTCCCACGAATTGTTTTCCAAACCAGTGATATTTTTAGACCACTCAAAAGGGTAACTTTTTGAAATTAAAGTTAAATTTTCTTCAAAAACGAAAAAATATATTTCCGTAAAATAGCTTTTGAAGTCGGTGCTATGATAAACATAGTTTACCAAATAATAGCCTCGACTTCAAGAGCTATAAGTGGAAAATATTTTTTTCGTTTTAATATGGGTATAAACTTTTTAAATATTGATATGGACGAAGGAAAATCACAAGTTCGATGACTAGAATGTAGTCTTAATTAAACTTCTTCCCCTATTTTTCCACCCTTAAGGATGGATTTTTTTCTTTCAATATAATATAAATATATTACACATAGCAGAGCAACGCTGCAACTATTATGGTTGTAGCATGAATAGGTCGGCTCAACCGAGGAAGGACCACGCTCTCATAGAATACCAGCGTAAAATAGTAGCTTAATGCTGCTGTGTTTCGTATGGTATGTGTAGAAAACCGGAGATCCGTTTTACTGGATTCGAGGCATTCCATCTTAGTCCTCAAGGGTAACAACGCATCTGCATTTTGATTCTTAAGCGAGGTTAAATGTAGATGTCTATGGGCCACAGCAACCACTTACCATCAGGTGGACTGTGTGCTCGTTTGTCACACTTATACTATAAAAAAGGGGACCACTCATCCACCAGGATGGTGAATTAAGTAAAAGAAGAATCAGGCAATCATTTTTGAAATAGTTTCTCATACTGAGCACTGTGGTTAAGCGGGATAGTGAGCGTAAACCAAAACCATCTCATTGTTAGTGCTGCTCCTTACCACCGATCTGTGAAATATTTTTTGATAGATTTTCCATTATCGGTAGGTCGTCAAAGCCATAACATTACATCGTGTAATACAACATGATTTCCTTTAGACTTCATCGCGACACTTAGCGAGAGAACTAGCGATCGCTAATCTACTTTCCATCATCGGTCTGGGTATTTTACTTCGAGTTTTTCATTCATTAATTCATTGCGACCCATAAAATTCCATTACTGAAAATAGACCTCCGCCATAGATTACACCTTTTATACGTGGTAGAGCTATGCTGCAGTTTTATTAGTAGTATAGTTGTAGCACGAATGGGTCGGCTCGACCGTGGAAGGACCACGCATCACAGAATACCAGCGTAAAATGGTAGCTGTATTTCGTATGGTGAGTGTAAAGAACCAGAAACCCCTTTTACTGGAAACGAGGCATTCCATCTCAGTCCTCACGGGTGACAATGCATCTGCATTTTGATTCGTAATCGAGGATAGATGTAGATGTCTATGGGCCACAGCAACCACTTACCATCAGGTCGACTGTGTGCTCGTTTGTCACCTTATCCTATAAAAAAACTTCTCATAATGGGGATTTACCCATAGTTTTTTTATTTTTTTTATTTTCAGTTGTTATTAGGAAGACTAATAATCTGTTTTAGATTCCTTCTGCTGCATCTTACGACACCTACAGGTGATGTAATAGTGGGTATTCCAACTCCACCACTACACAGTATTTTATATCGAATATATATAAGAACTAGTTACATAGCTATCTGCATTGCATGTACGGTGCGTTATACTTACCTTTTACGTAGATTCCGTAAACGTACCACGGACTGCGATGAGGTTAAGAATTCTATCGTGAGGTTATAACAGTATCAATATTTATATATTTTCCTAGTTATAATATTTTATGACTGACTGGACTTAATCTAACTGCGTATGTAGACCGCTACTTGTTTTATTCTCTTTCTCGTTGGAATTGATTTCCCGTTAATTATATTAACTAATTACTAATTTATGTGTATTTAACTTCTGAATTTTAATTCTTATCGTAATTACATAACTAAGTCTTTCATTAGCAATCTCGTCGTGCGTCGAATTGTTAAGATTCAGAACTTTAGAGCCTCGGTGAACAAAAATTCAAAAACAATGTTAGCGCGCCTGTCCTGACCGCCCCCTGCGCCCTTCGGAATACTAATAGGGACTAGGAGCTATTTTGCAAAAGGAAATAAGCGGAAAAGCTTTTACATTTCTGTAAGGAAAGGCATTTGCTGTGTTACGAGCCGCACCCGTTTGCCTCCACTGGCTGCCGGGCTGTCGGATCCAATTTAATTTTATCTAAAATTTTAGTTAATCGAGCTAGTCAGTACGTCAAATCTAGTTTATTTCATCAAAAAATCGGTCAGAGCTCCAAACATTTTTTGCTAGGAATAGAAAAGAATATAATAATTGTTTTATTATATTCCATTATTTTATTAAATATAGATTCCACGAATACTTATTGAAAGTCAGTTTTCTTTATACGACTGTTTCAGAAAAAAACACCTCTGTCTTTGTAAAAAAAGAGAAACCTGGAAGATATTTCTCAAACCTTTATCACTGGATGAAGAAGTGATAAACGTAAGTTTCGCTGCAATTACGATCGAGTGTAAATAGCACTATACAAGATCACACGCGATCGAGGTACGTTACGATTTTTGCTCGGGCGTGAAGAGATAACAAATCTACTGATAAAACTTCTATTAGCCTATAATAAAACTGTATCCGGTAAATGTGAACGGCTCCATACCAAATGTTTTAAGGTACGTATAGATTGCAAAAGATTTTTGTCGGATCCGATAGCCGAAATTGAGAATAGGGCGTAGTACGAGTACTGTATAATATATTTACATTTAACTTAATAATTTAAGTATTCTCATAAATATGTATTTTCATAATGGTAGCAGATGATCCACATGCACCTATATTAAGGAGCTATGTGCGGACAATGTCCGGATTTGTTAATTATTTAAATTAAATTATTATTATAATATAGTACTACTAACCCCCTTACTGTTAGAATTAATTACTAACCCTTATGGACCTATATTGTCTGAAAATAAAAAGATTTGAAGATTTGAATAAATCATGCAGGACAATTGTATAATATATACGTGTATGCCCCATATACATTATTTATAAAATTTTAAGGTATTAGAAAATATGAGCCGTGGTAGCTCAGATGGTTAACGCTCGCTGTAAATATAACAGAACGCGAGTTACGCGGGTTCGATCCCCGCCGGCACCAATGAAACTGTTAATTGCAATTTTAAATGCTGATTTACCACGTGCTCGGCGGTGAAGGAAAACATCGTGAGAAAACCTGCATGTCAGAGGAATAAGAAAAAAAATATTTCGAAGACAAACATGTGAAGTTCGCCAACACGCATTGGGGCAGCGCGGCGGACACTTCCCTGCCCTAAAACCCTCTCAGAAATGATGGGAGGCCTGTGCCCAGCAGTGGGACGTATATAGGCTGTAACATTACTTTTACTTTTTTATTAAAAAATATCATCCATTGCAAATAAAAACGTAAGTAAAAATTGTTGCTTGAACGGTGTACATACTCGTATTGTGTAAAATTTTCATTAGCTACATTTTCAAGGTACTAATTTCTTTTCATCATTTGGTTAATATACCCAATTTTTGCCTTCAAACACATCACCTGCCATTTTCTGGTCTGAACAGGAAAAAAGTCAGTGCCATTTGACGGTATACGGAATTTTATTTAGTGCATGTTCTTTCACGTCAAAGAAGGCTTTGGTTGGTGTTGGTTGTGGGTGCTTCATAACATAAAATGATTTGTTGTAGCGACATATGATAATCAATCTTTCTATTTCTACACATGGTTGTATCATTGAACTAAGAGAAAGACCGGAAGGAACTCAAATCCTCCATTAGTTGGCGGTATACATTTTGTGTAACTGTGTCAAATGTGCGAGACATGTGGTACGGCAGTCGATAATGTGCTTTCCCAGAATAAGATTACGGCAAATATGTTTTGCGAATGGTTGATAGCAGTTGATTTTTAATGGAGTACTTAAAAATTGGTGGGTCGGTAAGCACTTTCTGTCATATTAAATGAATAATTTATACTATGTTTATGACATTAAAGAGCTAGTTTATCAAATAATTTCGACGAGAATTGCTAAATACGCAACAAATCACTTTCTACTGACATCGCAAACTTCCTGAACTAAGATTATCAACCGCAAAGCGAACAACTGAATAAGCCCTTGTCATTAAAATAATTGCGAAGTTTGTTTGCAATTCATTATTATTATTCTATATTAATATAAAGTAGATTCCTTGTCTCTTATTGAAAACACAAGTAATATGTTACTTCATCTTACTTGTGTGCACATACATACAAACATACCATCAAGATAATTTTTGCTATAAACATTACTAATATTCCCCTTAACCACTAGTGGTAAGCTTAAATTGCTTGTGTTACGAGTGGTTCACGCCAGTAGTTTAGTAGTTTTTGAGTTCGCGGTCCGCGCTCTGCCATTAGGCTACTGTCGCTTTATACTAATAAAAAATAAAACGCGTAATAGAGTATATTTTAGGAATGGTTATATACTACATTAACAATGTCATCACTGCAGTCTATCACAAGTCTAACTTTATTCTAACTATAAACCTTACCAAAATACTAACACAAAACACGGTTAAGCCTTTCTTTTATATGATCCACCATACGACTTTCGTTTACTGGGCTGTATATCGGTTACTCTGATACTGTTGTGATTATGCTAGGTTATAAATCTATCATGCAAAGAAACCAAAATAATATTATAATTTAAGCTACTTCTTTAAGTTCAAAGCAAAAATATATAGCTTGATGGTTTGACTAAGCTAATAGCCGTCCCGTTAGACTGATGGCGGCTTGTATCTACGTTTTATATTTATCGAATAAGGGTAACAAACGAGCACATGATGGTAAGTGGGTGCTGTGGCACATAGACATCTACATTTATCATCGATTAAGAATCTAAATGCATGCGTTCCACTGAGGACTAAGATGGAATTCCTCATTTCCAGTAAAACGAGTCTTCGGTTTTCTACACTCGCCATACGAAACACAGTAACATTTAGCTGCTATGTTACTAAATGACTATTTTTTTGTCTATGAATCATAATTTTTAGTACAACTTAATTAAGATGCCCTAAGCCGTGTCCTAGGTCGCGGCCGACCTAAATGGAATTCCTTACGCCCCGCCAAATACTCTGTTCCCAGCCCTTATTACTAAGACAAAACCTATAAGTGGATAAAATATGACCACTCGTAGAACGTCGGGGGTGTGTGTGTGTGTGTGTGTGTGTGTGTGTGTGTGTGTGTGTGTGTGTGTGTGTGTGTGTGTGTGTTTTTATCAAAAACAGCGACTTACGAGCAAACAGTCCATCTATAAATATGCCTTGTTACATTCACCCTTATTACCATTATGTAGAATCAATATACTCGTAGATTTAATGACCCAGGACTCACAATGTAAGAGCTATTGCAAGGTTTTAGATAACATAAGTTGATGAACATCCATTACCATATTTCGTTTCGTGAGTGTCGTAAAGTCTGTGGGAAAAAATGTCACAGCTTTATTTTATAACTTCCAATAGATAGAGTTATAATATTGTCAACTCCAGACGTAAAATACACAGATGGGCGACGTAAAGCAGTGTCAAAGTTGTGGAACGTCTGGTATTACTATTTACTATCGTCAAACCGTGTAGAAAAAGCTATTATGTGACTATTAAGGAAACCTTTCTTAATTTTAATGGAGTAGACCTACAGCAAGCAGGGGACCTGTAATGACTGATAAAGAAGACGAGAATATATTGAAAATATAATTGTAAATACCTGGGAACAACTAAGTAAAAATAACTGAATAACAAACTGAATAATTTACATATGATTTTTTTTTGAGTTTTATCACGATCTGTACCGGGTTATTTTTCAAAGAGTGGCCAAATTTTAAACTTAAGTTCAAATATATAATTAATAATATACCGTTGTTGAAGTTTTTGAAAATACGAGTAAATAAGAATTTTACTTTTATTTGAAATTATCCCAAATAGAATGTGATTTATGGACAACAACATTTTTGCCTACTGATCGACCCTTACGTGTGCGTGCGCAATAAAATCAGTTAAAATGCATTACCACGCATTTTGAATCGAAAAGATAAAAAAAGCAGAATGTTTGAGATTTTTTTTATTAATTTTTCTTCACCATTTGCCTGTAAGTAGAATAGTGATAGTACTAGATCCTTCATTATTAATAATATATAGAAATGAAAATTTGTGACAATCTAAAATAGTTGTTGGTTTTGGAACTTCATATGATTAGTGTTTGCTTCAGTGGTCATTTTGGACTGCTATTTTCAATAAACTTTTTTTTAGTAATGGTCGAAATAAATAATCTTACAACCATGTCAGGAGTATTAATTGAAATCTCCTCTATAATACTTATTTGGTGTACTTATTAAAATACTTTTTTTATTATATAAGTGCAATATAATGCTGGTTTAAGTTGGGTGGATAGCGATTTTTTCGTTTGGTGACAATAGGGCAACTACATATGCGCTTCGCGTTCGATGTGTGCAATACATTCTCTCCGCGTTTATAAAACTATTGCACTGTAACTTCGTCTCAGCAAATTTGGCCGTACTCAATGTAAATGTGTAAGATAAACATAAATCTGGGAATTATATTTAGTTACGATCAAATACGATCAAATTGGGGAAAGCTATATATCATGCAATGAAAATTAATTACGGGTAACCTTAACGAATCGGTCCCTCATCGAGGTCAATTGAACTGTCATTATCCCATCAGACGTGTAGTGCCAAGTAAACACTCTAGCTCTAGGGTGTCACTTTATTGCCTCTGCTACGCATTGACTACCTATAACACTTATACACTCTACAGTTATATTAAGTCGGGGAAAAGGTTTCTCGTGTTTTCTTTATACAAAATTGAAGAAAAATCGCTTTGATTGCACTGTTTGTATCTGGCTGGTTTTAAAATCAATACGTTAAAGGACATTAAGAAAAATAAAAATAAAAAGTAAAAGCACTTTCCCGCCATTTTTTTTCTGTCCGCCATAATTAGCAAATCTAACGAAGAAATTATATACATTCTGAAGTTTTATTACAAAAAAGGGAAAATGCGACTCAAACGAAGAAAATTAGTGACGTTTATGGACCTAATGCAGTGTCAGTAGTAAAAGGTAGCACAAAGTTGGTTGGCTACTTTGTTGGCGTTTTCAGTCCGGGTATTTTGAGGTCAAACATGCAGCTCGCCCTGGTCATACATGTACAAGGTGTCTCAAAAGTAAGTTCACATTTGCTTATCTTATTACGCGAAAGCAACTATTCTGAGGGGCGCGGGGGGTATGTCAGTCGGTAGTCTGGCTCTTGGGAATTTAGTCGCTATGGAGCGTTTCTCTGGTGCGGACCGTGCGTTGTGCGTACGTGAGTTTTACAAAAACGGTAATTCGGCGACTGTAGCGCGTAGAAAATTCTGCAGTATTCGACATATTCGTCACTTAAATGATGCGCCTAGCACTCGTCTCATTGCAAAATGGGTTGAGAAGTTTGAAGAGACTGGGTCAACTCTGGAGAAACCAAAATCTGGGCGACCAAGAACATCAAGAACAGCCGAAAACGTGGACAGTGTTACTCAGTCTATTCGAGATGATCCAAACCTCTCGATTCGGAAGCGTGCTGTTGCTTTAAATGTGCACAGATCTTCATTATGCCGCATTTTACACAAAGATTTAAAGCTGCACCCGTACAAAATTCAGTTAGTGCAAGAACTGAAGCCTCAAGATGCTGGTCAGAGGCATGATTGAGCGCTTTCCAACGTTCACCAACATCTTGTCCGATGAAGCCCATTTTCACCTGAATGGGCATGTAAACAAGCAAAATTGTCGTTACTGGAGTGCAACCAACCCAAAACAAAAACATCAGAAACCGCTACATTCACCCAAAGTCACCGTATGGGCAGCGATGTCGGCGCGAGGAATTATCGGCCCTTACTTTTTTGAAGATGGAAGGGGACGCACACTCACAGTGAATTCAGAGCGTTATGTGGAGATGTTAGACGAGTTTTTCGTACCCCAACTGCAAAACTTTCCTGGTTACAACCAAAGAACATGGTTCCAGCAGGATGGAGCAACTTCACACACGTCCAACAGATCTCTGCCTCGAGTTCGAGAAATTTTTCCGAACAAATTAATCTCCTGGCGAGGTGACATAAATTGGCCTCCACGGAGTCCCGATTTAACGCCTATGGATTTTTTCCTGTGGGGTTATGTCAAATCAAAAGTTTACGCTAATAAACCGACTTCCCTGGCACAATTAAAAGAAAATATCCGTCATGAAATGGCAGCCATCACGGAGACTACCTGCCGAGCTGTCATAGGCAATTTTAGTGCCCGACTAAATGAATGCCGAGAGCGCAACGGTTTACATTTGGACAATGTTATTTTTAAAAAATAAATTCCCAAACAGTGTACTTCAATATAAAATAAACATTTTTTCAATAAAGCTAAGACTTTTCTTTTAAAAAAAGATTTAAATGTGAACTTTCTTTTGAGACACCTGGTATATGGTCATACGTATAAAGTCTGACCCGGATCTAATATTTATTTGTTTTTAAGCTATTGCATAGCTTCTATCGCGGGCCTTGAGCGCGGGGACCGAATCCAGAAATTTATTCCGTAACGAAAAAACCTCACGCTCCCCACTGCGACGGGCATGGAGGTGTGGCTTGAAGGCCGTGCATTGTCTAACGTCGTTTCTTTTCGGCAGTCTTCTTCACGGTGTTTGTGTGCGTGCAACTAGACGTATTGTACGACTCTACGAAGCTCGCACGAATCGAGACGTGCTGCTCCGAAATCGGACGAAAACATAAGCAGCCGTTTATGAGAAAGTATATAGGTGTATAGGTATTCATGTACAACAGTGAATAGCTGTACTTGTAAAATTTGTGTATAAAGTGTTTTGAATATGAATGAACAAAGTGCATTTATTATTTATTTATTTAATAAAAGAAAAAAATTTGTTTTCTTATCGATCACCACGCTCAAAAAGTGTAACTTGAATTAATATCAAAGAAAAAGAAATACTGCGTAAATAAAATAAATAAATAATTATAATTGCATAAGTTGATACAAAATGCTATGCAATAGCTTTACCGCGGCAGTCCCCGAGTGCCACACGTCTTTTTTTTATTTATTTATGAAGTGTCATAAGAGCCGACAGAGGGAATCAAATCGGGAGATGGGCAGCAGCGTCTTATAAAAAACTTCGGTTGCCAACCCACTAGCCAAGCGTGGCAACTATGGCAAATATGCCACCCATGAGGCAATCTATAGGGGAGGCCATGCTTACGAGTACAACGGCCACTTTACGATAAGTGGATGCTGTGAAAAAGAGCACACCGTGGTAGTTAAGATGAAAAGCGATGGATTGCGTCAGCAGTAATAAAATTTTAATTGCAATCTTAAGTGCTGATGTGTTTATCCAAAACCTTTTATCGATGTTTTACAAATACAATATTTCGAGAACACGTGAATGTGTGAGAGTAGCGCGGCGGATTGAAAGCTGTATAGGCAATCAGACCGCCGTGCTCTATATCTTCAGAATTGAGAAGATGCATTTTCCCAGTCATGGGACGAATAAATTCTGTAAGTTTACTTTTCTTTAATAAAGCACATACGGTAGTATATTAAATTCGATTCCTTCAATCAGCTCAACAAATTCCGTTCGATTCCCAACAAAATTAAATCAAATCAACTTCTCGAAAGCTTCCTTCACAGTTCATTGATTCCCTACGTACGATTGGGGACGATGACCCGGCTGTAATTAATTTTGTTGGAAGCTACGGATCATTCGAAATAATGGCCAATCGTGCCACTTTAATTTGTAGTTTCTGTCCTTCAGGTATTTCAGAGATTCTATCAACTCCCCTCCCTTCTCTCCCTAAAGAAGTTGTAGGAACTAATTACAACAATATAACTAAACGCACTCCATAGAGCGGAGCTTCGATCATACCATATAGCAGATTATAAAATGATAGTCCGCTATTAAAACGTATTATTTTACCTAAAAGCCTTTTTTAATTTATAAAACTACACCCTAGGAATCTCACCCATATCGTACAAATGTTGTTACTGATCATTATACATGGATTCCACATGGACAAACATGCTGATACAGAACAATTTGTAGGCCATATTTCGTGTGGGAATTGAACCCCTGAGATCGACAGCGCTGCAGGCTAAGCGTTTAGACACTACGCTTTCTGTTCGCATATGAACAAATAATAATGTTTATTTTATGACAGAACATTTTTTCGCACACAAACAGCATGTAAGGCACAAATTACAACTACTTTGTATTTGATTTAAAAACCGTAAACAAATAAACTTATATCCAGCCGTAGTATATTATAACTTATTAGGTAAAATAAAAATACATATTGCATGAATATACACATATTAAAAAATTACAATTGGTAATTTTTAATGTATATATATTCATCATCAGTATACACGTAAGCGGTTAAAATTCCCAATGTTTTTCGATTTATATTAAATAATTTACTATCGATTTTTTATTAGAAAAATATAAAACAATTGTACCATACTGAACACTTATTAAACAACACAACACTATAGTACAGTATACAAGATCAATGCTTGTATACAGCTTTAACGAGCAATTTTCCGATCAATCACTCCAATTGCGAAGCGTAATTGGCGCCCAACGGGGGCTAGGAACTATGATTGGCTACAAATGCTACGGACTGTGTTTACTTATCAACATATTACGTATAGATTCTAAATAAATTTTAGAAGGTTGCTAGTAAGACTATAGTTTGAGTACTATTACAATTAACCCTTCAAGCGCCATAAAAATCCCATGCAGTCGCATACGCCCGGCAAATCCCGAGCGGTCGCATGCAACCGCACCCACACACGGCACTTAAAACCATTAAAACTTATATTTAGAGACTACTTTTCTATTAAGAAGTTTAGCACTATAAAATCTATACAAAATTTTCTATCTTGTGGTCTAAACAAAAATCGGGATTTATTTCATTACAAAAAGATTTTATAGTATTTTAATAAAAAAATATACCAAGCGAAAGTCGGCAGTGTGAACATCACAATTATTTCAACATATATTACTTGAAATTATTTACGTTAAAAGATAAATTATATTTGCACAAAAACTTTCATTACAATTTTATAATAAAACACTAGAAAATCCAAAAATCAACACAATAACATTCACGTGAAAATGGCGTACGAAATGAAAGTAATACCTCAAGAGACCGCTAGGGATTTGACGGAATATAGCCGCGGTCTCATGAGACCGCTAGGGGTTGAGAGGTTAAAAGTATGTTTTAATCTACCTATCTACAGCGCAACATTTATAACCTCATTGTTACCTTTTATAACATAAGATTTCACAGGCTACGCTCACTATTTACTAACAAGTCGATAAAACTAAGCTTAAGTTCCAGTACAACTGTCTAAATCACAATCAAAATTAAGTAAAAATACATTGATTTAAAGAAATACTATATAATAAGTAAGGAAATTCCGGAACACGTTACGCTCCGGAATTTTTTCCCCTGACTTCCTTTCCATTATACGATACGTATTATTATTTATTTGCCAAACAAAGAAATCAGCTCGCGTAATGAGCCAATATAATTTTATGCAAATACGATCTGTAAACATATTTACGCCTAAGAAACTTTAGCATTTCAATTAGAAACTTTTATTGCAATTACAAGCTCGAATTATTTGTAAAAGCAAATTTGGAATCTTATTTGTATGTAATTATGAAATCGGGTAAAGATTTAATTAATTTTGAATTTAGAAGTATTATTGGATAAAGAATTATACACAGTTGTACACGACGCTGAATTGAAAGATGTGGCCCGTTTTTACGTGGTAGAGCCACGCTGCAATTTATTATGGTTGGAGCACAATTGGGTCGCCTCGAATGGCCTAGGACCATGCTCTCACAGAATCTCCTTTCCTCTGTTGCCATTTACGATAACCCACGCCACGATATAGAATAGTGGATATTCATACTCCGCCACGCCACTTCACGGTTATACTGCTATTTCACGTTAATTTTCTATGAGAGTATGATCTTTTTGGCTAACCCATTCGTGATGAATCTATAATACAGCTACTGTGTGGCTCTACTAGGAATAAAACTTTTACGTACTTTCGCATCCTTATCGAATACTGACGTTGTCTTCGTATATTTTTTCATTGAGCAATAATGTGTTGTTTTTTTTTTAATAATTTATACATTACAATATTCTAAAAGGCATCCAATAACCTAAGAATAATACAGGGCCACCTTTATACTAGTATCTACTTACGTTAATGTAACTGATCAAGGTTAAAGAGAAAGCACGCAGAAAATTATATTAAAAAAGTTATGAAAATTGTCAACGTTGAAGTAATTTTAATATTTTTTGTAGATGGGATTTGCCTTTGTTGGTCATAAACACGTAATAAATCACTTCAAAGATTTTACTGTTAGCAATAAAAATACACACGTTTATACTATATTATGATAATTATGTAGGTACTTAATTTTTCTCTTTCCCCCTAACCCTAGGCAGTTTGGTCTCCCCTGCCGACTGTTACGTGTGGTTGGGTTTTATTTATATACATTTATAATGCATTAATTCTAATTTATATGTATACATTAATTTATTCAAATATTATTTAGTTCTAAATTATATATATTTATATATTATCAGTTCTTGCTACTCTTTTCTGTGTATAAACAGACGGGTGGTATTCAATTCGCGATTTTGCCAGGTCTATTGAATTTACTTCTTACTTAACTTGGACGAACAAAAATTTTAAAGACAATATACACGCGCTGCTGTTCACCCTCTTCTGCAATTTCGGAACACGTCTTTGAATACTGATAGGTACTTCGATGTCTGTGCGTTTATTTGATAAAAGTATTTTCGTGACTAAGTTACTTTCTCTCAATGATTATGGATCCGAAAAGTTACACAAAAGGTAACAACTTTTGATGTATTTATAGTTTACTTAACAAGACAGTTAAAAGATAATGTAATGCTTTTATAATATATACCAGGTTGCTGCGCTTCATTCATTTTAATTCAGTAACCGTTCATTTATTGCCGCCTAGCAAAAATGAACTTTGTTCACTGAACACAGGTCTCCCAATAGATTACCTCACATTGGGAATCTTTGCCATAGTTAATTATATTAATACGTGGTAGAGCCACGCTGCACCTATAATATGGTTGTAGCACGAAAGGATCTGCTCGACCGGGGAAGGACTACGCTCTCACAGAATACCAGCGTAAAATAGCAGCTTAGTACTGCTTTGTTTCGTATGGTGAGTGTAGAGAACCTTTTTTACTGGAAACGAGGCATTCCATCTTAGTTGTCAGGGGTGACAACGTATCTGCATTTTGATTCTTAATCCAGGTTAAATGTAGATGTTTATGGGCCACAGCACCCACTTACCATCAGGTGGACTGTGTACTCGTTGTACATTGTATCCTTATCGTTGTACATTGTTTCCTATTATATGACTATACCGGCATGTGGGCTGTCCACATAAGGCTCAAAGACGTCGACATCTATCCCCGGATAAGAATCTAAATTGCAGATGCCACCCCTGAGGACTAAGATGGAATGCCTCGTTTCCAGTAAAAATGGTCTCTGGATCTCTACACTTATCATACATAAAACGGGAGCATTGAGCTGCTACTTTACGCATATATTTTGTGAAAGCGTAGTTTTTCCCGGTCAAGCCTCTCCATTCGTGCTACAACTGTTATATATATATATATATATATATATATATATATATATATATATATATATATATATAATATATATATATATATATATATATATATATATATATATATATATATATATATATATATATATATATGTGTGTGTGTGTGTGTGTATGTATAAATTGTGTATGTTTGAACGGGTTCCTAGATGCTTTAGATTCACATTTGGACTCGGTAGGTGGCGCTGTTGTTGACGTCCAGAAATCACACGTGCAAAGTCGGAGTGGATGGCTAGTATCATATATTTCTTTGCTTTTCGAAACAGTTAATATAACGTTTAAAGACACTCAAATAAGTTATGCTATAATGGTGTAATAAGAATAATTAGGTCATGGTTATGAAATTATTGTTATTTCGTCGGTTTATACCTCGTCTGTAAAATTTTCAATTATTTTTTATTTACCTTCGAAAAAATTGATATTAAGAAATTCTATTACATGCATACACAGACTAGTCACACCTAATAGGAGCGAGTTACAATATCTTAGACTTCATGGCCTTGATCGATTAAATATAGGAAACTTAAAAGAAATGACCCAAAATAAACTTTAACTACTTTAATTTGTAAACCGTTAATATTCCATTAAACAGAAATATTTTATTTGTTAGCTTTCCATTTGTAAACCGTATCACTAATCATAAATATTTTTGTTGTGTTGTTAGTAGTTTGCAGCCTACAGACGACATCTACGACAGCCTGCAAACTATTTCATCTTAATCATCAGGTGACAAAGTAACTGTGGTACTGCTGTCAGCTGGTACTGCTGTCAGCTGCCGGTGTCGAATGGCTGCATACAGTATGCTGCGTAGCCACAAACTATACTTAACGTGATAAATAAAGTATAAGGGAAAACTAATCTAATAATTTTGATGATTCACCTCTGTGTAGCAATTACAAACCTTGGTAAATATGCCTGTAAATTGCGATCCCCATACTAACAACATAAACATACCCCAATATGATGTACAGTTAAGGGTTTAACGTTAACAGCAATTGGATACTTATCGTCTGCGTGCACACAAACAATCATGACCAAGGAATAACCAAAGCCAAACTATAAAAACAAAACTAAGCTATTGCAGTTTAAAACTTGGAGGTTACAAGCCAAAACACAGCTGTGCTCATACTGCTACTTGTCGGCAGAAATGGATGAGATGGTGGAACCTACCTACAGTTAGGAGTGAAGTGAAGTGAAGTGAAGTGATTAGTATTTAATTATGATGATTAATTATGATTTTATTATGATGAGTATTTAGTTTTCTACGCGAATATAAAAAAAACAATATTTATGTCATCAATTAATCCTATACTATTAAACAAGCAATTCTTGTATATATATATATATATATATATATATATATATATATATATATTATATTTTTAGAAAATGTCTTTTTGTCCGTGTTTTTAGGCAATGAAAAACTGCTACAATATCGTTAAAATAAGAAGGTAAATTTTGACGAGTTGTTAGTGATTATAAATAGCTTAATTTGTACAATGGTCGGTCACGAAATCTTAAAACCCTGGTTCGAGCCCAGACCGACATACCGACCTTTTTAATTTTTTTTCATGTTCCTTTCTTGTTTGAGAAAATCTATTTTTTCAAGTCCTTCTTTTAGTATTTTTTAAAAACACGAAAATTTAAATTAAAATAATTGCACTCATGATTTTTTATTCAAATAATCAGTTCCGTTTTTTCTGTTATGTCGCTAAGATCAAAAAACATTATTTATATTTCATCAGTATGTAATTTCTATCTAAATATAATTTCCAAAACACACGAATTAAAAAAAAATCGAGCGAAAAATACCGAGCAAAGCTCGGTCAACCAGGTACTAAATAATTTAGTAGACGAACATGTATGTTAAACATAACGCTTCTTACATGAATCGTCCATGTCATATACATATTATGTTAATTGCTAAACAGGCGTATTTATTGATAGTTATTTGTATGTACTAATTATATCTGTATATTTTTTAAATATTTGTGTAAATACTTTATTTGTATGGTTTATTTATTAATAAGTTGTACGTAGTTAATTATCATTTTTATTTTGTTTTTTATTCTATATTTCTGCACCTACGTCAAATTCTCACCACTTCGTTGGTTGAAAATTTTACCAACTCTCGTTTCTACTAAGAAGAAAGCGACTGATTCCCCACAAAACCTATTCTTACATCAGAAAAACGAACAGTAATGATGGTTTTTTTTCATAGCTGGCATAAACTACAATGGTAACTTCCAAATATTACAGAACGTTACCTATTTAATTTTTTGTTTAATTGTAAATTATTTTTCAAAGTTAAATTTTTTAACATAAATAACATAATACCACAAAGCTACAACCCTCCTTGGTAATATAAACCAGTGATATGTTAATATGGTTTATAAATTCGATGCGAATGTAAATTTACGTGCGTACGTATTACGTATTAACATTTCAAAACTTTGGTACACCATTTCAGTGTATTGTCGTATATACATATAGTATTATCGTGTACATCTAAAAGCTTTGTATTTGTTTGTTATGAATATTTACTACATATAATGAAAATATCTTCTTATTTGCTTATTTGGCTTGGCTTATTTTTTGTATAGTCATGTCGAACGGCGAATTGTCAGAAACTACCTCGCTAGGTTATCGTACATTTAAAACATCTTGCAGTGGTAAATTTCGAACAAAATGTAATGGTAAAATACAAAAAAGGTTTTCTTTTACACAAATTTAACAAACAGATTCTTAACGTCTTAAATAAAAGCCTCCGAACATAATCTTAATTACCTCTTAGATAAGCCGCGCCACGGCCCTTGCAGTACAATGTCAGGACTATTGCTTACTTAATAACACAATTACAAGATAATTAAATTGCTTTTATGATCTATACCAGCTTACTGTGCTTCTGGTAAAGATAACATTTGTACACCACGACAGCAAAAGCGAGGAAGCAAATGGAGTGTGATCTCCTTAAAAAGTAAAATGTGAATATGATCTACTGTCAACAATAGCGCTTAGCTTCACGCCCTTAAATTTTTAGGGCGTGAATGAATTGAAGCTGGTACGATTCAGTCGAGCTGGCTACGCATGTCATTCAAACATTTTAACTTCTTAAACATACGGGTTTCAACACAAATATTATACATCAATTAAAAATCAAAACGCAGATGCGTTGTCACCCTTGAGGACTAAGAAGTAATACCAGTAAAAAGGGTCTCCGGTTCTCTACACTCATCATACGAAACACAGCTGCATTAAGCTACTATTTTACGCTGGTATTCTGTGAGAGCGTGATCCTTCCTCGGTCTACTAAGCAAAGGCCTCTTCAATGGATTGTTTTACAGGGGGAGTTGTCTTGTTCTTGTTGTCTGATTCAGATTTCCTCTGTCGCCTCTTACGACGCTTGTGGGACCATAATACGGTAGTGAATTTTCTTACTCTTGCTACTACACTTAAGACGACACATCGAAAAGGCTATCGCCGTACTGATCCGAGTGAGTACATAATTTCTATAAAAACTTGAAAAACGCCGACATAAGGTCTGAAATAGCGTAGCGCCCGCGACGATTAAAAGCGCTGTCAAAGAAATTGTCAGAATCTTAAAATATTTTTTTTAAAACTATTGATTTAAGTAATCAAAATAGTGAGCAAGTAAATTATGAATATTGATGTTATGAATATATTTGAGTGATTCCCAAGCATATAGATTAAGTGATTTCGTTATAATTTCAACTATAGTGATTTTTAGAGGTGTTTTCGCAAATAATTATGATCGAGTCAAAATTATACAATCGTGTTTTTGAACGATCAAATTCAAGATAAAGACATGAATTTGCCTATGTCAAAATCCCACTTTCGTTAGTGGTGTCATAGTCCTATACTATTCGATGAAAGGAGATGCATTTTTTCACGGTGTCGCCTTAAATACTTTTTCTCCTTCATTTTATTACTCGTAGCTTCTCACCTATAGATGTATAGAACCAGATATCGTCAACATATTCAAGAATGTGCCAGCTTTTCAGCATAATCTCAAAGATTTGCCTATGTTAACCACGTTCGGCTGACGGGTTAGTGCCAGGCTACTTTGTGAAATTTCGAAACTATTTTCCACCATCATTCAATTGCTTCGTCCAGTTTTACGTGTCACAGACATTGGCGTTTGAACAAAATAATATTTATTCAAACTATTTTTACAAAAGAAACCAGCGGGACACTTTTAAATATTAATTAAGGATATACTAGCAAATTCCGGCAGACGTCTTGTCCGTGATTAGCAATTTTCATGACGTTCGGTTATGCGGTATAGAAGTTGATGTGTTGCAGCGTAATCGAGTGTTGAGTTAGAACTAAGTGGACAGCATAGATATCTTCTCCATAAAAATATGTGCCCACTTTCATAGTGATTGGTCTAACGATGTTGAAGTCCTTAAGATATTCTTAAACAGATATTATACCAACGTCTAACTTTGTATTTAAATGGATATTGTACAATTAACATGAAAACGTTACGTGGTAGAGCCATGCTGCAGCTATATTGTGGTTGCAGCACGAATGGGTCGGCTCCACTATGGGCCACAGCTGCCACAGCATCCACTTACCATCAGGTGGACTGTGTGCTCTTATGTCGCCCTTATTCTATAAAAAAGGAAAACAATTGAAAATAACGTGATCACCTAACTCCCAGAGATTATTGTCAGTCGTGTATTATTTAACACTATAATAACGCTCTTTAAGAACTTTTGATTTAACTTTTTAATAGACTGAGACATTTTAAATTTTCTTTAAGAAACTCCTAAATACTCCTATTATATAATAATTTTACAGCAGTTCCAAATAACCGATTTAACCTGAATTAATACGAACTAAGTGCTGGTGACAATACAATCTAATATAACCTCAGACCAATATAGTTAGATAGAGAGAGCGCTGTTTACATTTCAAGTGACGCCCAAACCATACTCAACTTCTTGAGATGCTCACACGCTCACATCTTTCTTTTTTCTTTCATTATCTGCCCGAAAAGTTCACGGCTGGACGCACACATATGCACGAAAACTATTTTGTTGGTCGGAATTGATTTTAGATGCATAAGAGTACGTGAGTCTTTGTTCTTACAATAAATTGAGCTTAGCGTTGCGACGATGAACCGTTTACAAAGACCGTCTTACGTTCTGCGGCGGTGAAACCGTTTTACGTCCTGGGTCCAAACAGTCTTCGTTGCACAAACCAGTCTTCGAATTACTTGATGCGACTTTTTCATTTTACGTCTATGAAAATACAGCCGAGAACGCAATGATCTATCTATCTCAGTCGTCGCGTCGTCGTCCTTAAAACGTTAAGGAAACGCGGAACGCCGCGTTTTATTGTAGTCTTTGGTTCCACATCCGTTTACAAACGTTAGTAAAGTCAAAAATCGTCGAGAGTTGTAAGAAACTGCAACCATTTCACTCGACATAAACGCAATTCTGTTCCATGTTGGACAAGTTTCGTCCTCTAAGCCGTCATCAAACCAGTTGCAACGACGACCGTTTTCTGCAACCGTTTTCGTCGTCGGGAAAACGGTTGGGTATCGTTCGTCAAAAATTCGACAACACCACTAAGTTGAGCTTGGTTTTTGCGTCACTTGAAATTAACGCAGTTTTATTTATTTGTAGGTTTGAGAGTAAATTATAACCATCTTTCAAAATAGCTGCCGCTTTGAGATGGAAGATATATTATTTATATTCCTTGATGTAGGATATCAAATGAAAGGGTTTATAAAACGGAATGCGTGACGTCCTTCTAATTTAAATTTGATATGAATTTGGCGGATGTCTTATGATGGTGGGCATTCCTAAAATATTGTTTAATTTTTTATATACATACCTTTAAATAATGAATCACCTACAACTTAATTTTGTACTATTAATTATAGAACAGTGTAACATTTTAACTTATAATACCGGTGAAAACTACTAGACAATCGCTTTTAGTTTGTTTTTAGGTTTGTGTGATATTCATATTTTAATTTTTAATTTCTCAGTATTCCCGTTATTTGCGGTAAAACTAATGCCATGACTAACATAACTCGTGAAAAACCTCAAGTCTCGCAACTCAGTTCTTCTACCGTAAAAAATAGTGAGATCCATGTAATACCAAGTCGGTTACGGTTAATTTATTCAGTCTCTACGTAAGGGTCCTTCTGTTTTAAGTTATTACGTAATTAGCTAACCTAACAACATCTTATAGTGACCATAAACATGTTAAAAATCTTTTATGTTTTAAATTCGTTTTCACATGACCTGTCACCAATTGCATTGCACGTTTTTATGCACATTACAAATATATATATTTTTGTGTACATAGATGAATGTATTTTGGCATAACAACACGTTGCTCGAGAAAGAAACTACAAGTTTACCGCTTACACCGGACAAGTATCTCTTTACTTTATTGTCTTTTCTTACGACGCTTGTAAGAAGAAAATTCTTAGTGTAATAGATGCTCTTGCTACTCAACGTTTTTACATTAAAGACAGGTTTATAATTTGTCTTGTATGTATGTTCGTTTAAAATGAAATATAGTATTTCTAGTTTTGTTGTATTAGTTATAGTATAGGTTTTATAGGGTGGCATACTACCCTCACGTACCTTAAAATAAATTTAGCTTACAGCAAAAGAGAAAAGCGGCCGTATAGCTTGAGGAACCGACAACCGATATGGAAAAAACGTCCTCGAGTGGCAGCTTCGTTTTGATAAGTAGAACGTGCCCCCCCCCCCTCCCCTCCTTGATGCATTGATGACCTTGTAGGATATGCGAGACGTCGATGGGTACAGTGACTCAGGAGTCTGCTGCTCGCAGTGCCTCATCCAAATGCAATGTTATAGCGTATGTACGCTTTTGAGCTATCTATGGATTCAAAAATATCAAATTCTGGTGACTACTTACGAGGATTGTATTATGCGGTTATATAATACTTATACAATACTTACCGTATACAATACTTGCGAGTATTGTATACGGTGCGTTGTATTATGCTTTATATTAAACTAATATTAACAAAACAAAGGAAAAATAATTCCAAAAGTTTTTCCAAGTCATTCCCCTTCTTCGTGCCTGAGGCAATGCTGGATAGATAAATCAAATAACCGGCTCATGAATTGTAAACTGAGCATTATTTTCCCTTAAACCTCTCCAAGATCTGTTACTACAAGTTAAGAATTTTGTAAGTGGGAGAGTCATGCTGCAGCTATATTAGTGATATAGTTGTAGCATGATTGAGTCGGCTCGACCGGAATTGACCACGCTCTCACAGAATACCAGCGTAAAATACCACCTTAAACACTGTTGTGTTTAGCATGGTGAGTGAAGAGAACCGGATACCTTTTACTGAAAATTAGGTACTCTATCTTAGTCCTTACGGATTTGATTGTTAGTCGAGGAAAGATGTAGACTATGCCTATGGTCCCAGCAACTACCCACTTAACATCAGGTGGACTGTGTGTCGTTTGTCACTCTTACCCTATCATAACAAGTTGTGAAATGTCTAACAGCCTCAGCCCGATTTAACACAAATATACATATTTGCCTTACGAAGCGTTATTTGCATGTTATTTGTGATATAAATTTCTTTACGGTTTTTTTAAACAAAAGTAATGGAGACAAAGGTGCTTGTCGAGCCGGTCAACTCGTGTTGCATCCATATATAGCAATATAGCAATCCCTAATTAATTATAAACTTTATATAATATAGCTATAGTTATTGATATAGATTTTATTATTTATTTGAAAAGGGATTTTAATTTATTTGAACACGTCAACTCCATCGTACCCTATTTACTAATTACCTGTGACTGTCTCGTTGGTCAAGCGGTTGTAGTAGTACGACTGCTGATCATATGAGGTCCTGTGTTCGAATCCCGGGTCGGGCCAAAAAATCAATTATTGAGTTTTTCTGTCAAGAAATTCTCAGTAGCTGCCCGGAGTCAGAAAGTTGGCGGTGTCTCAACTCCGTGCCTCGGAAAGCACGTAAAGCCTTTGGTCCTGCGCCTGATCTCTCTCCGGTCGCGTCGGTTTACCGTCCCATCGGATTATGAGAGTAAGGGAATAGAGAGTGCACCTGTGCTTGCGCATACACTTGGGCACTATAATCCTGTCCTGCGCCAATGGCTAGCCTACGTTGAGGCAGGCCGCCGTGGCCGAAATTCGGTCTGGACATTATTAATTACAATTAATTTTTTAATGCGTTGTAATACATAGATTTATCATTAAGATAGTCAAATTTCGGTCTTTATTGTACAAAACAGAAAATCCAACCATTGTCTCGCATCTGCGTAGCTTTGCAACGTACAAAAGTGAAATGCTGAAAGCCCATAAGGTAGAAGCTGTGCAGCAACATTACAATTTAAAAAAATCCGTATGTTCACCAAAACTTGCCTGACTGCTGCATTTACGTCTAACAAGATTAAGTTATTATTAATATATTATAATGCAAGCATTTCTGTGATCCCTTACTCTGGATTAGTACCTGAGGGATATTGCTTATTCGATATAGTCCTTTTAAGTGTTGTAGAAGTTTATGAAATATGATAGAAATTTCATACATAATATTTCATATTTACATATAGAGTGAAGACACACGGTGCGATGCAGCGTAGGCACGGTGCCGCACCGTAATTATATCTCCGTGTTATTTGTATATTAATTTTTAATAAGTTTATTACATAATTATGATTTAATTTATTTAGTTAATTATTACAAATGGTAATTACCATGAATTAATTAAAACGTTACAGTAAAAAGATTTAGTAAGATCCTTTGACAGCCGACCCATTTGAGAATTTAAAAGAGACTAACTAAGGCTCCCTATGACATGTCGCTGTCTAATATTGAATCCTATACCTTTAAACGAGCAATTCTTGTATATATATATATATATATATATATATATATATATATATATATATATATATATATATATATATATATATATATATATATATATATATATATATATATGTGATAGACTCAGAAATGAGGATACCCGCAGTAAAACCAGAGTGACCGACATAGCCCAACGGATTAGTAAGCTGAAGTGGCAATGGGCCGGCCATATAGCTCGAAGAACCGATAACCGATGGGGAAGAAAGGTTCTCGAGTGGCAGCCTCGTACCGGTAGGCGTAGTGTAGGGCGACCCCCCACTAGATGGAGTGACGACCTGGTAAGTTATGCAGGAAGTCGATGGATGCCGGTGGCTCAGGACCGTGCTTTGTGACATTACTTGGGGGAGGCCTATGTTCAGCAGTGGACTTGTGAAGGGCTGTAATGATGATGATGATTATATATATATATATATATATATATATATATATATATATATATATATATATATATATATATATATAACCGGAATCTCGGAAACGGCTCCAACGATTTTCATAAACTTAGTGTCCAGGGAGTTTCGGTGGCAATAAATCTAACTAGCTAGGATTTATTTTTAAATAATGTCTTTTTGTCCGTGATTTCAGGCAATGAAAAACTGCTACAATATAAGAAGGTAAATTTTGACACTGTGTTAATGATCGTAATAGCTCAAGTGGATATCGAGCGGCCGCGTAATCGTAATGCGTTGGTTCGCGTCCTGTCTTCGGTCCGATTTTTTTTCCTTTTATTTTCAAGTTCCTTCTTTTGTGAGAAAATCTATTATTTCGAACCCTTTTTTTACTATTTTTTAAAAATACAAAAATTTTAATTAAACTAATGGCACTCGTGATTCAAATAACCAGTTCAGTTTTTTCTATTATGTCAATAAGTTAAAAGAATATTATTCATGTTTCATCAGTATGTAATTTGTATCTAAATGTAATTTCAAAAAAAATACCGATCAAAGCTCGGTCATCCAGGTACTATAACTTACATCTATAACAGTCGCATAGTTGCTATACGGTAATATCAAACGTATTACTTTACTACATTATTATACAGATAACTTTACTTTCATCGATAATGGGTTCCTCAGCTGGGAACAGGTCTTTTTAATTACTGAGAGGTTTTTAGTGTAAAGACATTAAAAAATATTGCTTATTGGAAAAATAATTAGATATTTTATTACCCAGATAATTTTAAAGATATTATACAACTTAGTAACAATCTCGGGTCTTAAATCCTTTAACGTACGTAAAATTAAAATTAAGCTAAGTCATTTTAATGACAATAACTGTCATAAAAGTCGTAAATGCTTATGACTCTTATAACTTCAATACAAAAAGTTGTCTCGACAAGTGTAAAGTTTTCCAATTCACCAACGAAAAAAGAACTTTTTATGCGCTCATAATCTACTCTTTTAGTCTTAGTTCACTAAGAAAAGAATTTTTATTTCTTTATTAGATAAAAATTTAAAATCTTGTTTAAATAAACTTCTTTTTGTTAAACGTGCGTTTTGTTAATGCTCTGTTGTTTGGGTAATTGATTTTTTTTTCATACAAGAAAAGTCAACTGACGTATACTTTGTCCACCAAAATGACCATGAATCCTATAATAACCTCAATAAAGAATATATAAAATACAGATCAGTTGTCACCCCCGATAATCAAAATAAAATACCTCATTAGTGTTGGTAAAAAGAAGTAAACGCCGATTTCCAAAAACTAAATAGAACAAAATAATTTTGTTTTAATTTTTATAACATTCTGAAATCTAGGATTTTATTATTGCGTGGTTTTGCTTTAGTTCTCATACCCTCTTGAGTGAATTAAGGCATATCACAACCTCAATGTCGTCTTAATAGTTACAGTAATCCCACATAGTGCCCGTGGTAGATCCACGCTACAGCTATATTATGGTTGTAGCACGAATGGGTCGGCTCGACCGGGGAAGGGCCACGCTCTTACACAATACCAGCGTAAAATAGCAGCTTAATATTGCTGTGTTTACGTATGGTGAGTGTAGAGATCCGGAGAAACTTTTTTGCTGGAATCGAGATATTCCATCTGTCCTCGGGGTGACAACGTATCTGCATTTTGATTCTTACTCGAGGTTAAATGTCCATGGGCCACAGCACCCACTTACCATCAGGTGGACTGTGTGCTCGTTTGTTAAAGTAATTCTATAAAATATAACAGTCACTTCTGAGAACTAAGATAGAATGCGTCACAGCCTGTAAATATACTGGATTTCTTTACTTTTTAAACTTAGCGCAGCAATTACAAGCACTGCTTAACTAGCCTGCCTACCTAGATGAACTCCTAGACAGTTTCCATCGTATTCTATTGTCCCAGTCCCGTATTTAGGAAACAAAACGTATTAAGTACACCTATTACCGCCTACATGTTAGTTTGTATCCGTTTAACTCTTGCGTGCAGTGTAATTTCGTTGACTAGCGTTCCATTTATTCCAAAATACTCCAAATTCTATTCCAATGTTACACGTTCTCCATGTTGCCTGTTTTGTCGAGTTGGATTAACAAATGTTTACAACATACAACACATTATGTGATACTAATGAGAACAAACTCCCTCTTTAAAGCTTTAATAATATATTTTATTTTGTGAGCTTGTTTATAATCAAGGATTAACCGTCTTTATTACCGTGTTACGACGCAAAGATGAATTCACTAACCCATATTAAACCACATAACAGAAACAGGATATAGGCTGCATTGCCTGATAACAACTTCAAATTTTAAAAAAAGCTGCAGTTATAATGATGTATAGAATGGATGTGGTAGCATAATTGTACTGATTGGAATATTCTTTGTTTTCTTTTTCTTTTCTTAAAGATTTCGTTAACCTCTCTAAGATTTTGTCCTGCATCATATAGGCTGTTTATATAGGAAAATTACACAAGGGTGAATATAACCTGGAACAATTATTTGTATCCTTAACAAATACTAGTTTCGTGCGGGAACCGAACCCGCGGCCCTCTGCACTGTAACTCAATGCTTAGCCACTGCGTCATGGAACTGTTAAAACTAGTATTGCTAGATCGTAGGGAGATGTAACGAACAACGATCAATTTACAATTCAAGCGGTCGTAATTTGATTTGTCGTACCTATTGTGACTGCTTGCGACTACTGAACCTCGTTGAACAATAATTGAATTAGGAAAACGAATAAAACTTACGTTTTTGTCCGTTCTCATTTATTAACCTTGACGCTATTTGTCTGGCTTATAAATCACACTTTAGAACTTTTCAACAATTAATATGCAACAAAAATTAAAGTAACTATTATTTGATAGCATTTATCATCCCTGATTCGATTTCGTTACAGTAATCCCACATAGTGCCCGCATCGCAAATATGATTGCTATTGAAAGTTATTACGAACGCAGGACATTTAAGAACGCCACAAAACATCGAGACCCTATGTACTACGCAATAGTACAATTTAGTTTAATGGCCACAAAACGTACAGGCAAAGACAGAAAGTCGCAACTTGTATTAATGAAAGATGAGTGAAAGGGTATTTCATACCGTCACAACCCAATGTCCTCATTTTTTAACATGTAACATAACACTTTCCACTTAACCGTAACCAGCCAAGTGTGGCTCGAATCTTCGACGAAAACTATATAAGTTGTTAAATTCGTAAACAAAAATGTCGTCTCGAAATACTTTTACTATATTATATTTAATTGTAAGTCATTTTCCTTTGATCCGTTATACAAAGTAACCCAAGGGTTATTTTATATTCATAGATACTGAAAGTAAGGTACCTACACAATTTAATTTCGTGGATTACTATAATATTCAATTAAGGTAATTATAGGACATTGTGATATACTGTATGATTTTTTACCGTCTGGAAAAAATAGGGTGTAACTGGTAAACGGAATAGAGGCCTATGGCACTGATATTTTACATTTTTTTGCTTTTACTTTAACATATTATGAAATTGGACTATTAATAAATACCACTAATTCGAAATAAACTTTCGGTAATAAAAAAATAAAAACAAAATTTTGAACTAAATAAATAAATCAATTAAAAACTATCGAAATTAAAATAATACGCACCCAATAAGTAGAATTTCAAATCAATTTAATAATATTATGTTAATGTAAAAAATTTTTTAATATCAGTGCCATAGGCTTCTATTTCGTTCACCTGTTACATCCTATTTTTTCCAGACGGTAAAAAAACACCCAGTATATAATATATATTATTTTCATGTAAAAAGCCCAAAAAAAATATTTGGTTTAAAAACGAAAGTGCAATGAATTTTTTTCCCTTCTATGAATGGTCGGTAATTAGCAGCAGCCTTTGTCGCAGAATCACCAATAAGCCGCCGGCAGCGGGGAAGTGCGAAGAAACTGCCTCGGAGATTTTTTAATTACAATACAGATAAGCTAAAACAAAGCGCTGGTCGCGTAAAATTAAAGAAGCACGGTTTCTCACAAAATATACATCATGCCTATTTGTATTTCTTCCGTTAAGATTTCGTGAACGCTTATTACTGTTTATTATTTTTCTTTAATCTTGTGTACGGGTCCATTCATAAAAAATAAAACTTGTTTTTATATGCCATAAAAGAAACGATAAGTATTCATAACAATTAATGACACTAGAAATGCGTTCCTTCATAAAGTAAGAATATAATAATCTTTAACAGGATTTCGTACCACAAAAAAAACCTAATTGGATCATCTGTTATCCGTTAGTCTGTCCTTCTATCCGTGCGCCAGGTGCTTTTTTTTTTCAGGAACTACTAGTATCCAGTTGAAATATTTATCAAACGGTAAAGTCTGTAGTCTCTCGGAGTTGTAAAAAATTCAAGTTTATATTATAGTCAATGCAATTAAAAGATGTGGTTATTTATGTCACATATTTCAATACCAGCAAACACACTCGTTAAAACCTCTACGGTACGTACCCGTTGACTTACAATCATGAAATTCTACAAGAAGCGAGTTCTTGTAGCATACGTAGGTAGGTAGGGAATTATGTTAATTAAATTTGTACGTGGTAGCGCCACGCTGCAACTACATTATGGTTGTAGCACGAATGAGTCGGCTCGACCGGGGAAGAGCCACGCTCACACAGATTTCCAGTAAAATAGCAGTTTAATGTTGCTGTTTTTCGTATGATGACTGTAGATAACTCTTTTTACTAGAAACGAGGCATTCCGTCTTTGTCCTTAGTGGTGACAACGCATCTGCATTTTGAATTTTGATCGAGGATAAATGTGGATGTCTATGGGATCAGCATCTACTTACCATCAGGTGGACTGTGTGCTCGTTTGACATCCTTATTCTATAAAAATTGTAAAAAGTGTATAAAAAAATCTGTTTTATTACAGCTTAAGTCTGTGCTAGAATTCTTTCCTGCCTGGGAGTCGGTGTACCTGATGGTAAATTGATGCTGTGGTCCAAAAACATCTACATTTATTCTCAATTAAAAATTAAAATGCAGATCCACTGTCACCCCTGAGGACTAAGATGGAATGCCTCGTTTCCAGTGAAAAGAGTCTCAAAATCTCTTCACTCGCTAAACGAAACACAGCAGTGTAAAAGCGGCTATTTTACGCTGGTATTCTGTGAGAGCCATTCTCGCTACAACCATTATATAGCAGCAACATTGCTCTACCGCGTTTTCTCTGCAATTTTATAAAATTAAATAAGAATAGCACATGTCTTTTCCAGCTAAATTAACGTTGAAACATCCCTATAAGACAGTAAGATCGCATCACAACACACTCCTAATTCTCTGTATAAAATTTCTTAAAGTAATATAAGCTATAACAAAAAAAAACAAAAGTTAAATTTTGCATATTTTATAACAAGCCAAGGCGCATTATTTTAACGATAATAACGGTTACGAAAGGCGTAAAAGTTTAAAAAGCTTCAAGCCAAAAGAACTCTTCGACAAGGCTAAAGTTTTCCACTTTGCCGGCGCCAAAATAAACTCCGTAGATAGACTTAATTGCATTCGAAACGTCTTCGCTTGCTCATTTTCAAATTATTTTCTCATTAGTGTTGTTCACTTATGTTAAAAAAAATATTTGATTTTTTTTAGAACCACTGATGAAACGTTTAAGGACTGATTTTTAATAATCAGAAAAATTTTGTTCATAGGATAAAATACAGCACAAACTCATTAATACTAAAAAAATAACATAACATAAACACTCACGCCTGTCACCCAGAGGGGTGGGACTACAGACTTCCATTTGGCACGATCCTGACACACTTCTCTCGCCTCCTTCACATCCATATACCTACGCATACATGCTCGTCAGTTAAGGATACTCCTAATTTGGCCCATTTTCAATATATCGCCAATTTGTTCTATAAACTTTCGCCTAGGACATCCCTTTCCGACTCTTCCATTTACTTCAGCAACATAAATTTGCTTTGTCACTCTTTCCTCATACATTATTTCTACATGACCAAACCATATTTAAAAAAATGAAATTAATTAATTTAATTTTAATTAGTTAAAAGTTTAATAGATTAACGGTCATATTTATTTAATGGATAACTTTTACTTAATAATAATATAATATAATATTCGTTGTCGATTTTCGAGCTATACGGCCGGCCCTTTGCCGCTTCAGCTTAGCCCTCCCATAGCTCCCCATAGCCCCTCTCCATAGCTCGCTGAGCGACCTTGAGCGTCCCCATACGGCCAGCAGTGAAGAACACCGTCTGAGTTCCATAAGTCATCACTGGCAATACGCACTGGTTGTACATTCTTGTTTTCAGGTTTTGAGGTATACCTGACGAGAAGATGTGTCGTAATTTCCCGAATGCTGCCCAGTCGAGTTGAATCCGTCGATTGACCTCTCGGCCGAAGTTGGACGCACCTCGTCGGACTATTTGTCCCAACAACTACCGGCATAGGTGTGACATGGAGGTTTCACGTGATCTTCGTTTTGTCCATGTTTATCTTAAGACCTATCCGTTGGGAGACACTATTGAGGTCATTGAGCATAGTGCTTAGGTCTTCCAGCGATTCTGCCATAAGGACTATATCGTCAGCAAATCGATTGAGTGAAGTACTCGCTATTGATATTAATACCATATCCTTTTCAGTCCAGTAGCTTATGCGTTATCAACCTTAATTAAATAAATAAAATACCGAAAGTCTAACGACTTCTTAAGGATTAGCGTGTTAGCGTTATTAACACGATTCAAGCTTACGAGTAGCTAAATAAATAAATAATAAACGTAGCAGATGGCTCAAACCACAATATTAACAAGCAATAACTAGCATTGCAGTGCTGTACGAGGTGAATTTAATAACCGCGCGTAATTTAATTGTTCCGGACTAGTGGCCCGCGAAACAACTTAATATTATATTCCTTTTGAAACTGATCGAATGAACTGGTCGGACAAACGTGTGTGTGTTCGATTTCATTTGGATTTCGAATTCAATTTTTAACCGAACACGTGTCCACTCCGGTCATTTTAAAAAACAATTTCCCATTGAGTGGTGCAACTCCTCTGCCTAATAGTCCGAAGGTACCGTCTTAAATAATTCTGTCGTCAATTAGCAACGCTTGCACTTCTGTTTCGGTCTGAAGGTTTATAAATAGCGATTCATTCCATCTTTATGAAAACGCATCTGTAGCCTTTTTTGTTAGAAGATGGGTGCTGGTGTCCATAGACTGGAGTAACAGTCACTTAAAGCTAACTGTAAGTTGGTTTGTTACTTCAATTTTATATAAAAATAACATTGAATAAAGGGGTCCCCCACCCCGCCCCTCTTCCGTGACCATGGTTGCTGTAAAGCACCATTAAAAATAGGGTAAATTAAACGCGATAATATAACAAATACAAACCGAACTTTATTTGTATTTAATTAAGACCTTTTTGTAACCTGTGAATCACTCATAAACTATTTGATTTGATTTGATTTAAAATCCGTATAAATAGTATGAATCAATGTGTAGTGTCCGCGTAAATATAAGAAGAAAAAAAAACAATTTAAAACGGACAACAATACCACTAACAAAAGAAATGGAAAGCGCCTATAAATGTTTTCTTTGTAAATTCGGAGGATCTAGAAAAAGTAACATTTTTTTAACTTTTTTGAGAGGCAAATAAAAGTTTTAAGCTCAGAACTATACTCGTATTAATATTCAACCCTAGACCGCACCACAACTCCGTAAAGATCGATGTCTAATTTACAATTCACGCGGCAGTAATGTCATTTATTTTACCCTTTGTAACGTCGACCTAAAGTGAGAGTGAGTAGTGATCTACTCGGATACATTTTCGAAAAAAATGACTATTCAGCGATAAACTTATTCAAACGCCTATTTTTCAGAACAGGAAATCCGAAATGAGATTTTCAATCCTATTTAAAGGGGAATATTTTTACAACATAATTCATAAAATTGAAAATACATTTTATAACCACTGTCTATAATGAAATAATAAAAAAACCAGACCCCGTTCAAAAATATACGCAGTACTAAAACAATTTCCAAATGGATTTCAAACAAATACAAAATTCGGTGCAGACTGAAAGATTTCAACAAATTGTAACTGCCGCGATGATACTTACCTCTATCAATTTATAAAATGTTTCGGTAAATAATTGAATTAATTGATAAAATTATTTAAATAATATTCAACTCAAGTTCAATAATACTAATTATAAGTAAGGACAAATTTAATCAAATTAAAAGTACTTTACTACAATTAGATACGAAATATATTTATTTAAAGGTAACTTTTAAAGATATTTTTCATACAGCTCCGCCACACATATATAACTATTACAATTTCAGTAGTGTCAAACTTAAAACAGTGTTGGTAAAAGTGTTTCAATTTCAATACACAATGGAAGCATTAAAAATTGTTTGTTTTTCCGACGCACCTACTGAGAAAGCGATGGCCCACAATTCATTATAAAAATCTTCCGAAGTAACAGATTCCACAATTCGTTCATTATATTTGCCAATGTTAAAAAATTATGCTTGTTTTGGTAAAAAGATTCAAATATTTTGTCTTAGTAGAACATCAAACTATGAAACCGTTAAGGTCCAAAAACATTAAATACTTAATACATTTTTTAAACTTTATAATAGGGTTTAGGTTTAGTATATCAGAGAAAAGTTAGCGAAGTAAACTACTTCTATACTGTTCTATGTACGAGTAAAATATTAAAAACATCACGTTTACGTCAGTAATATTGAAGTAGGCCTGTATAATGTTAATAAAACCGATTTTAAAATAGCGAAATATTGAATAAAATCGTGTCAAGAAAATATGTTTCAAATTATTTGACACCGAAAACGATTACGAAAGAACTTTTTAATTCCACAAATTTTTTAAACATTATCATTTTCGAAAATAACTAATAAAAAAAATTGCCAGTCAATACTACAATATGTACAAGCTAGAAATGTCTGAATTCCAAATTTAAAATTCATACAACGGTGGTGGATAGATTTATCCAAGCTATTGTGCCGTAAGCGCACAACAAAGCGATCCTGATGGATAAATGATCCGGACAAACTATTGGAATTTCAATGTTATCCTTTCACCGCGCGATTTGTACAGCTTACATTTAAACTAATAAAACATTCTCTTTTTAGGTTGATATTTTATCTTTTTATGAAAGAATGAACAACTTATTAAAATTTAGAATTTATAAATTATTTACTATGTTATTTATACAAGCACAGCATTTCTTAACGCTAGCCTATTTGATCGATTTTATCTTACTCTATTTAAAAAAATGTAAAAATTGTTATAACTTACAACCATCTTCGATGTCGCCTACATTAAGAAGTGTAAACTAACTGTATGTAAACACGTAGTACATTTTGTTAAAAGTATAAGTAGTTTTAATAAGAGATATCCTCCTTTTGCCCATCAGCTTGAATTTAGCTTGAGATATCGAGCCCAGAACTCAACTAATCAAACTGGTATACTGTTAGACATTTCGTGATTTCTGACAAATGTTATTCGCGTAGTTAATTTTTAAAATTTAACTGAATATTGAAACTGTTGGGCACAGACCACCTTTCACTCCCAAGAGGGTTTAGGGGAAGGAAGTGTCCGCCGCGTCGCCCGTTTTATTTCTCAGACATGGAGGTTTCCTTCACCTATGAACGTTTATCTTCAACGCCGAGAACGTGGTAAATTAGCACTTAAATTTGCAACAAACAATTTCATTAGTGCCGACGGGGATCGAACCCAGGTTGCTCGCGTACTACTTATGAAATGTACAGCGAACGTTAAGCCCCTGAGCTACCACTGGCTTAGCGTCTTACCATATTAAAAAGAAATTAGAAATAAAATTGAATTATGAAAAATATAAATTATTATTGAAAATAATAAAAAATAAAAATGGAACGAAATTGAAAATAATAAAAAATAAACTAATATAGGTAATATAATTAACCGGAAACTGATATAGGACATTAACCCAAATTCAACCTTATTTCTCAAATAATAAATACTATATACTATAGACACATTTTCGTAGTGGAAATGCTCTGAGTCAAATGTTAATACATTTATTATTATATAGCTGATTCGGACCCCACGGACTTACGGGCCAATACTCGCGCACAATGATTCCCAATTTTGTTTTGATGATACTCGTAATGATATCGTGTGCACGTGTATTGAACAGGAAATCGTGAATTCGGACCTCTGATAGAACTGTCCAATTTTATATTAGTTATCATTTGTTTTTGAATGTTGTTATTTCAGATTTTTTCTACTTTATTTTTACAACCACTTACCTTTTTATATATTTACTATATTAGTGATCTGGGACATACAATATATATATGTACCTACTGAGTTACGGATTCTATGTTCAAATAACATTTTTTTTATAGAATAAGGAACAACCACGCACACAGTCCACCTGAGGGTAAGTGGATGCTGTGGCCCATAGACATCTACATTTATCCGCGATTTATAATCAAAATGCAGTTGGTTCGTCACCACTGAAATTAATATGGAATGCCTCGTTTCCAGTAAAAAGGGTCTGCGATTCTCTACACTCACCACGCGAAGCACAGCAGCATTAAATTGCTATTTTACGCTGGTATTCTCAGAGAGGATGGTCCTTCCCCGTTCGAGCCGATCTATTCGTGCTACAACCATAATATAGCTGCAAATTGGCTCAACCATGTTCTACGTTTCGAAGAATGGTACATCATCCTATGTATTTGCATTGGTCAAGTTCCAGGCAAACATTATGGGACGTAACAAGTTCCATTTGCTTTCTCCTGTAGAAGTAATACATAAAAATACAACAGAAACCGTTTTTATTGATTTTATTCCATTCAATAACCAATTTTTCCCTTAGTATACTAAATAAATACATTTGAAATTTATTTATTTAATGTTTTTACAGCCATGCTTCGTTATGTGCAAGTTACAAAGGGAGCGGCAAATCACATTACCATCGTGTGAATTGTAAATTGCTCATTACCAGTTACACCTCCCTACTGTCTCGAACTATACGATAACAATGACATCGACACTGTACACACACTGTCGGTGTACAGTGTAAAAGTAACATTGTACAATTAAAATATCTATATACCATTTGGTGAACAGTTTTTAAAAGCTTTGAAATAATATTCACTTAATTATTTGGTAAAAGATCGTTTTTTATTTTTGTGATTTAGACACCAGTCAATATTCATAATACATTAAAATGTCTCTTTTGCGTTTTCTATATTCATCAAACTTAAGTTTTTATTTCACTACAAGCAATCCGCCCCGGCTTCGCACGGGTGATCTAGATCTCGTTAACAGCGCCACCTTCCGGCTCCAAATGTCCAACCATTTGTGGACCCATTCAAACACACACAAAAAGTCTCATCAAAATCGGTTGGATGGTTTCAAAGTATATAACAGACATAGGTAGATACATTTATTGTTTTTTTTTTATATAGATATACTATTTCCTAAATCGTATTTTACTTTTAAGGAATGAAGAAAGTTGCAATCTCTTAATCTCTTTCCCGTAAAATCAGATAAAAAAATGTAATTTTAATTACGACAATCTTCCCGGTTATCTCATTTTATAACTAGAAAAGGTAAGAAAAAAATCTACTAGTTGGAATGTTTTTTTGCTTAGATGGCCGTTAGCGTAACATACTACTCTCTTACTCCTATCTGCCACAGAGGGAGAGGGAGAGGTTGACGGCTGCATCAGGCGGACGAAGTTTCCTTTATCACTTTAATTTAACTAAAAAAAATCAAAACATGAAATCGAAAAATCGAAACGAAAATCCAATTTTATAAGCACTAGCTTTAAATATAAGATAAGATTCGTTTATATTTGAACTTCTAAGTCAAATGCGAAGTATCTTAAAACTCGGCCTTACGACAGTTTCATAGGTAAAGTATAAACGTTTATTAGGTGTAAAGTTCATGGCTCATTTAGCACGACGACATTTTCTTCACTCACACAAGATCGGACATTTTATAGGCAATGTGTGACCATCGCAAGATTGCCAGTATGACTTAAATTGAAAATTTTAAAAACCCCCGAATCAAAAAAAGCTAATGATCTTCAAACGGCTGAAAAGATTTTCTTGGATTATAGCTAAGAACACTCGATCAAGTCACATTTCAAACAAAAAAAAGTCAGATAGACACACATATATACACAGTTACACACGTACACGTGAAACACTGTTACATGTTTGCTCCTCTGTTTGCGTCAGGGGTTAAAAATAGTAAAATAAACACTAGCCAGAGGAACATAGGCTATTTTTTGAAGAGTTTCTATTATTTAAAAATCTACCAGCTACATTTAAGGTGCTTTCTCACCTAAAGAAATATACGATATGGACCAGGAGAACTGATAAGAAATTAATTTATTAATTCATACATTAATGACATTCTTTCCAAATTCCTCCACTGAACATCACCTTCCTCCCATAGACTGCGTCATAGTGGGGATATTTACCATAGTTGCCACGCTTGGCACGCGGTTTGATAAGGTTAATTTTTTTATGTTGTTGTCAAGAAGATGCTGCTGCCTATATCCGATATTATTTCACTCTGTCGGCTTTTACGACACCCAGGAGATCTTATAGGATAGTGAAGTCTCTTACTCTACCACTACACAGCCAAGGAAACTGAGAACTTACCAACGGAATCGTCGTGGGTGACTTTGAAAATTTATCTATAACATCTCGAGAATGGTGCACTTTTTCTTGAATCGTTACTAAATTTTTAGTAGGTGTATAATAACATGTTATACGTGGTAGAGCCACGCTGTAGCTATATTATGGTTGTAGCACGAATGGGTCGGCTAGACCAGGGAAGGAACACACTCTCACGGAATACTAGCGTAAAATAGCAGCTTAATAGTGTTGTGTTTCGTATGGTGAGTGTAAATATCTAAACAGCCACTTTTACTGGAAACGAGGCATTCCATCTTAGCCCCTGGGGAGACAACGCATTTGCGTTTTGGGTCCTAATCGAGGATAAATGTAGATATCTATGGGCCACAGCATCCACTTACCATCATATGGACTGCGTGCTCGTTTGTCACCCTTATTCTATATAATATAATATAACTAATAATAACACTGTAATAAAAAAGCTGCCTCCGTAAAACTCTAATGATCGTAGGCCTCCCCCATAGATTGCGCCTGGGTGATATTTCTTTAGTTGCCACGCTTCGTAAACGAAATAATAGGACGCAAGTAAGACGAAAGTTACGGTTTTTGAAAGAGAACAAAGTAAAACGATATGTGAAATAAGAATAGAAGGGGAGTCGATCGAGCAAGTAGATGAGTTTTATATTTGGGTTGCGTATTTAGTAGGGATGTGAGATATGATAGGGATATGGTACGACGAGTGAACGCAGGAAATAGAGTAAATAAATGGGGCCCTACACTCAATTGTGAAGAGTCAAATGTGTCAAAAAAGGCACGTATTGCATTCACAATGCTGTGTTGGTCCCTACTTTAACGTATGGTAGTGAAAGTTGGGTGTGGCAGAAGAAGCACGAGAGTAGAATAAACGCAGTAGAAATTCGGTCGTTAAGGAGTATGTTAGGGCTGAATCTGAATGACAGGGTGAGAAATTGTGTGATAAAAGAAGAGTGTGGTTTGCAAGATGATGTTGTGACCAGGATTAAGAAAGGAATGCTTCGGTGGTTTGGTCATGTGGAAAGAATGAGTGAGGAAAGAGTGACAAAGAAAATTTATGTTGCAGAAGTGAATGGCAGAGTCGGAAAGGGCCGTCCTAGGCGAAAAGTTATCGACCAAATTAACGATTTGTTGAAAACGAGCCAAATTAGGAGTACCCTAAACCGACGAGCATGTATGCGTAGGTATATGGGCGTGAAGGAGGCGAGAGAGGTGTGTCAGGATCGTGCCAAATGAACATATGTAGTCTTTGCCTACCCCTCTGGGTGACAGGCGTGAGAGTTTATGTTATGTTTGTTTTTTGCCACGCTTAATAAGGGAGTTGACGGCGTCAGTTATATATACTTATCAGTTATTAGGAAGATATTGCTGCCCAATTCCTGGTGTTTCTCCCTGTCGCTTCCTACGACACCCACGGGACGATATGGGGTAGTGGATAACCTTACACCGACACTACACAATAACTCCCTAAAATTATTTAATTTTGCAAAAATCAAGAGGTTATAAAATCCTCAATAAACGGAAAAACAACGAGACCAAACTAAATATAATAGATATGTCACAGTCCACACGGTTGCCGATGCAAAAGGAAAATAGTTTCGCAGGCCGGTAGTCTGGAACGATTGAATTACGTGCAGCTATTAAGCTCACCTCATACCAAACGAGCGCTTTATACCGACGTTGATCGTCGCTTGTTAGTATTGGGGTTTATATCGCGTGAGATATAAAGCCACCGGTGAAACGGGATTACTGCGGCAATTACGCTTTTGGAACGCTTGGAGTTTCCAAAACGATCATGCGTTAACATGTAATATGAACTCATTTTAAATATTTATGGAATTGCTATAAAATGAGATAAAGAGACGTTAAAACAAAGTTCAATTAAGCTTATGCACGATAATTTTAATAAAATTTGACAGAAAATGTCGTCTGGTAACCAAACAAATATATATATCCTTTTTTTAAAGATTTTGCCGTTAAAATCTAACTTAAAAGAGGTAAATGTTTTTACAGTACTAAAAATAATTAAATTATTTTTACTTAGTGGTTTCAGAAGTCGATGCAAGAAAAAGTGAAAATTACTTCGTTCGGTTAAGTTCTTTGAAGACAGCTTTACTTTTTATAACATTAAAATATATACAATATTTAAAAAAAAAACATGTATTAGACACACACGATAGAAGTAACTTCAAAATGGAATTAATTATAAAATAAAAAAATCACGGCAAATGATTATTTAATATGATCATTTTTCAACCACAAATGTGGCATAAAATATAACATAAAAGTTTAATTTTATAGCAAGTAAATGTTACGATTCTTATTTTTAGACTTAACTTTAGTTAGGTAAAGTAGTTTTATCGCACAAAAATTTACTCTCAAAGTGGTACATAAGATAGGCGCTAGATGGCATAAACACGAGTAATTTAATCTAAATAGGTAATTTATGAAATCGTCGTTTGTTATGAATGAATTGGATGTTTTTCAGCTCCTTCTTCTTAGTTTCAGTTTCAATTAAAGTTTATATTGACCATCTTTAAATCACCGCACAAATAGGAGACCGAAATAATGGGAAACACATTTTTTTATATACCTTCAATGCTATTAACGTTACTACGATTCCCTTTAACCACTCTTCGTAAGTTTAAAAAAAATAAAAAATACATGTGATTCGAACCCCCAACCTTTCGAGTTCGCGGTCCGCACCCTGCCATTAGACTACCATCGCATACTACACTGTACTCGTATTCTGTCTCATTATCTCGCAAGATAAACTTATAGATGTACGTCTGTCTCTTTTTGTGTCAATTTTTCGTTTCATCTAGCTTTAAATCACAACGATGGTAAACAAGTTTTCACTTTAAAAACTATAATTAAAGAAAAAACTAAAACTGAAAACTTCAATTATTATAGGTACGGTCCTACTCCCCGCGGTATCTTGAACGAGAAAAGAACCAGCCCGCTTATTACCAGCCCGCTTATTACCAGTCAGCTTATTACCAGCTCGCTTATTACTAGCCACTCACTTCTAATTTTCCGATAATTTTATGACAAACGTCAATAAAAAAAGTTTTGAAAATCCAAAAGCGCACCACTCATGATACTCATATGACCGTGAAAAAAATGTAGAAAAATATTCTCAATCAACAGTAGAAAATATATTTTTTTAATTTTACTGTTATTATTATTGAGATTCCAAAAAAAATAATATTGCTAATTGAAATAGCTTTTAACCGAATTATCTTAAAACAATCAGAAATCAACTTTACTCGTAATGTTACTTTAATTTGTAGGTATTTGTACTCGGGCATTATCGTAAAAACTAGTCTTTTTTATCCGACTCGTTAGTATTTTTTTTTGTTTTCAAAAAGTTTTTCATCTAGTCAATAACCAGTATTTTATTTTAGCACTCACCAAAGCATACCTTCCGTTCACTCCATAAAGTCATAGACGTAAATATATGTCGTAGAATTTATATTTATATATAAATCCTACGTACTTTTAGCGAAACAATATATTGTAATGAAAACTTGTGATTATAAAAATAATAATATCTTACCGTGGTCAAGTATGTATCAAATTTGGTTTTTGGAATATTTTGTATTTCAAACAGCGATCGATATTTTTCATCACGAGCCGCTGTAAACAAAAGATACAGTAACCCACTCACGACGTAAAATTGTATCTGTATTTTACTAAATACAGATACACTTTTACAACTCTCGAACTAACTCGAACACCTTAAAAACCGAAAATTTTGGGATTTCTCAACCGAAAAAAAAATAACTATCAAAATAAAATTAAACAGCCACTTACATTCCATGACTTCCCACATGATAGATGAATAGATTAAAAAATAGATTTAGTTAAACAATTGATGTTTTCAAGTTATCGTGTTCACCTCTCCATGCGGACTTGATAACACCATAAGCCACTAAAACCACTTTTTAATGTGAAAATAGCAATTAAACGATTTATATAATAATAATAATAAGTTTAACAATCATTTATCTTTCTGACAATGTGCTTTTATATCATTTTTATGTTCAATATGATTTCATGCGACAAAACCTTGGATTCTTGATTTTAGACGCTAGTAGAACATACTTACGCGCTTTGCGAATAGATTGAGTTGAACAATTGATATTTTCAAAAGTTAGAGTGTTCACCCCTCCATGCGGACTTGATAACACCATAAGCCACTAAAACCACTTTTTAATGTAAAAATAACAATTAATCGATTTATATAATAATAATAAGTTTAACAATCATTTATATTTATGACAATGTGATTTTTATATCACTTATATTTTTAATATGATTGTGAGATACGATTTCACACGATAAAACGTTAGATTCTTGATTTTTAGGCGCTAGTAGAACATATCTACGCACTTTGCGCTTAAGACATGCAAATTAATAACTAAAATTGTTCACAATTTACGAATACATCGCGTAACATACAAATAAAAAAACATACATTCGAATTGATAAGCTCCTCCTTTTGCTAAAGTCTCCACTTTCACGAGACTTTTTTTTATATTTGTACGGATTACGACGTAAAACTTTCAAAACAATTTCTTAGCATTGCACCTTTCCTGACAATGTCTTCCACAGCCAAGCACGTGCAATTATTAATATGTAACTAAGCAATTAGAATTACAAATTTCATCGATGTCGACGTGAAACAACCACAGCTTGCTGGGGTATTATGAAATTCAAGACTCCCTCTGTTGTATGTACCACGACTTCATACTTTGCTGTAGCTTTTAATTAAACAGAGGCGCGGCAGATGAAAATAGTAATGATGACTCGAGGTGTATTACTGAAAGCCATTCATAAGTCGTAAAACGTACCTGATAATTAAATGTACTTAAAGGTATTAAAAAAAAATTTAAATGAATGCCACATTTCACTTTCACTTAATCAATGCGATTTTGCAATAACGCCTAAAAGGCTTTAAGCCTACTATTAGACATTACTGCTTAAGGACTTTTCCTTCAGTCTGTAGGATTATGTGGAGAATTTGCCGAATCGTCAAGCTTGGGAGGCGGATTAACGATCACAATTCCAGAAGTCTCGCACCTTTACGCTGCCAATCGCCGGTTTGAAAATTAATATTTATATTATATAGTATATTATAACCTAAGTATATTATAACGTAATATAAAATAATTTAAATGAAATGGTATACCACTATCTATCTGGAAAAAAGTTTTTCCGGTATTTCCAGACTTTTATTCCCAAGAAATTAATAGGGATACGTTATCTTACGACACGGCTTACGACTAATGACTAAAGGCGATTACTGTGATATGTTATAAATATTTTAAATATCATAAAATATTTATATTTATTCATAAATAATGATCAATATAAATCTTTGGAAAAGTAATGTATTCAGAAGGCTTTTGAATTATTTTCTAAGAACAAAAGTAATATGTAAAGTAACGTTCATCATTTTTAGAAAAGATATTACATATTTAACAATACCAATATTTTAAATAATAATTAAACGTATAGCTTAATTTTAAGAGAGCTCCTAAGCAAACCCAATTGCATTGTTCGCGCTTGAATTAAATTTATGTAGGTCCGTAATTAACTCTTGTACTGCACTGTGTTAGGTATTCTCTCCGTTTTAGGAAAGGATGCATTTTACTACTAGCTGACTGACTATTCGAAGGTACTAAGTAGAACACTACACTTATAAAAAGTTATACAACATGTTTTTTAAAATATATTATATCATATTAACTTACGAAGAAGTTATGAAATAAAAATATTCATAAAAGTATTCCTGAATAGAATCTTAGAGCATTGTTTATTAATTTATTAATTGATTTCTTTCGTGTTTTTAAAATAAAATGAAATTCCAACGAACGTACAGTCCTTTTTTACGTGGTAGAGCCATGCTGCATTTATTTTAGTAGTATAGCTTTAGCACGAATGGGTCGGCTCGACCGGGGGAGGACCACGCTCTCACAGAATACCAGCGTAAAATAGTAGCTTAATGCTGCTGTGTTTCATATGGTGAGTGTAGAGAACCGGAGACCGTTTTTACTGGAAATGAGGCATTCCGTCTTAGTCCTCACGGGTGACAACGCATCTGCATTTTGATAAATGTAGATGTCTGTGGGCCACAGCAATCACTTACCATCAGGTGGGCTGTGTGCTCGTTTGTCACTCTATCCTATAATAAAAAATACAGTCTTAACCTAATAATAAGTGGCTTCTGTCACCCATAGACACCCGCAATATCACTTCAAACAATAAAGCACACAGATGTGATGATGTCACCCCTGGGTACTATGTTGAAGTGCCTCACAGTCTGTAAATATACTGGATCCTATACCCTTAACACTGGATCACGGTAGTGTTATTTGGAGACAGCAATAGAGGATGAATAAGAGGATGGTATCTACCCAAATCAGTTTGAGTTTTTCCGTCTAGAAATTCTCAGTAGCTGCTCGGAGTCAGGAAGTTAGCGGTGTCTCACCCCCGTGCCTCGGAAAGTACGTAAAGTTGATCCTGCGCCTGATATCTCTCCAGTCGTGTCCGTTTACCGTGACATCAGACTATGAGAGTAAGGGAGTAGAGAGTGCATCTGTGCTAACATACACTTGGGTACTATGATCCTGACCTAAGTTCGGACGGGAGGACATTAATGAACTTGAATGATGATGTTAATATGGCCATGCCTCGGGGTTCCCGGGAATATTTTTCTGAATGTCGATGTATTAATGTTTATCAGACTACGCACTTCCGGTAAAAGCTGGTCCCGCGCGGTGCTGTTTGCTAAATTACTAATTAATAGACAGGATCTGATTATACTGGAAATGGGAAGCTTGATATACTTTCGTGTGTACAACTGCAATGACTTTTCAATTGTTCGTCAATATGAAATAAATTCGTATGTTACAAATCGTAAGAAATCACCATGTCTGTAGTTCGAGAACTCATAATATGTAAGTAGTACAAAAGTTGAGTAACTGAGTCTTCTTATTATATTTAAATAAGCGCTATTTTTAAATTTTTTTGATATAGGTATTTTAATAAATATTAAAAATATATATATTAATTTGTGTACGTAAGAGTGACAAACTAACACACCTAAGGACCTAGATGACCTATCCACCCGATAGTTACGGTAGTGTGGCCCTATGAAAGCATAATTTTACAAGATAAGCAGTTTTCTCTTTTAAAAATAATTTCCTGTCATTATAGAAACAAAAAGGTAGTCCATTTTCCTAAAGCATTTGTTCGATTGTTCCCTTGTTTTGCTGACGAGCAACACTTAACGCCCTTTGTACATTACAGCGTGCCAATGTTGCCGCGGTCAAGCAACTCACACCCTGCGTGTTTCGGGCATCTGCGAATATTTACTTCTAAAATACTACGGCAGTATTATGTATATATTTCTGTTTTGCTTTTCAACATCGTATTTTGTTTCGTGTCAATAATAATTTTTAAACATTGCCGTGTAGTGGCGGTCTAAGGGAATCTAAAGCTAAATCTAAAATAGAGGTGACGCAGGGAAGCTAAACCAGGAGATGCACCGCGGTATCTTCCTGATAATAACCCAAAATAATACAAAGTTGCGCTCGCCAACCCATCAGCCGAGCGTGACTTAATATCCCTCGTACTTGGCAATCTATAGTGGAGGCCTGTGTTCGGCAGTGGATTTCTGATAGGCTGTATTGAATGAATTAAAATATAATAATACAAACGTACGCAGTGGCGCAGTAGCTGAGCAATGAGTTATAGCGCTGAGCGCCGCAGATTCGAATCCCGCAATGAATAAGTATTTCTATGGCCTACAAGTTATTGTTCCGGGTCTGGATGTTTGTCCTTGTGAAATATTTGTAAACTGATTATATTTGTAAACTGTCTCCACGATACAGGAGAAAATCCTAGTGTGGTGTAAAAACTAACGTTGTTAAAAAAATAAAAAACATATAAAAGCAAAAAGTTAAATTACACTGTATATACCCCCTCCCCCACCCCACAACAGCTCTTTACTCGTACCTAAGAATGTTATAGAGCAATAAGTCCACCACGCTACTCCGGAACGTGATGGAGGACATAACTTTATTCGAAGACCCTGAAATATTTTTGTTTCTCAGACATGCAGACTTCCTCACGATGATTTTTTTCACCGTCTAGAATGTAGTACTTTCATTGGTGTCGGCGGAAATTAAACTCACGATCACTTACTAAGAAATTTTCGGTGGTCGTGGTAGCACTGGGCTTCCCCTTCTACGGACAGTTCTGTAGTTCCTATAAGGTGTCACATCACATTACTAAAGATTTGAATTAAATATTTACTAATGAACACGATACACGATAAAACGTTGGATTCCCGATTTTCGGGCGCTAGTAGAACATATCTCCGCACTTTGCGCTTAAGACATGCAAATTAATAAATAAAATTGTTCACAATTTACGAATACATCGCGTAACATACAAATAAAAAAACATACAGTCGAATTGAGAACTTCCTCCTTTAGCTAAAGGCTCCACTTTCACAAGCCTTCTTTAAATTAGTACGGATTACGAATTAAAACTTTCAAAACAATTTCTTATCATTACAGCTTTCCTAACAATGTCTTCCACAGCCAAGCACGTGCAATTATTAATATGTAGTAACTAAGCAATTAGAATTACAAATTTCATCGATGTTGACGTGAAACAACCACAGCTTGCTGGGGTATTATGAAATTCAAGACTCCCTCTGTTGTATGTACCACGACTTCATACTTTGCTGTAGCTTTTAATTAAACAGAGGCGCGGCACATGAAAATAGTAATGATGACTCGAGGTGCATTACTGAAAACCATTCATAAGTCATAAAAAGTATCTAATAATTAAATATACTTAAAAGAATTAAAAACAATTTAAATGTACGTTTCACTTTCACTTAATTAATGTGATTTTGCAATATTGCCTAAAACGCTTTAAGCCTACTATTAGACATTACTGCCTCCAGCCTGTAGGATTATGTGGAGGATATGCCGAATCGTCAAGCTTGGGAGCCGGATTAACGATCACAATTCCAGAAGTCTCGCACCTTTACGCTGCCAATCGCCGGTTTGAAAATTAATATTTTAATATAAAGTAATTTAAATGAAATGGTATACCACTATCTGTCTGAAAACAAATTTTTCCGGTATTTCCATAGTCTTTTATTCCTAAGAAATTAATAGGGATACGTTATCTTACGAAACGGCTTACAGATTAAAGGCGATTACTTATGATATGTTATAAATATTTTAAATATTATGTAATATTAATTTTATGAATAAGTTAAATATCATAAAATATTTATTTTATTCATAAAAAATTATCAAAATAAATCTTTGGAAAAGTAATGTATTCAGAAGGCTTTTGATATTTTTTGAGACCAAAAGTAATATGTAAAATAACATTGTTCATTTTTAGTAAAGATATGGCATATTTAACGATAACAATAGTATTTTGCAATGTCAAAAGTCAATATTGCAATGATCGTTTAATTAAATTTGCAATCAGTCTAAAATTTACAAAATAATAATTAACCGTGTAGATTAATTTTAAGAGAGCTCCTAAGCAAACCCAATTGCATTGTTCGCGCTTGAATTAAATTTATGTAGGTCCGTAATTAACTCTTGTACTGCACTGTGTTAGGTATTCTCTCCGTTTTAGGAAAGGAGGTGTTTTACTACTAACTTATTGACTATTCGATGGTACTAAGTAGTAGTAGTACACTTATAAAAAGTAATACAACACGTTTTTTTATAAATATATCATATCATATTAACTCATGAAGATGTTATGAAATAAAAATATTCATAAAAGCGTTCCTGAATAGAATCTTAAGACATTTTGTTTTATTCCTTTATTAATTGATTTCTTTCGTGTTTGTAAAATAAAATTGAAGACAAACGAACTTACAGTCCTTTTTGCCATGCTGCAGTTATTATAGTTGTAGCACGAATGGGTTGGCTCGACCGGGGAAGGACCACGCTCTCACAGAATACCAGCGTCAAATAGTAGCTTAATGCTGCTGTGTTTCATATGGTGAGTGTAGAGAACCGGAGACACTTTTCACTGCAAATGAGGCATTCCATCTTAGTCTTTACGGTGACAACGCATCTGCATTTTGATTCGTAATCGAGGATAGATGTAGGTGACTATGGGTCACAGCAACCACTTACCATCAGGTGGACTGTGTGCTCGTTTGTCACCCTATCCCATAATAATAAAAAATATAGTCTTAATCTAATGACAAGTGGCTTCTGTCGCCCATAGACACCGGCAATATAACTTCAAACAATAAAGCACACAGATGCGTTGTCACCACTGGGTACTATGTTGAAATGCCTCACAGTCTGTAAATATACTGGATCCTATACCCTTAACACTGGATCACGGTAGTGTTATTTGGAGACAGCAATAGAGAATGAATAAGAGGATGGTATCTACCCAAATCAGGTTGAGTTTTTCCTTCAAGAAATTCTCAGTAGCTGCCCGGAGTCACGAAGTAAGCGGTGTCTCACCCCCGTGCCTCGGAAAGTACATAAAGTTGATCCTGCGCCTGATATCTCTCCAGTCGTGTCGGTTTACCGTCACATTGGACTATGAGAGTAAGGGAGTAGAGAGTGCATCTGTGCTTGCATACACTTTGGCACTATGATCCGGCCTAAGTTCGAACGGAAGGACATTAATGAACTTGAATGATAATGTTAATATGGCCATGCCCCGAGGTTCCCGGGAATATATTTCCGAATGTCGATGTATTAATGTTTATCAGACTACTCACTCCAGGTAAAAGCTGGTCCCGCGCGGTGCTGTTTGCTACATTACAAGTTAATAGACAGGATTTGATTATACTGGAAATGGGTAGCTTGATATACTTTCGTGTGCTGCAATGACTTTTCAATTGTTCGTCAATATGAAATAAATTTGTAGGTTACAAATCGTAAGAAATCACCATGTCTGTAGTTCGAAAACTCATGATTTGTAAGTGGCATAAAAGTTGAGTAACTGAATCTTCTTATTATATTTAAATAAGCGCCATTTTTTTTTGATATAGGTATTTCAATTAATATTAAAATATATAAATAATATATATATATATATATATATATATATATATATATATATATATATATATATATATATATATATATATATATATATATTAATTTGTATACGTAAGAGTGACAAACTAACACACCTAAGGACCTGGATGACCTATCCACCCGATAGTCACGATAATGTGACCCTATGAAAACATAATTTTTACAAAGATAAGCAGTTTTCTCTTTTATAAATTATTGCATGTCAATATAGAAACAAAATGGTAGTCCATTTTCCTAAGGCATTTGTTCGATTGCACCCTTGTTTTACTGACGAGCATTACTTAGCGCCCTTTGTACATTACGGCGTGCCAATGTTGCCGCGGGCAAGCAACTCACACCCTGCGTGTTTCGGGCAGCGAATGCATCTGCGAATATAATTTACTTCTAAAATACTACGGCAATATTATATATTTCTGTTTTGCTTTTCAACATCGTATTTTGTTTTGTGTCTATAATAATTTTTAAACATTGCCGTGTGGTGACGGTCTAAGGGAATCTAAAGCTAAATCTAAAATAGAGGTGACGGAGGGAAGCTAAACCGGGAGATGCACCGCGGTATCTTTCTGATAGTAACCCAAAATAATACAAAGTTTCACGTGCCAACCCATCTGCCAAGCGTGACTTAATATCTGCCTCCACGATACTGGAGAAAATCCTAGTGTTGCGTAAAAAACTAACGTTATAAAAAAAATAAAGAACATATAAAAGCAAAAAGTTAAATTACGCTGCATATACCCCACAAGAGTTCTTTACTCATACCTCAGAGTGTTATGGAGCAATAAGTCCGCCACGCTGCTCCGGAACGTGGTGGAGGACATAACGTCATTCGAAGACCCTGAAATATTTTTGTTTCTCAGACATGCAGACTTCCTAGCGATGATTTTTTTTCACCGCCACGAATGTAGTACTTTCATTGGTGTCAGCGGAAATCAAGCTCACGATCACTTAATAATAAATTCTTGGTGGTCGTGGTAGCACGGGGCTTCCCCTTTCCAGTTCTGTAGTTCTTATAGGATGTTACATCACATTACAAAAGATTTGAATGAAATATTTACTAATGAAGTTATATATAAATTTAAAAAAGAAGTAAAGATTATATTACGTGATGGGAAAATATTATTTTAAGTTGAAAAACTTAATTTAGGTTAGGTAAGTAAACAATAATTTACAAATTTAAATATATGTAATAGACTATAAGTTTTTGTAATTCTTTTTTTTAATCAAGGCATTTGGGCATTAAAAAGGTTTATGATGTGAAAATGTTTTCAAAAACTTGAAATACTTAGAAAGTACTGGTTTGTACGCGTATTTAGAAAAAAAGTATGACAAGTACTGGCTTGTATTCAGTAAAAATACGGTGATATTTGCGGGCATTTCAGTAATGAGAGCTACGCCATTAAAACGTACAATAGAGTCTTTCTGTGGATAGACTTACACCTACACCCACATATCAAAAGAATATCTTATGTTCTGGGCTACTGTTCACGGTGAGCTGTCCATGAAACTATTTGGACAGCAAAAATTTCATTCACGACTACAATATTATTTTTAAAAATTCTTAAACGTTACACGTTTTATATATTCTAAGCTCTTGATGATATCACAAACGTTTAACCGAGATATAAGAGGACTTGTCTTATACGTCTCAGGGTTGGAATAATTTGTTCTTCTTTTCATATTTTATTGAATTTAGTAAGAGATATTCAAACAGACAAGAGAAATCTGATACCAACGCAAAAATAATGAACTTAAATGGATAATACGACTATCAATATTAATTTAAAATTAATTACTTTTAATTTTAAGTCTTTTAAAAGATCCATTGACGCTGTAAAAGTGCTTTCTCAAAGTGCCGATATTATTGCACTGCTAGAAACTTGGCTCCTGCCTCACGAGATACCGGAACTTGGTAAAACAAGCAACGACTTTGGTTTTCGCGGTAAATCAGCTATGGATATGTCTAGTGGGATACTGCGTGGGCAACCGTATGGCGGCGTAGCACAGTTATGGAGAAACAGTAAGTTTCGAATTAGTGCGATTGAGGCGTGTGTGTTGGAACGGTTAATACTCACTGTTTATATGCCTACAGACTCACCTGATAATTAGATGAGATTAAATTTATCATAATGTATTTCACTTAATTGGACTCTGTCTAAAATACTTTTTTTCAGTTGTTAGGCAGCAGTTATGAGGAATCTTGCTATAACCATAACTTATTGCAGTTAAAGGATCGACGTACACTTCTACAAATTTTGTTTCTACACGACATCTGTAGTAATAAAATTGATAGTCCCAAATTGATATTTCAATTCCTATAATATAACACACACACACGCGCGCGCACACACACACACGCGCGCACACGCGCACACACGCACACACACACACACACACACACACACACACACACACACACACACACACACACACACACACAATAAATATTTACAAAACAAAACACTAGTAGATGTACGAGTACATATATGCACTGTATTTTGTAAAATGCGTAATGGCGTAATGACTACTCTTTAAAAATAACCCTGTATAATATTATTTCCACACAGTTGTAGCGATACGTTAGAAGATTTGTTTTTTTTTTTATAAAGTAAGAACCTGTAATTGGCAGTAGAAAATGTAAATACTTACTAATTTTATAATGTTACAAAATGCTGTTGGTTCTGTTACAATAAATTAAAAAAAAAAGTTATTCTGAGAATCAAATCTGCGGCCCTCAACGCCGCAATCAAACGATTATCCAATGCGCTATCGAGTTGTATTAACCATATATCACTAATTGAATTTTATCTTGATTCTAAACCTATTGTTATCGTAGCATAAATACTTAATTAACGGGCTAACAAGTTACGAATATATTGATACGGGAATATATTTATCTAATCTATTTGTACGAAATTACATAATTGGGCAATGTAAGAGACGTCTCGTACATGACTATTGAATAAAACCACTTATATGGATTTTATTGCGTTTAATTAATTTATTTTTAAAACATTTTTAATTCCCGACGTTTTGGGTGCTTTACAGCACCCATGGTCACGGGAGGTCACTTATGCATTTTAATCCTGTTCTGGTCATATAGTCTCCAGTGAGACTGGCCGCTGTGGCCGACATTCGGTTTGGAGGACATTATTAAAGAGGCGAAACACGTATCGCATTATCAGCGACGTTGCGTTTTCCTCGTGCAGTGGTGTTGGGTTTAGTGGTGGTAGTACACGCAATTTTGGAAGGGGGGGAGATGTTCTTTAAACTAGGTAAGACAGATTATCTTAGCCAATTATATTATGTCATCTTATAATTTAATGTAATGGGTTTTCGAAAATTGACGCCTGATTCTATTAATTATCATAAGCATCAAAGTCAACTTGACATAAATTCGTTTGAGTGCTAATAAAAATCCTTATCCGTCATAAATATGTTTTATTTCCCTCAGTAGGTAGAAGGCTGTACTCAATTATCTGATAAGTCACGTCACCCTTCGTTTCCGTCTAGCTTGTTGTCATCTACGTTTCCAAGGTAACGCCTCAATAAGAAATTCTCTATCAAACCCGCAAATAGAATTACCGTACATACCCTTCTAGTACAGTATATACGCACACCGTACATCGGTGTTATTAATTATAATACATTTAGAGGATATCTTCTTATATATAAAAATTAATGTTTGTTTGTTTTTTTACTGTTCAACAGAATGCGGAAAAGCTTTGCTTACTTATTGCTTACACTTACGCGAAAATTATAGGCATAGTACAATTAACTTACTGTAGGTGGCGTGCGTATCGTACCGATATACTTATTTTAAAGTTATATATCATTTAACTTCAATGAATTATCATTTCTAATTAAACGATACGACTACTTCTATATATATATATATATATATATATATATATATATATATATATATATATATATATATATATATACGACTTCTATACATTAGGCACTATCCGTATTTTAATAAAATTTAATAAATCCCTAGTTTAATGTTACTTAAATAGATGTTTATAAAAAAGGAGGAATAAAATCTTCTTATATATATGAAGTATGTGTCACGTTGTTTGTCCGCGATGGACTCCTAAACTACTTAACCGATTTTGATCAAATTTGCACAACGTGTGCAGTTTGGTCCAACTTGAGAGATAGGATAGCTTACATTTCAATTCACATTCGCAATATTATTTTATTCCAAATTATATTTGTATATAATTTGACAGTCACAATACATACGCTTTCAAGCGCATTGACGCATGCGCATTACGTACCCGTATTGCGCATGCGTCAATGCTACGTTTGAAATGGTTCCTTTAAAAACAAATAAAGTCTCAATAAAGCAATTTACATTTTTGCAATACGTTAGCGATGACATGTTATGTCAAAATTACAGGAATAATATTTTGATTACTTATTTGTGACATCTGTCTTTTTTATTCTTTACAATTATTTAAAAAATTAAAATAAAAACAAAACATATAAAAACTCCACGGACATTCTCCTTCTCTCTAACCTCCATGGTTGCTACTTAAGTGAGATATGCGAAAATATGCCGTTTTGTGGATTATCTTAATGTATATAAATTACGTGTCACATTGTTTGTCCGCGATAAGCTCCTAAACTACTTAACCGATTTTAATGAAATTTGCACACCGTGTGCAGTTTGGTCCAACTTGAGAGATAGGATAGTTTTTTTTTTGCCCATGAGTAACCCACAATTTATTTTTTGCGAATTTAAGGATTCTTAATAGGACATGACAGGGTCGTAGAAAAGGGCAGAACAACGTCTGCCTGGCAGGCTAGTTAAGTTATAAAATTATATCGTGCAACGCAGTTTATAAAAAAAGGACGGATAAAATACAATTGATATTCTTTACATACACAGCATTTTTAGACTTCCTAATTTATATCCTTACTCCTCCCAAAAGTTTGAGTTCATATAAATTAATTATGTACTTACTGGGACCAAAAATATACCTATGTATTATTATATATTTATAATATACCTACTTATGTTTTTCAAGTGCTAACACTTGAAAAACATGAGTATATTATAAATATACTTATGTTTTACATGCCATGCTGCAGCTATATTGTGGTTGCAGCACGAATGGGTTTGATCGACCGGGGTAGGACCACGCTCTCACAGAATGCCACCGTAAAATAGCTGCTTAATGCTGCTATGTTTCGTATGGTGAGCGTAAAGAATCGGAGACCCTTTTTACTAGAAACGAGGCATTTCATCTCAGTCCTCAAAGCTGGCAACGCACCTGCATTTTGATTCTTAATCGAAGATAAATGTGGATGTCTATGGACCACAGCATCCACTTACCATCAGGTGGACTATGTGCTCGTTTGTCATCTTTATTCTATTTATTTATTTATTTATTTTGGGGCCGTGGAAGGAAAAGGGGAGATCTCCCGCCGGGCAGGGTGTTCTGCCCGGGGAGCGGCCGACACTCCATGTGATAGTTCGGAGATGTTCTATATATATCTTGAATCTTGATAGCGTGATTTAGGCTTCGGTGTGTTTCGCTTGCGGCGCGACGACAGCGCCGCTACATCACCCCCCTGCTCAGACCGGAGGTCGATAGTGCAGTCCGATTGCCGGTGTGTCCTTTTAATGCCGGTGGGGAATGTATGCTGTGTGCGTAAGGGCAAGTGACACCGGTGCGAATAATATGCCGATGTGTAATGCATGCAGTACTACGCACTGGCAAGTGATGCCGGTGAGTACGATGTGCCGGAGCAAGTGCCAGAAGTCTGCCTTATAAATCTGCGGTGAGTCGAGATGAAGACAAGTTGGACTGGCTTGCAGGAACTGAATACTGCAGAAGACGATTCTCAGTAGTGAATGGTAGGGGTTCTTGAGGATAATGACGAAGGCTTGAAAGTTGTAGTTTCCGAAGGATATTGGTTGCGTGTTCAGATCACGCCGGGTGTTCACCACTGTGGCCGAAGTAGGAAAAGGGGAGATCTCCCACCGGGCAAGGTGTTCTGCCCGGGGAGCGGCCAACACTCCATGTGATAGTTCGGAGATGTTCTATATATATCTTGAATCTTGATAGCGTGATTTAGGCTTCGGTGTGTTTCGCTTGCGGCGCGACGACAGCGCCGCTACAATTTGCTCTACCAACGACTGTTACATTACAAAAATTTAAAGTAGTTACATTGTAATAAACTATTATGAGCTAAATGCACAATCAGTTACGGGTAAACACAACGTGCTATTTTAACATGTGACATAAGTACCTTTTACATTGATATAAGGTTAATTTTAAACTAGTTATAACAGGTAAAAGATGGGTGTAATTAATCTGGGATTTTTTTAACAAATGTGCACGAAACTGGTTAAGTTTAAGAGAGAAAACATCCTTAGGATCATTAATAAACCACGTATTAAATGCGTTACACAGACGAGGAACTGGTGAATGTTTTCCTAAAACAGTCCTGCGGAATGGCGGATAAAATAGAGAAACAGGTTTCCTTGGAACCCTGAAGGGGATCCTGAAATTAAAAAGGTTTAGAAGCTGAGGGATTTTATAAATGAATATTAGGTCGAAAAGGGTCCTTCTTTTATTCAACGAGGACATTTTAAAGTGTTTGAGGTTTTAATGATAGGATAACTTTTTCTTTGAAACTTTTGAGATGTGAGATAGACGCCATAAAAAGCGTTAGCTATAAAAAATATAGTACATAAATGTACCTATATTTCAGTTTTAGTACATTAGTTTTTAGGGTTCCGTAGTCAACTAGGAACCCTTATAGTTTCGCCATGTCTGTCTGTCCGTCTGTCCGTCCTCGCTTAATCTCTGTGACCGTTAGCAATAGAAAGCTGAAATTTGGTACCAATATGTGTATCAATCACGCCGACGAAGTGGTAAAATAAAAATTGAAAAAAATGTTTTATTAGGGTAGCCCCCCTATATGTAAAGTGGGAAGTGATTTTTTTTTTAATTTAAACTCTAACGTGTGATATATTGTTGGAAAGGTATTTAAAAATGAATAGGGGTTTACTGAAATCATTTTTTGATAATGTCAATAATTTCGGAAATAATCGCTCCAAAAGTAAAACACAATGTGGCCCCCCCCCCCCCCCCGTCTAACTTTTGAACCATAAATTTAGAAAATATGAAAAAAATCTGAAAAGTAGAACTTTATAAGAACTTTCTAGGAAAATCATTTTGAACTTGGATGGAAACAACAGTACCCACTACCGGGAGCAGTTGCAGGAGCGCGGAGCGCTGCTGGAGCGCGAACATTATGGATACCCACCTTTAAACTCATAAGTGGGAACACTTATTGTGACGGACGGGAAACTACGGTACCCTACACTGAGCGTGGCCCGACACGCTATTGGCCGGTTTTTTTTATACATTTCCTTGTTCATTTATTAATAATTTTTCCATTCTCTGAAATAACATACATATATTGTATATAATGTCCTCCAGACCGAATTTCGGTCTCGGCGAACTGCCTAAACGGAGACTAGGCATCGGCGGAAGACACGACTATTATGTAATAATAATTGATTTTTTTAGCTTAAGACGGGATTCGAACCCAATAATACGATATAATATGTCTATCTAATTAATTAATTGTACGATTTATTTAAGTAAAAATTATTATCATTATTATGTTTAAAGAGCTCGCTGTAAATATAACAGAACGCGAGTAGCCCGGGTTCGATTCCCGCCGGCACCTTTGAAATTGTTAATTGCAATTTTAAGTGCTGATTTACCACGTGCTCGCCTGTGAAGGAAAACATCGGAGGGAATCTGCATGTCTGAGGAATAAGAAAAAAAAAGTTTCGAAGACATGTGAAGTTCGCCAACACGCATTAGGGCAGCGCGGTGGACACTTCCTTGCCCTAAAACCCTCTCAGAAACGAGGGGAGGCCTGTGCCCAGCAGTGGGACGTATATAGGCTGTAACTTTACTTTTTTACTTTACTTTATTATATTTAACTGTTACATACTGTACTTTTCTTGATGTATGTCATCATTATCATCATTCATCATCATTACAAGCCTTCCCAAGTCCACTGCTGAATAAAGGCCTCCTCCGAGTCCTGAGCTTGGAACCGTTCGCTTTGGCCCCTCACTAGATGGCGTAACAAACTACTAAAACATGCGTAATTCGATGGGTATGCCTAGGAATTCAATCCCATTCATACCGGCTGAAATCTATGCGAGTAGCCGAAATAAGTATGGTTTTTAAGTAAACTTACCTTGACTTAGACTTAGATTGCTGAATTCAAATTTAGGGTTTGTATTTCCTTTTTGCCGCCATCTTGGAAAATTTTAATACTCACAAATGTATTGGTCTGGGTCACTTATCACAGTGCTACGGATTTGTTTCTACAACACATTCATTAATTAGCTCTGTTGATCTGAAATATGGGTTTAAGTATATGAAATATGGGTTCAATTATATGAAATATGAGTTCAAGTATAGAAAAGAGTCTTGTGAGATTTTAAAATCAAAAACGTCATCCTTGAATGATTCGTAGACATAATTTTTAAGCCGTCAATACGCACTACCTGTGCGGTTAAATAATGGGATTGAAAATGTGGTCGCCTCTATTTGTTTTCTCGCTCCCGCAATGTATATATATAACCTATACAATATATAACCTATACGCACACCCACCAGTAAAAGACAGCAAAAAATTACATTGTGATATGCGTTTTCCCGTACGTTCTATAACTTTAGTCCAACTTGTCATTAGAATTAATGATAACAAATTCTACAAAAAAATCAGTTTGGTTTAGCCAATTTGTTAGCTACGACACATTCTAAGAGTTTTTTTTTTTCATAATTATTTTTAATTTTGTATGTTAATATTTTTGTATAAAATATTAGCAGGAGTGATTTAGACTTAATTTTATTCGAAAAATGTAGATATTTTATTAAGATAGAGATATTTATAAGATTAAAAAATTAATGGTCTTTAATGATTATCTTTAGTCTAAATAACGTCACATTAATAGATCTCTTCCGGGAGAAGCCGGAGCGGATCGCTAGATACAAATGTTATTTTAAAATTAATATACCTACTCGTGTATACAATTCTTTTCAAATATTTTCCCATTAATAGAAAATTTCCAATTAACCGAATAATATAACGTTATAACGATATACCGTTACTAGCGCGTTATCGCTATTGCTACTGTGCATGTCAACGGTACTGGCTCGTTGAGCCGCCATTTTAATCATTCTTTATCTGTACAGACTATAGCTGTATTTATCACGATAGCTTTAGCATAGTGACCAGAGGTTTCATTAGACCTCTCACCTTACTCCGGGTAAAGAACTTCCTCTTCAACATTTAATGCTCCGCCTCAGAATCAAGAAAAATAAATTCAAAACCTGCGTCTTTGTCACTACATACAAAATGTTGAGAATCTTTGGAAAACAACTATAAGTATAAGTGATTGTTAAATACGTAGATTAACTGCTCCCACCCTCACAAAGTCACGAAAATTAGTTAAAACAGTTAGGATCATAAAAACACTCCAACCATAATGTAAATGTTAACTTAATTCCATTAAAAGATACTACGGTGTAGTTTTTGTTACTGTAAATGAATCCTTAAACCGCAGTTCGAAATATCTTTGTCTTTTTGTTTTAACAAACACCGTAAAATAATTATAAAAAAAATCATTACAATAAGTAGAAAAACACCGTACACACACTACTCAGCACGGGGAACCAGGTGCACAAGAATTCGTGCACAAAATAGAGATATTCAGGGCTCATAAAAAGTGCAACATTGACGGGTCCGTTATTGTCTTGAAAATTAATTACAAAGTGGATAGAGCCATGTTAGCTCAGGATCTAAACAATCGCCATAAATTTCACTGTGCGCTAACAGCCAGGGATCGATCCCCATTTTCACCGATAATACGATCGGCTCTGAATATAGACATCATGAGAAAACCTGGATGTCTGAAAATCTTGCGAAGATATATGGAGTCCGCTAACAATAACAAGCGCAATTGCACCATAACCCTTTAGAAAGAATAATAGGCATGTGCCTAGCATCGTTACTTAAGTTGTTTTTTTTTAATAGAAGAGTTCACCTGATGTTAAGTCACTACCTTAGCCCATGAACAACCGTAACACCAGGTACCAGTAGTAGGCAACATATAGGTTGTCATTTTACTTTATTTGATATTTAAAATGGCAGCTAAATTCAAAAAGAGAAAAAAGAAAGTTTTTTTTAAATAAGAGGGGCGATATCGATAAACGAGTGGCTTACCTGAATATAAATGACTACCGCCGCCCATGAACAAGTGAGAACTTGATGAGATGTTCTTTTCTTGAAGGTCCCGAAGTCTTATCGGTCCGGAAAAACGCTCGTTGTATTTGATTCCACAAGGAAGTTGTGGTTCTACAGTAGTAGACCGCCAAGCGTTCGAATGGTATACCATAGTAACGGTAATTATTTTAACTTATGATGTTTCCCCCCCCCCCCCTGGTCAAGCATCGACGCTCCGGTAAGCTTGCAGTCTTCAGTCCAGTTCAAGATCGTTCCTAATGGTGGGGACGATCAAATTTGAATCATCATTATTTGAATCATCATCATCAGATGATAAACCACAAATCCTCGCAACAGAACACCGATTCCTACCAAGGATGATACGCGAGGCTATTGAAATTAAAAAACATCCTAATTTCAATAGAGAAGGTGGATTGGTACTGCCATCTACTTGGGATCCTATAATTAACAAAATCAAACCCAAACCCTAGCATACCACTGCAAGACTTCAAGGTACTGTAAGCTCGTTATGCGTAGATCGGATCGAAAATTAATATTAAAAAACTGTAGCCGGGTTGACATTGGGACATCAAACATCTGAGTGTGTGACCATGGCTGCTGTAAAGCACCCGAAACGTCGGGAATTAAAAATAAGTTAAAGTAATTAAACGCGATAAAATTCGTAAATATAGTTTTATTCATTGTGTTCTGTTCGCGTAAATTTAAGAAACCATTGTGGTATTGATAATATCACGAGTTTTTGCGATGTGCGATGGTGACAATTAGTGACTGGAATTAGAACGAACTACTCCTCTGAGTATTCCCCGTGGTAGATGCGATTGAATGTGCAAACGAATGTAACGTCTCCAGTGTGTCAAACCAATCAGAAACAATTAGGTCTTCAACGATTGGAACCGCTCTACACTAGATGCGATTACGTAGAAACTGGCACTAGGGTTTCCTGGCCCAGAGATGAGAACAGTATTTCTTGTGTCCTGCTCTACAAAGCACGCCAAGCTAAGGTCAATTTGGCCTTCCCTTCCAGGTTTCTGCAGAACCGAACCTCATTCGACTTTGAAAAATTCAACTTTCGACGTATTCGTGTACGTTTACGATACAATTTTATAATCTTCCGGTCAACTTAACGTTAATTACTATTTTTTAAAAAAGCGCATATTATGACCCACAAAAATCAATTTTAGCAAGTCTGAAGCTATAGAACAAGTAAAATAGTAAAAAGAATGAAAATAGAATATTTTTTTTAATATTAGTGACCCACCTTGGTTCGTCTATATAGGACCAATTAAAGCTGCGTTATTTATATTTGAGATAACCAAAGACGATATTGAGATATTTGATTTAATCGAAACGAGTTAGTTTTGGCGATTTCTAGCCATAGCTTTCAAGTTGCCGTCTATATCGCGTAGTTCTATAACTTAATTGCTATATGATACGGTTGGAGCAACATTGCTGGAGTATACACTGCAAGGTATATATCAGCAATGTTACTTCAACAGTAAAGCATCGCTGCCAATATTGTTAAGCAGGATGAGGCAGATACATACCAACAAGACGCAATTCATATAGCCGATTTACGAGCTCTTTAAGGCAATAAACAAAACACTGATACTTCTTTCGATGAAGGAACCAAATAGTCACAAACGTCTTCCCTACTGTACTTTTTTAATCTTCATATATTTTTTTCAAGAAGTTAGTAAATAATTAATAACGTGAAAAATCGATTAAGTATAAATTACACTGAAGATGTTAAGAGTTACTTCGCAACCATCTGCTCAATAAAATGAAAAGATGTGTCTTACCTAGTTTGAAGAGCACCTCCCGCCCTCCCTCAATTGCGTGCAGTGGTTGCAAAGTAACTCTTATAATCTTTAATACAATGTATTTCTGGAAAGTAACGCCTGATTCTATTAATTATCATAAATTATACTGTTTACCTTACACCATAACAGCCCGTCAGAAGTCCAGTACTGAACATCGACCTTCAAATGAGATAGCTTTGTATGAGGAATAACTGTCGTAGCTGCCTCGCTTGTTAAGCGGGTTAACAACCGTGGGCTCTTCTTGTTTTAAATTGTTATCAGGAAGATGCTCATCTCTTGTTTGATTTACCTCCGTCGCTCTTCCAGCACGGAAGAATATTATGTTGTGGATATTCTTACACCGTCAGTATTAACCTACAAAAGGAGATGAATTTGATTCCGTACAAGTTTGGGCCCAGCGTGAACAAAGTTCAAATATGTCTTATTTTGAAGATTTAAACATTTGATAACTATGTCAATAAATCATATTCTTGCAGGACCAGGGGTTTTATTTTAATTTATGTTTTCTGATTTGTAGGTTAGGTAGTAAAATCACTCGTTCTCGTGATAAATTTTTTAAATAAATTGAAAAGGACAAAAAATAATGCAGTTTTGTAAAAATTTTTAAAATTAGTAAAATAAAACTCAACCTATTTAAAATTGTTAAATATTTTTCTGCAATTAATTATTAAATGTCACCTAGAAAATCAGCCGGTAACTGTAAATTATCTGTTTTATTTCTTCTTATTGTAATTCCTAATACGTAGAATATTGGCGATCTTAATAAAGATGTTTTGTTCTATAGAAAGGAAGAAACAACTAGGCTGACCTCGTTTCAACTAAATTTATCAGACGTCGTTTAATAACCTCAGCGAAATTGGTATCTCTTTATCCCCAGTATGATATATTCCAGGAAAACTTTGTCATAAAGAAAATGGACGGAAACGGCACAGAGCCTTTGTGGGCGAATTGCAGTGGGCACGGAATTGAGTTATGTCGGTGTCGGACGTCCGCGCGATGTGACCCTTTGTCGCGTCATCAACCTACAAATTGGCAGTTTAGTCGCCACCGACTTGCCGTGGGCGATGTACTCTCCAACTGATATTTCGAAAAATACAAAGGTGTATTGTCATCTAAAAAGCTTTCTGAAAGGTGTGCGGATTTACAACTAAAGGAAACTTTACGAGTTCAATACTCGGTCGTGGTTTTAATGCAATCGTAAAAATAAGGAAATGGCAATTGTAAAATTTATTATTCAAATACTTGTACGATTCAATTGCTTGTTTTTAAGCTTTTTCTCTACATAAACAAATATTTGAAAAAGTCATCTTCATCGTTATCACCATCCTGGTAGTGTTCACTCCTTACGACGTAACAGTTACTGGATAGCAAGTTTGCAGGTATTCATCCTAAGCAAGCGGGTTGGAAATGGTTAGAAACCGTTAGTGATGTATTTTCTGACACCGCATGTGTATGGCACAGTCAACTGAGCCAATAAAATACTTTTCTGGCTAGTTCTAACTCGTGGCCTATACTATATGCGTTAAGCGTTTGCGATAGGGTGAAGTGCCGGAAGACAGACAGACAGACGACCGAGTGCTTTCCGATCGGCTCGATTCACTGGCGTTGCGAAGAGATGTTGCATCTCTTTGTGTATTTTATCGCATCTATCACGGGGAGTGCTCTGAGGAATTGTTCGGATTAATCCCAGACGCCAAATTTCGTGAACGCACGACACGGCAAACGTCCCGATACCATCCACACCATCTGGATGCTTGGCGGTCCACCACTGTACGTTTCACAAGGAGTTTTCTTCCACGTACAACCTCTCTGTGGAATTTTTATCACCGGCGATTTTTCCGGACCGATACGACCTGGGGACCTTCAAGAAAAGAGCTTACTCCTTTCTAAAGGGCCGGCAACGCACCCGCAATTCTCCTGGTGTTGCGGTTGATCATGAGCGGCGGTAGTCACTTAACATCAGGTGAGCCGCATGCTCGTTTGCCCCCTCTTCTATAAAAAAAAAAAAAAAAACAATCATATCGTCTTGAACCCAAAGGCGAACTATTCAGGCTGATGAACACTAATTCAGGCTGAGTTTCGAATCCATTATACGGTTGACAGGTGTACTTTAAGTACCACTAAACCACTAGATTTGGTAAAAATGGCACATTAAAGTCTTTTTATTTTTGTTAATTTTGTGGTAAAAACTAAATATTTAGGCGTCTGAGTTCAGTAAGCAATGCAAGTCAGGCCCCCCTGCTAAGAGTGTGTCTATGATCTTCATAACCTCATACCACCATCTCTACTCTACTATCAAAGTACCAGACGTACTGCAGGCTATCATGCGCACTTGGTGGACATTCCGAACATTCGCACTAAGCGCTGTATGTCATCTCTTATAATGCGCACAGCTCAGAAATGGAATATCCTGCTGACGACAGTTTTACTTAGTGCGTATAACCCGAAAGAGGACGCTCAAAGTCGCTCAGCGAGCTATGGAGAGGGCTATGCTCGGAATTTCTCTGCGTGATAAACTTAGAAATGAGGATATCCGCAGTAGAACCAGACTGACCGACATAGCCCAACGGATTAGTAAGCTGAAGTGGCAATGGGCCGGCCATATAGCTCGAAGAACCGACAACCGTTGGGGAAAAAAGGTTCTCGAGTGGCAGCCTCGTACCGGTAGACGAAGTGTAGGGCGACCCCCCACTAGATGGAGTGACGACCTGGTAAGACATGCAGGAAGTCGATGGATGCAGGTGGCTCAGGACCGTGCTTTGTGGCATTACTTGGGGGAGGCCTATGTTCAGCAGTGGACTTGTAAAGGGCTGTAATGATGATGATGATGATGATAACCCGAACCTCTCCAAGGTACGTGTGAACAGGCTTCTCCTGGGCATACTCGCTCAATCGTGGAGTTCATGTCTGCCCATCATTTTTTTTCATCATTTGATTATTGTTTTCTTTATGGCAGATCTGACGGTAACGGGACAAGCGTTCGGTCTTCCTCTACTTTAGTAAGCCCAAGTCGCATCGCATTACACCCTTCACTCGGATACGAAAAGGTGAAACATCTCATCCGCCTATAACTCAGAGTGATTTCTCTGTTTCAGAGTAGTTTATAAGAGTGAAAAGTCTAATGAATAGAGACCTTCGTACTATGTTAATCTGCATGCACCCCGACGGAACCAAACCAATTTTAATTTCCTATATTTGGCCTATGCACTTTACCAATAGATGTTACGTGCCCCCTTTGCAGGCACCTCTGTACCCCCCGCCCCATGGGGGGCGCGTCTTAACTTTGATAACCCTTGAAATAGAGAATAATTAGCACAGGATTCCTTTCTAGTTTGAGCTCCTGTCTTCTATCACCCAATTCCTACGAACTTTCTTTTTATAGAATAACGGTGACAAAGGAATACACAGTCCGCCTGATGGTAAGTGGACGCAGTGGCCCATACATTTATCCTCAATCAAGAATCAAACGCAGATGCGTCGTCACCCCTGAGGACTATAATGGAATGCCTCGTTTCTAGTAAAAAAGGAGTTGCTTAATAAACTTGAACGTATTCTGAACCTTTGTATACGGTTCATAATTGGACTCAGACGGAAATAAGACTATGTTTCCAATTTCGCGAAAAGTGCAAGTGACTTCCGATCCGTCTACGCAGGAGTAAGTAAAGTAAAGTAAAATTATAAGTTATTAGTTATATACGTCCCACTACTGGGCTCAGGCCTCCTCTCATTTCTGAGAGGGTTTAGGCCAAGGAAGTGTCCGCCGCGCTGCCCAAATGCGTGTTCACGAACTTCACATGTCTTCGAAATATTTTTTTTCTTATTCCTCAGACATGCAGGTTTCCTCACGATGTTTTCCTTCACCGCTGAGCACGTGGTAAATCAGCACTTAAAATTGAAATTAACAATTTCATTGGTGCCGGCGGGGTTACTCGCGTTCTGTTGTATTTACAGTGAGCGTTAACCATCTGGGCTACCACGTCTCAGGAGGAGGCTTTCGCAGGAGTACTCACATTCTTTCTCTTTTATACTGTATTCTATTCAATCCCACTTCCCCTGATTACCTTAAAAATCGGTTTGAGTTTCTTGTAGTGACACTCACTGTCGCTCTCTTCGCTCTGATAAAAACCTAGCCTTAAAAATGCCGTCCCATAATAATTCCGAATCCTTTTCTATTGTTGTTCGGCTCTAGAACTCCTTACCGCTGCAAATTAGAAGTGCGCAATCTATTGAAAAGTTTAAAAAAATTTGTCAAAGCGCACTTCTTTCCTCCTTAAATGTAGTAGCTACCTCAATTTCTCCTTGACATTTTTCATTTAAAAATTACTACTTTTTCTCCTTAATTTAATGCTTATTTCACTTACTCGTTTACTCCTTTCTGTGAAATGTATTTGTTAATTATATTATAATACATGTATTATCAATTATATTATTATATTTGTGTCGTGTGTACTTTCTAACAACTTACGTACACCCTTACCCTTTCTCACAGGTCATTATATCTTCTTCAATGTTACTGCCTGCCTGGCAGAGATCGCTTCTAAACGATAAAGCAACCAATTGTACCTTTCAATGATTTGTTGTTTTTTTTCTCTTATTTTCTAACTTTTATTGAATAGGGTGACAAACGAGCACATTGGCCACCTGATGGTAATTGGATGCTGTGGTCCATAGACCACATTTATCCTCAACTAACAATCAAAATGCAGATGCGTTGTCACCCGTGAGGACTAAGATGGAATGCCTCGTTTTCAGTAAAAAGGATCTCCGGTTCTCTACACTCACCATACGAAACACAGCAGTGTTAAACTGCTATTTGACGCTGGTAATCTGTGGTCATCCCACTCGGGTCGAGCCGACCCATTCGTGTTACAACCATATTATAGCTGCAGCGTGGCGCTACCAACTTATGTTATTTAATTTAAAACGGTATAGAGAGAAAACAAATATATCCTCAATTAAAAAGGGGAAAAAGAGAAATTTTCGTAAATGTTGCATACCGTCTAAGCCTTTTAATAATTATTGCTGATCTGTCCGCCGTTTTAACAAGTAAACAATGTGCTACAACCGTAGCTATTCTACCATGTAGAGTAAGCTACGGGTTAGCAAATTGTTTATTGGTTGTAGCACATTGTTTATATATTTATATATCGTTACAAAATAGTTGTAGCACGTTGTTTATATAAATGATCGTAATGGTAATAACATTTCATAATTCACCATGTTTATTGATAATCAAGGTAAATCGAAACGGTCTCCAAGCAGAGGCTAATGGAAGGTAATGAATTTAACCGCTAGCCGTCAGATCGCACTGGATCCAGAGTTAATTAAATTCTGTCACTAGATCCACCGTCACATCCGATGTTTACACGCTAAATTCCAGTCAACTGCAATAGTTATTTAATGCGGATGTATGGCGATGAGGATGAATGGTGTTTGTTGTTTTGACTAAAAGTTTATATAAAAAGTAGAAAAGAACATCATGGACTTGGGATGTCTGGTAATGCGATTGCAAGTACAATTGGCATCTGGTATTTTTTTAAAGGATAGGGTGACAAACGAGCACACAGTCCACCTTATGGTAATTGGTTGCTGTGGCTGATAGACATCTACATCTGTCCTCGATTACGAATAAAAATGCAGATGCGTTGTCACCCGTGAGGACTAAGATGGAATGCCTCGTTTCCAGTAAAAAGGGTCTCCGGTTCTCTACACTCACCATACGAAACACAGCAGCATTAAGCTGCTATTTTATGCTGGTATTTTGTGAGTGGCTGGTGTTTGTCTTTCATGGTCGAGCCGACCTATTCGTGCTACAACTATACTACTAATATAACTGCAGCATGGCATTTTCACTACGATGTGAGAGGCCTATTCCTATGTCCACCAGTAGACTGTTTACGACGTGGTGACGGAAAAGGAAAACATCGATACGATGATTAAGTTTTATTGCCAGATTTAGAGCACGCTTTCCATATATTTTCAGAAGGTGCGAAGCGCAGGTACATATAAGTATTCGCACAAACAAAAAAGCCCCTCGTCCCAGCCCACCTATAGGCGATGTAACGCTTACGTGATAAGCTCTAAGAAAGACTCGTATGCTGTGTTGGAGACTCTTGAACAATCACAATATATCCATCTTCTTATATATAAAAATTAATTGCTGTCTATAAGTCTCACTGAAACTCTAAAACAGTTCTAACAATTTTGATGATTATTTCAGTATATTTGAGTGGGTCCTTGGATAGTTTAAACACTCTGTTGGACCCGGTAAGTGGTGCTTTTATCAAGATCCAAAAATCACTCGTGCGAAGCCGGGCTGTATCACTAGTACAACTATAATTATTAATGTTTCATAAATATTGGCTCTACCTGGGATCAGTAATCATAGAACTTCTTATATTTTATTTGTTTGCCAAAAATTTATTTATTAAAGTATTATAAAATACAATATATAGTAATATGATCATCCGGTTAATATGGTCACTTCTGTATAACTCAAAAACTACAGCCTGGTTTGCTAGATGAAAGTCAGTACGATAGCTCTTCATCGGTAAGTCAAATAATAAAGAATCAAAAGGGCTCTGCTTTATTGATGCCATTTTTACAAGTGATGTTGTAGCAAATATTTTAGTCGTTTTAGTATTGCATAGCGTAATTAGTTTTTTAAGTTGATTTTTTGAAGTGTTCCTAAATATTGCCAAGACTGGTTTGCTATTTTTTTCTTAATATTTTGGTTATAGTATCCGACCTTGTATATTTGTTTCTGTCTTCCTCCTAGTTTTTGTTTTATAGGGCGGCAAAGATTAAGGTGACTATATGACTATATTACTCTCACGTACCTATTACTAGACCATATTACCATCTATGTTTTACTATGTTACAAGTATGTATATATATATATATATATATATATATATATATACATACTTGTAACATAGTAAAATTAAAAATTTACTATGTTATAAGTATATAACATAGTAAATTTAATAAAAAATATTTTCTATTATTGATTGAGAATTTTTTTGTACATTTTTCCACGATTATATATGAGCATTATGAGTCGTGCGCTTCTAGATTTTCAAACTTTTTTATTGACGTTATTTACGATAAGGTTATTTGTAAAACTTGTGTATTTAAAAAAAACTTTTAGAAATTATGTATAACATGAGCGCTTAATGCATATTTGGTTTTACCAAAAGTTTTATTTACACACATACACATATATATATATATATATATATATATATATATATATATATATATATATATATATATATATATATATATACATCCACTATCCATTATCGTTCCGTGGTTGTCGTAAGAGACAGTGGTAAACTGAAACAGAAGATGGGCAGCAACATATTCTTGCTAACAACTCTTTATAAAAAACTGCAAACGTGCATGCCACGCGTGGCAAGTGTGGCAAAAATACCCTATGAGGCAATATATGCGGAGGCCCTTGCAGCAGTGGACTCTTTTAGCCTGTCATAGATAGATTGATTATCATCATCATAATCATCATCATCACCGTTACAGCCCTTCACGAGTCCATTCTGGACATAGGCCTCCCCACGGATTGCCATTTTATTGGATGGATGGATAAAATAAGATGGATGAAATTTTTAGGTTTTCTAAATATTATCATGCAAGTGTAAATAAGTCCACAAAAGTTTTTAGCTTTTACTTTTATTTTAGTATGCGTTGTTAAGGACGGAACATCTGTCGATGTAGCAGAACATTGTCACACAGCGATCGAGTCGCCATCATAAATCAATTTTACACGACTGAACCCCAAGCAAACACACTTAAACGAGCAAACAATATCATGAACTATGAAAAGTGTTTGAGCAAACAAAATGGAAACGTTCTTTTATTCATCCGAAAAAATAACCTTTCAAATATAAGCTTTCAACTATGTGATAATATGATATTACAATTTATAGGTATTAGATTAATTAAGAGCTCAGCGCTCATGCACCAACAAAACTGTTAATTACAATTAAAAATCCCTGAGATCATTTCCGAGGAAACCTGCATGTTTGAGTAAAGTTACAGCCTATATACGTCCCACAGCTGGGCACAGGCCTCCTCTCATTTCTGAGAGGGTTTTAGGGCAAGGAATAGTCCGCCACGCTGCCCCAATGCGTGTTGGCGAACTTCACATGTCTTCGAAATATTTTTTATTCTTATTTCTCAAACATGCAGGTTTCCTCACGATGTTTTCCTTCACCGCCGAGCACGTGGTAAATCAGCACTTAAAATTGCAATTAATAATTTCATTGGTGCCGGCGGGGATCAAACCCCTGTTACTCGCGTTCTGTTATATTTACAGCGAGCGCTAACCATCTGAGCTACCACGGCTCTCTAGCAGATAATAGCGCCCAGCCATCTTCTCTATTGAAATTAGGATGTTTTTTGATTTAAATAGCCTCGCGAATCATCCTTGGAAGGAATCGGTGTTCTTTAGCGAGGATTTGCGGTCTATCAAATCTGATATAGTGACGGAGGCGATCCTGTACGTGTTCACAGACTGCAGACTACTTGACTTTTACATACATTTATTTGTTCATAAAAAAATATAATAATATAACGTCGCAGTAACTACCAGGTCAGCTGCATGATCGTTTGCCCCTTCTTAAAATATTACCAAAGAATACATATTATTACTACGTAACAATAAATATAATGGGGACAGTTTGAAAAACCTTACGTTCAGCTGTGGAGTTTTGATTGAGTGTAAAGATAAAGATGATGATCATTCGCAGAAATCATGTCTTGGTGGCCTAACTGATTATGTCTGTGCATAGAACATAGAGAAGTAAAATAGTGTCTCTGAGTTCACATGAACACTACAATATGTAATTTATATTATTTCATTACTCTACAATAATTGGTACAATACTTTGTATACTTTTACTAGTAGTACTTTTGTTAGTAACTAACAGTTTGTCTTTGTGTTCGATATAGCGTTATAATGTGTGTGTGTGTGTATATATATATATATATATATATATATATATATATATATATATATATATATATATATATATATATATATATATATATATATATATATATATCTTATAGATATAGAAACATGTGAACATATCCCGCGGAATAAAACAATAAATTTTTCAGTAAATAATTTGCAATAATTTTAGCAAAAATATAATAACGTTACATGTTATTATATTTTATTCTATGATATTAAAGTGACTTTTATTAAGTAATATGAAAACTTTAAAAACATATTAATGTAATATGTCCAACACACTCCGACTTTATTCTTATGTATATTTTGTGAAACATAACATATTGCGAAAACTTGAACTGGAATGTGTATTAATTTGAATTGGTAATTTAAAGCAAGGTGTATCATTTAAACCTATAAGTTTATCCCTTAAGCGGCAATCCTCGCGTCGTATTCATAGTCCAGACTAAATCCAATTAAAGCGAAGAGCATCAACTCCGAGCTGTGAACGTGGAATTACTGCACTTTGACTAAATATGACAGGGTAATTAATACCTGTGCAGCGAATGCTGGGCTATGACATTTTAGAATTTAGAATTTAGAAGTATATTTTAGAAACATTTTAGAAAGTAGAATTTAGAATTTTATGTTGGCTTTCCTTTTCAACTTCACAACTATAAAATAAAGTTAAAAAAACATACTCAATTAATTTATGTTTGTATTGTTACCTGTAAAAATAACAGTAACAGTTCATCTCAATCTATCCTAACGACGAAGTTTCAACGCGTGACAAATATAATTATATTTATTAAATTATTAAAACTAAACCATTCGGTGGTTAAAAGATTACATCACCCCATTTTGTCCGATGATCGACGATCAATACGGGAAGTGTCAGAAATATTCTTATGACTTTTGATGGATAATTAACGCCGGGAAAAGCTATCAGCGGGATTATTCAAGTTGACTTTTTACGATCGTTAACGCTGAGAGAAAACTGTGAAAATAAATGTCACATCTTGATTTTATTAATTTAATAGTTTTCATTTATCTTGGTAAACCCTGCATACCGCCAACGAGTAACACTGTCAAAGATGCGAGACGTCCAATGCAATCGTTAATGCCAAGTTTGATGATTTAGATCTTCCACATAATGTAATTCTAAAAGAGCATTTCTAGCATATCTATAAATTCCCGTGAGTCCAGATTAAATGCAAAAGCAACGGGCACAAACGCCAACAGTCAAGTGGCGTCGAGTGGGGGGGACGTGATTATCGGCTCGACAGCAACGTAATCCGCATCGAGAATGAAATGGAAAATAAAAATCGTGATTTACTTCAACGACAAAATATAAATGTGGATTTTATTTCAAAACAAAAGGAAATGGAATTAAATTAAACACATTTTTAAAACGTGTCTTCATAGATTCTATTTATAGCATCAATTCTAAAACTTGTAAACTTCGAATATACGCGTCATATGTGGTAAACAAAAGTCACGCTCTCCCATCATCAACGATAGACCACACCACCTAACACCTGAGAGTCGAACTGAATTTAAAAAAAATATTTCGAATTTAAACACGGTGCTTCTAACGATTGATCTCTTGTCAGTCAATCTGGTTGCATAAATGTTATCGGGATCAGTTAACGAGACGGTTATACCGCCTAACTATCTAAAACCATATAATATAACATATTTCTGATTTTTCCCGTTACAGTTATCTCTTGTAGTACCCACAGAACGAAACAGGTTATTAATTATAAGCTACCATCTTGCCATTACCTTCTCTCGCTATGATAGATTATACTGCACGTTATTACTACAAATTTCGTAGTGCATATATATATATATATATATATATATATATATATATATATATATATATATATATATACAGTACCCGGTTGAACGAGCTTTGCTCGGTATTTTTCGCTCGGTTTTTTTTTAATTCGTGTGTTTTGGAAATTATATTTAGATACAAATTACATACTGATGAAATACGAAAAATATTTTTTGATCTTAGCGACATAATAGAAAAAACTGAACTGGTTATTTTAATAAAAAATCATGAGTGTGTTTTATGTGTTTTTAAAAAAATACTAAAAAAAAGGGCTCGAAAAAATAGATTTTCTCAAAAAAGAAAAGAACTTGAAAAAAAATTTAAAAAAAGTCGGTCGGTCGGTGTGGGCTCGAACCATGGTATTACGATTTAGTGACCGCCCAATATACCAATTAAGCTATTTGTAATCATTAATAAACTGTCAAAATTTACCTTCTTATTCTAACGATATTGTAGCAGTTTTTCATTGCCTAAAAACACGGACAAAAAGACATTTTCTAAAAATAAATCCTAGCTAGATCGATTTATTGCCCCCGAAACTCCTTGCACACAAAATTTTATGAAAATCGTTGGAGTCGTTTCCGAGATTCCGATTATATATATACAAGAATTGCTCGTTTAAAGGTATAGGATAACTAGAAAATTTAAATTATTGTTTGATTAGAAATTTGTCGTAATGAAGTACATACTTGTAACAAAGTAAATACGTGATAATGAAATTCTTTAACACGCAATATATCGCTTCAGTTGGTTTCAAAATAAATCATGAAAAAAAAACCTTGGCAAGGATGCGTCGTAATTGGACGACTCGACGAGAGCATAGAATGATAGATCGATTCGTGTGAAAAGGCGTCGGAGCAGCGGGTACGCTGGACCCCTGGTACATTTGAATATTAAAAACGTCATTCAAGTGATCCTAGAAGCAATGAATATAAAGTTGGTTTGATTTAATTTTGGAAAGATTATAGGAAAAAATAATTTTTTTATTTATTAATGTATATGCGCGTTTGCTAATAATTACAGGTTTCAAGTATAATATAGTCTATGATACTAGGACTGTCAAACAAACATTTGATACAATTGAATAGAATGTGAATAAAATCAAATGAAAATATGTTCAATAAAATTTTATGTTCTATACGTTCTATTATTTATTTTATTTTATTTTTGGTAACGGACTCGTACAGTTTCACTTTTGCCAGTGTCAAGTAGTAAGAAATTATACTTTAAAATAATTTGTTTATAACTTCTCCATAATTTGTCGATGCGTCATATTGTTCAGTTTTTGAAAAATTGTGATGGCAGCTTGAGCCTGCAGATATTAAATGACGATAATATCGCAAGACGCCTAAACAAACACATTGTCTTGAGGTTCACAGCTACATCGGACCACTTGTTTCATCGTTTTCACTAAAAGTTCACATGCGCTGATATATAGTACTTACACAAAATCGCACGTATCACAATCGACTTTAAACCATTATCTATACAATAGAAGCATACAGGAGCAGCAATTCACAAGCGGTCAAGTTCCCGTCAAAACACAGGTTTTAATTACATGTCAGTCATTATGTTTTATTATCCCTAAAATGCGTTAATAATCTTAAATTGGTGGCGTGTAGTGTAATGAAAATTGATTTTTTTTTTTTTTTTTTTATAGAAGAGGGGGCAAACGAGCATGCGGCTCACCTGATGTTAAGTGACTACCGCCGCCCATGATCAACCGCAACACCAGGAGAATTGCGGGTGCGTTGCCGGCCCTTTAGAAAGGAGTAAGCTCTTTTCTTGAAGGTCCCCAGGTCGTATCGGTCCGGAAAAATCGCCGGTGATAAACTATTCCACAGAGAGGTTGTACGTGGAAGAAAGCTCCTTGTGAAACGTACAGTGGTGGACCGCCAAGCATCCAGATGGTGTGGATGGTATCGGGACGTTTGCCGTGTCGTGCGTTCACGAAATTTGGCGGCTGGGATTAATCCGAACAATTCCTCAGAGCACTCCCCGTGATAGATGCGATAAAATACGCAAAGAGATGCAACATCTCTTCGCAACGCCAGTGAATCGAGCCGATCGGAAAGCACTCGGTCGTCGACGATTCGAGCCGCTCTGCGCTGGATGCGGTCAAGTGGAAGGAGCTGGTACTGGGGAGCCCCAGCCCAGAGATGGGAACAGTATTCCATGTGCGGTCGAACCTGCGCCTTGTAAAGTTGCAGGCGGTGTGCCGGCATGAAATACTGCCCCGCTCTGCTGAGCACGCCAAGCTTTTTAGAGGCCAATTTGGCCTTCCCTTCCAAGTGACCACGAAACTGCACGTCACTCGATATGTCGACGCCGAGGATTCCGATACTGGCTGAGGCAACAAGGGGAGTGCCTTGAAACTGAGGGGATACGACAAAGGGGTTCTTTTTAGCGGTTAACGCGCAATCTTGTGTCTTCTGGGGGTTAAACTGGACTAGATTTAGTCGTCCCCAATCCGAGACTCTGTTCAGCAAAGACTCGACTTCAGACACAAGTTTGTCCCGGCACTCGGAGACGTTTTCCCGAGAAATATTGGCTCGGCCGGTGTAAAGAGCATCACCAGTGCTGTCATCTGCATAGCAATGAATGTTACGGGTATGCAACATATCATTGATATGCAGAAGAAACAGCGTTGGCGATAGCACGCAGCCCTGTGGAACACCAGCATTAATAGGCTTGCAATCGGAGCTTGCACCGTCTACAACGACCTTGATGCTCCGATCTGCAAGAAAGCTGGTGATCCAATCGCACAATTTCTCGGGAAGCCCATAGGAAGGGAGCTTCGAAAGAAGCGCTTTGTGCCAAACCCGATCGAAGGCCTTCGCAATGTCCAAACTAACGGCCAATGCCTCCCCCTTGAACTCTACTGCCTCCGCCCATCTGTGAGTGAGGTAGACCAGAAGATCACCAGCTGACCGACCACGGCGAAAACCGTATTGGCGGTCACTAATCAGCTGGTGATCCTCAAGGTACCTCATGAGCTGGCAGTTTACAATGGACTCCATTGTTTTGGAGAACAAGGAGGTGATGGCGATTGGCCGGTAGTTGGACGGGTCTGAGCGGTCGCCTTTTTTAGGGATCGGGTGGACGAAAGCAGTCTTCCATGATTTTGGGACTACGCCTAGGGAGTAGGAGTACCGGAAAAGACGCGTTAAAACCGGTGCCAACTCTGGAGCACACGTCCTCAGCACAATTGGGGGGATTCCGTCAGGCCCACTCGACTTGTGGATGTCCAGGGAGAGGAGTGCTTTGCGAACCGAGCGCTGTGTGAACTGCACTTCCGGCATGGAGCACTCACACCGCGGGATGGTCGGCGGCGTACTCCCCCCGTCATCGAGAGTCGAGTTAGACGCAAAGAAGGAGCCTAGAAGATCGGCTTTCTCCTTTGCAGTATGGGCCAGTGAGTCGTCCTCCCTGTGCAGAGATGGAAGAGATGGCTGACAGAAATTCCCCTGGACAGCCTTGGCGAGAGACCAGAATGCACGGGTTCCAGAAGGAAGGCGAACTAGTCTCTCGCCAATTCTGCCTATGTGCTCTGACTTTGCCTTGGCAATGACTCTTTTGAAGGACCTAGAGGCGGAATTATACTTCTTTTTTAGAGCGCTGGTGTTTACATCCCGGGACGCTGATGCATCAACCCAGGCTTGGTAGCACTCCTGCTTATAGCATGATGCTATTTTACAGGAGCGACCAAACCATGGCTGAGATTTGCCTCCAATGGGCACCACAGAGGAAGGAATAAAAAGTTCCATACCCTGAAGTACCACATCAGTAACAGAATCCGCAACAACGTTGGGATCATCCGGCGAGAAGCAAACCCGCCCCCAAGGGTAGGATGCAAAGAAAGACCGCATCCCATCCCAATCGGCTGACCTATAGTGCCAAACACGGCGGCAGCCTGCAGAATGCAACCGCGATTTCAGCGTGAGTGGCACAACACTCCGGACCAGACAATGGTCCGAGGAGCCTAAAGGGGCGTCGACGGAAATCTGATATCCGTCCGGGTGAGAGGTCAGCAGAAGGTCCAACAGGGAAGGTGCATGATCCTCCACATCTGGAATCCGCGTAGGCGAAGTAACCAGTTGTGTCAGACCATATGCCAAGGCAAAATCATGAACAGATCTCCCCGCATGATCGGTTAAACGTGAACCGAGCCATTCGGCGTGATGGGCGTTAAAGTCGCCGAGGATCACGATCTCTGCAGAGGGGATCTGCTGTAGCAACGAATCTGCAGCCATTTGGACGTGGTCGAAGAGTCGGTCTGTTTCGGCATTACCGCTGTGGGACCTATAGAGGCACCCGTAGACGCGCGGATGGTCGTCGCTGTCTACGCGTAGCCAAAGGATGGACAGGTCCGAACCTTCAAGTCTGCCGAGGCGTCGAGAACAGATGTCCTCTCTGACGTAAACGCAAACTCCAGCCCGAGGCACAAAGGAGTGTTCCAGTTTGTACCCCGGGTAGGAGAGATACGAAACATCAGCCGGAGAGGACACCTGCGTCTCGGTCAGAAAGAGCAGAGCCGGCCTCGCCGTCTCGAGATGGTAGTGGACGGCGTTTAGGTTAGAGTGAAGTCCCCTGATATTGCAGAAATTCACGGACAGCGTGGCAGGGGTCGCCTTGGTCTTGTTGCTCCGTTTGCCCCGAGCAGTTGTAGTCTTGAGCGGAATTTCGCCCCCCCCAGAATACGCGGGGCAGCCTAAGCACCCACGCTCAGAAGTGGAGAAACATGGTCGTGGATGCTCAGCGAGGGATTCTCCAGGGGTGCTGGTACCCTCCTGGGGTAGTCTATCTTTATTTAATTCCGCTACCATGTTGATGGGGGGGGGGGGGATTTGGGCCTCCGGCCACCTGCACTCACCGACGAAACGCGGAAGCAGAACTTCCACTTCACGCCGGTATTCTGTGAGGTCGTGGTACCACCCCGGTTTGAGCCGGCCCATACGTGCAACAGCAAAGCTGCCGCATGGCTCTACCACTGTTAAATTGATTTTTCGAGATCAAGGTTCTCCGTACACCCAATCCTATTCATATCTTACACGCATGGTATATTGTTTTAATCAGCTTATCTAATAGTTATGTAGAATCCTCTAAATATGTTTATAACAACTCATGACGCTAATTGACAATGATTAACTTAAGAGGATACCTTAAAATGAATCGTAGTTTTGGGGGCGTGGCTTATTCATTTGTCAGTGAAGCTCACGCAAGACTGAAGGAGTATCAAAATAAAAGTGATACAATGACTTCATAGTACGCAAATTATGAGATAGCCATACCGAGCAAGCGCTCGGAAAGAAACTAAGTAAGCTCCAAACAACATCTTTTTAACAAAACTACGTTACGGATTAAAAAATGGTTTATGAGAACTTAGATATGATTATTTACTATGCTTTAAAAATAATTCCATGAACATATTCGTAAAATTATTGTGATGTCATGGAAATGTGACTAATTAGAGCCTGCTTTGCAATTTTTTTCATGATATCGTGTTTCCTTTTATGCAATCCAAGGTCATATAGTCAAAAATCATATACCAAAATTTTGATTTGCAATCTATAAAATTTTAAAAAATATGTGAAATAGAAAATCCACCAAATGTTCGTGACTTTATATCAAAGAGAACGCGTAGACGCAAAAATAAAAAATGCTATTTTTACGATAAGAGTACCCAGACAGTATGAAACAAGCCCCATAGCATAATTTAAATCTTAAATTTTTCTCATTTTTTTAAAATGTTTATAGTTCGTGATAATAATAAGCGTAATGTTATTATCAAATAGAAAAACTGTTGTAACACATGGGCGCAGGTTATATACTCGTATATGCTATTATAGTGTAGTGTATAGTGGTGTATACAATTGTAATTTTGAATAAACTGGTACATTTATGCTAATGTTGTGTTTAGTCATTAAAATTTTCCAATATCCTCATAATATTCATCCATCAAGTAACGGTGCAAAGAGGGATGGGGAACTTTTTTATTTATTATTACAATGCAAGATTACAACTGCTGTAGCGAGACTGCTTGGCTGTCTCATTTTTGCTTTTTGGCGTTATATAAGCCTATAATACTTTTGGTACTTTATTTTATATATAACACCGTAAATGTATATAAAGTAACTGCTTATAATATAAATACTTCGCTTTTAGTTTTAGCGATAAGTTTGAAAGAAACGGCTCTAAGTAGCTTATCGGTCATAAAGCTGATTATTTAAAAATCTTTAAAAACAAAAATAATAGAGAAAAACTCACTTGAAAAAATTAAATAGGTACTTACCAAAATGTGTAGGGGTAGGCTCCATATTAATTTAGTTATAAAACATATAATAGTTTAAGTGCTTTCTTATAATATAAAGTTGCATTAGCAAAAATTATTACCTAATAAAATGTAATAATAAATAGTTGGTTACATGTCGATAAAGCAAAATTATCATAACTGCGTTAAAATTTAGAAATAATTTATCAGAAAAGAAAGCATAAAAATTACATTCACCTTCTTTGTTCATTGAATGAGCAAAATTTATCAGGATTGAAATAATTTATTAGCGCGATCAAACTTTATGTAAGGCGTGGGCTTGACAGATTTTGTTCTATAGTGTCAACAAAATGTAATTAAAAAATTGCTGCTTCACTTAATGGCATTTTGGGAAATTATTTCGATATCCGTGCAGCACGTCAATTACGGACATATCAACGGGACGTTAAACGTTAACGTTAAAGCCTTGCATAGCTGATATTATCGGTTTTTGAGTCTGTACTCTGAATAAATGGTAAATGTTTTTTTATAGCATTGGGTGACAAACGAGCACATAGTCAACCTGATGGTAAATGGATGCTGTGGCCCATAGACAAACACATTTAACCTCAACTAAGGAACAAAATGCAAATGTTATACTTGGTAGAGCCATGCTGCAGTTATACGAGTATTAGTAGTATAGTTGTAGCAAGAATGGGTCGGCTCGACCGGGGAAAGACCACCCTCTCTCAGAATACCGGCGTAAAATAGTAGCTTTATGCTGCTGTGTTTCGTATGGTGAGTGTAGAGAACCGGAGACCCTTTTTACTGCAATGGAGGCATTCTATCTTAGTCCTCACGGGTGACAACTGCATTTTGATTCGTAATCGAGGATAGATGTAGATGTCTATGGGCCACAGCAAACACTTACCAACAGGCGGACTGTGTGCTCGTTTGTCACTCTATCCTATGAAAAAAAATGCGTTGTCACCCCTAAGGACTAAGATGGTGTTGCTGGCATTCTGTGAGAGCGTGGTTCTACCCCGGTCGAGCCGACCCATTCGTGCTGCAACTATAATAGCTGCAGCGTTGCTCTACTGCGTAAACAATTTTTAACCAATGATATGACATTCCATCTTAGTCCTCGGGGTGACAACGTATATGCATTTTAATTCTTAATCGAAGGATTTTCCGTTGGATGCAACAAACAAAAAAATATTAGTTCGTACTCTAACTCTACTAACTCGCTAATTACAAAATCATTTACAAATCAGCCATTGATTTCTGCTATCTACATCACATGAGTAAAAAAACGGTACTATATAGCAACAAGAATGAATTTTCCTAATTATTAAAATAACTATTTATTTTCTGTATACATGTAGGTATAACAATAATCATGACGATAATGATAATTCTATACATTATGTGTGTAATATGTATCAAAAATGGATCTTGCATTGTCAACTTCACCATCGCAACTGTAAATTGTGTAGTAATATTGATTTTTAAAACCTTATGAAGTAAGCATTATTATAGTGTAAATAATGTTGAATAATTTTCGTATTCACGATTCCTCAAATGAAATTAAATTTGAACTGAAATCCAACCTATGAAAAAAAAATTGAAAAAAGTTTGTACTCCATTAAGCATTTTAAATTCACAACATTGAAACGCTTTTAAATCCATTAAACAATGGTTAGGTTCGTCAGGGGTAGAGTAGGAACGCAAGGCGACTGAGAGCATTGTCCTTACGAAACTTCCCCGTGTCCGGAACTCTATCATTAGTGTGCTCACCCGACGTGAAAGCGATTTTACCCCCATAGACTGCGCCTTTTGAAGCAGCGCAATATTGTCGAAAGCACGAAAACTCCTTCAGAGAAAAAAAATATTGCCTGATTCACGACGAAGAAAATGAGGACAGAACGCCGGAAACCAATCGAGCGTTCGAGTCACAGCAGCCAATATGCTTCCGGGTTTACGTTATCGCTGACGTTGCTCCGGGAAGTACTTCAAAATCGAAACGAAAACACGAGGCGAACGATTTACAGACGCCCACCGCCCGCGGTTGTACTCGTAAGCTCGAGCGCTTGAAACAACTTCGTTACAACTCCGCTCTGTTTTGTTTCTGGCCTGCAATATTAGTTTTAGCCAAAAAGCTATTTTTCATCCCAGCGTCGAAAGGCTTGTAAAGTTTTCTAATTTAGCAAGATTGTATTCAATGTTCTATGGAAGCCTCAGGCTTCAAAATAAAGTTTGTAAGTTTTCTTAAACCATCCATTTTGACGTCAAACCACTCTTAATTTATCTTTTATTATCTTATTTGTTATTAACAAAAATTGACTTAGTTAACTACTTATCACATAAAATGCTTTAATAAAATAGAACCAGTTGTTTCAATTTTTAAATGCTTGTCAGATTGTTCTTTTGGTTTTTATCAATAATTTTGAGAGAGGGAGGGGGTCTATCACATGAAGACCGACAAGTTTTAGCACTTACTCGTAAAAACAGCAACATAGCCCTATCAACCTTTTTTTCCTACTTAATATCACCAATATTAAGTAGGAAAGGCAATCCATTCAAAAAATATTATAATTACAATAAAAAATTATAAATATTAGTAAATAATATTAATTTTTAAAACACGTGACATATAATATCTACACCATTTCATTTTTTTACTGCTATCGTGTTTACAACAGTGAATATTATATTACGGATGTAATACTCCGTTAGGACACAGCAAATATTTATTATATAGGCAAATATGATAACTTTTTACAATTGTGAGAAAAAAAAATAGAACACTTAAAAGATATTCGAAAAAAATATTTTTCTGCTTATCCGCTAACTTATAACTACTACTTTCAAGCTACACAGAGCAGTCTATTTCTAATCACAACACTTAAAGTCTAATTTTATATACTTTATTTTCTACAGTGTCTCGTTTGATTAAATTTTACTTTTCTTCTATAGGTGTTAATGTTTCCCGAAGAAGGCTGGGCGCGCAGTGCTTCTTCGTCGTACTGGACCCTGCAGCCGTGCTGGTGGCGTCGATCACGCTGCAAAGTCGTGGAAGTAGCGGGTACTAAAAGGTGAAAATATTAGCAATAACATATCACTAAATTACTAGAAGGAATCATCATTATAACAACCTGTCAAATTCCACTACTTAACATAGGCCTGCTCCATGGATAGCCTCACATGGAAGATATTCGCCACAGTTGCCATGCCTGCAACCTTAGTTTTTTATTAATTTGATTTGTTATTAGGAAGACACTTTTACTATCTCCTATCTCCTGCATCAGTATCCTTGTAATTTACCGGTGTAATTTAACAGTTTTCTTTTTAAAAACGTTACCGCCACACTAGGATTTTCTCCTGTATCGTGGAGGCAGTTTACAAACATAAATTACGCAAGGACAAACATCCAGAGTCAATTGTATGTAGGCCATATAAATACTTGTTCCGTGCGGGATTTGAACCCGCGGCCTCCAGCGCAGCCACTCATTGCTAAGCCACTGCGCCACGAAGCCGTCAAACCTCCTCTTGTGGCCTCTTACAACACCCACAGGATTATAAGTTACTGAATTCTCCTACGCCACTGCGATTACAATTTTTTTCAGTTTCTGTAAGATCTGAAAGTTTTAATTATTATCTTTTATATATAATTTTTTTAGATTAATTGTAAGGTAGCCCGTGGTGGCTCCTAGTCGTGAATTTCTCAGGATGCAAGCAACCCGGTTTTAAACCCCGCCAGCACTGATGAAAATGTTAAATACAATTTTAGGTGATGGTTTACCGTTTGGCGGAGAAGGTAAACATCGTGAAGAAACCTACTTCTTAAAAACATTTCAATTTCTCTCAATAAAAACATTTCAAAGTTTTGTAATGTCCGCAAATGAGTACTGAAGCTCGCGGCGGACTTATTATGCTATAACTCTCTCAGAAATGAAGGAAGGCCTGCACCCAGCAGTGTATTTATTTATTAGAAATTTATACTTTATATCTAAGGTACATTGGGTAGACTTTTTTATGCTTAGAGCTTTGTCGCTTTGTCGCTGAAGCGATTATGACGTCCTGGTACAACAAAATTCTTAAATAGGATAAATACTAACAACTAAACTTATTAATTACATAATCTCTTATTTACTAACACATAAAGTTTTTTTGGCATCTTCTGATAACGGATCTGATAAAATACTATTAATACTGACAATCAATGATAAATGTATATTACAATTTTTTCTTTCTCTGGAGTTCTGGGCTCATTCTATCAAAATGTGATAAAATGTCATCGATAAGGTTGCAAGCTGACCACTTTGGTGAGGTAGTTTTTCGCATCAAGTTTGAAAATTTATTGCATGGAATGTGCCCAGATCTGACTCTTAATGCTATTACAGTGTTGCGTCTACACAATATTCGCTTATCTATCCAGTTTGAGCGCATTGGATACGGCTGGATCGTACGGTACCATATACCCTTTTCTTTTGCTCTTATGTCAAAATATTCTTCCAGAGGTCATAACAATATTTTTTAATAACCGTACATAATTTTGAAATGAAGGGGTAATTAATATCAGTGCCTTCCGAAATAGCTTGTTTGGCTAAAATAATAATATTCCACAGCTATCACACAAACGCCATCTAGTCCCAAGCTAAGCAGAGCTTATGTTATGGGTACTAGATAACTGATAAACATACTTATATATTTCTAAATACATAAATATTATAGATAAATTACACCCAGACACAGAACAAATGATCGTGCTCATCACACAAACATTTGTCCTGGGTGGGAATCGAACCCACGACCTCCGGCTTAGCAGTCAGGGTCACTAACCACTAGACCAACAGGCCTGTCAAAATATCAGCTTTTTCATCACCTTCTAAGCCAATGTGCTAAGGTATCCGCTGTAAATATACTATTATGGAGTCAGCCTGTAACTTAACTAGAAGCTTTAAAATCGCATATACTACTGGTAAGTCTCGAAAACCCGAAGTACACCGAGCAAGGTGTTGAAGCGTGTAGTGTTATGCTTATACATACTTACATATCATTTTACACTGTTTTAAATTTATTTTTCCATTCTGTTTTTGATGTTCTGCATTCGCCTCAAAACTTGATATTTTGCATCACCTTTATTTCTATAGGATCCTGTAATATTTTTAATTCATAAGAACACAGTAACAAATCATTTTCACTTCGTATTTTACATGCTATCAGCACTTTTTAAATCGGTGTCAATGAAGTCTACCTTTTTCGGTCTTTTATTTAGTTCTCCGTAACTCTGCAATTTCGGGTTTCGTGCGCGCTGTTGCGCTACTTTTTTTTCCTATATAAATAATATCTCATTTTTCACTTAAATCTTGCCGTTTCTGTATTACGAGCCTAAAACCAAAATTTGACATGTTTTGACATCGTTGTTTATCAGGTTGTCATGGCAATTTTTATTCAAATATCGTTACCGGCCTGATGTTTTTACTTCAAAATACTCCTTTCTTCTTGGCCATTTACAAGAATTTGCTTTTAATTTAAATAATTTCAAATTTAATGAGAATAATATTACGTTCTTATGTGAGATCCGTCAAAAAGCAAAAATAAGCCGAACTCAATCGGCGAATGGGGAGTCTGACTTGAGCTTTGATACTTGAAGCATCTCCTAAAGGCCTTTTCTGCACTGCCTCGGGATCCTGCAAGCCTCTGCCCGCTCCTTAAGTCGTCGCCTAGCCACGCCTACGCCTCCGCCTACTAGTGCGCTGTGTTTACTTACTTCAAACGCTGCGTGCCTTCTCCTGACGTTGCGTGGACCTACTTCAGACGCTGCGTGTTTATTCCGGACGCTGTGTGGGTCTACTCCGGAAGTTGTGTTTGCCTACTCCAAGCACCGCGTGTACCTACTTTAAACGCTGCGTGCCTACTCCAGACGTTTCGTGGACCTACTCCCGACGCTGCGTACCGGCTCAAGACGCTGTGTGGGTCTACTCCAAGCGCTGCGTGTACCTTCTCCAGACGCTGCGTGTGTTTTCTCCAGATTCTACGTGTTCCTAGAGCAGGAGCTGTGCACCTATCATAGGCATAGCCTGTGCATACTTCGTTGCAGTATCTTTTGTTATTTTTTTTTTTTTAATAATATTGTAAATCACCATCTTCATTACAACCCATCATCACCTTCATACCTTTTTTTTATAAAAGATACTGTAAAACTTCAAATTTTTAAATAATTTATTTTATTTTGGTTGTTTTCGTTCTAGTTAAGTTAGGTTCTTAGTTTTTTTATTGTCGCTTCACGACATTTGGCGCCCGACGTAAAAGTTCTTCTTTTCTTCACCTTAGCTACGCCTTATCCATTTCCTTTTGATTGAATTGCTTTCTCTTTCGTTCTTAACTCTTTGTTTACTCATCCTTATCATATCTTCCAAATTCTAAAACAAAACTTCATCTAGTTTTTCAACTTATCTGGATTATATTTAGACCTACATATAACACTTCACTTACATTCATCACTTTAATATTTTTATTCTAGAGGTACAATTTTTTATTAAATTTTTATTTCTTAAACTTAACACTTAATTATAACAATGAAACGGGTTATTAAGTACGAATTCCTTAACAAGGCCGAACTCGAATACGAAGTGAAGATTAGATGTGAGGAACCAGCTAATACTGTTTTGCTTCTAAAAAAACAGGTTTTGCGTTTAGTTGAGAATTCTCACCCTGAAGATATTCTGACTTCTCCAATTCCGATCGAGGATGACTTGTCTCAAATTGGTTCTACTTTGACTTACCTGGACTGTAAAATTGAAAAATTTTTACAAGGTGAAACCAAATACTTACGATTAATAGAAACTTTTATTAATCATGTTTTTTACAGATTGGAGCGAATAGATACTGACTTATATCCAGACTTTAAAACTATTTTCGATACTTTGAAGATGAAATTTGACGCTATTACTAAACAATTCGAATCCTTGACTCCACCTCCAACTGAAAATGACTCTCCATCACTTGACCCTCCTGTAGACCCGACTGTCATGGAACCTCCTCTTGTTTCTCAAACATCTGTTAAGATCCATACCCCGTATCCTTCACCACTACCTCAATCTTTTTCTCCAACTAACGTCTTCAAAGATCTGAAAAGACACACCTTCAATGGTAAAAGCTGTCCAAGATCCTTTCTTCAAAAACTTGAAGAATACTGCTTAGCTCGTGGCTTACCCAAAGACTTGTTGATTTCTCAAGCGTTTGAAATTTTCACCGACAATGCTCTTCATTGGTTCAGATTTAAATATAATCAGAATCCAAACTTAACTTGGAACGAACTTTCCTCTTTATTAATCAAAGACTTTGGTGGTTTTGATTATGATTATAAACTTCTAGAAGCGATTAGGAACCGAACTCAAGGCCGTGATGAACCTATCGTCATCTATATTTCCATCATGTCTGGAATGTTCTCTCGTCTTTCGAAGAAACTCTCTGAAACAGAACAATTGGAGATTATTTTGAGGAATATTCGCCCATGTTATTCAGTCTTCGTAGCTCTAAAAGACATTGACTCTATCGACTCTCTTCTGGCTACTTGCCAAAACTATGAAAAGTTCCTTGACAGAGACAAACAATTTAAAGAACCAAATGTACAACAAAGTCCTCTTATTTCTGAATTCAACTACAAGCATTCCACTTCAAGTTCAGTTGGCTCTTCAAATTCTAATAACTCACAACCTTCTCCTCCCTTTATGAATAAATTCACTTCATCCTACAAATACCCTTCTAGACAAGTTAATAGTCTCTCTCAAACTAAAGCTCCTCAAGAAAGCTCTTTTTGTGTTCGCTGTCGTAAACAAGGTCATACTTTGAACACTTGTACTCAACCACGATTCGTGATTTGTTTCAAATGTGGTCTTAAAGGTTTTAAAACTGCAGATTGCCCTACTTGTTCTCCCAAACCACATACTAGTTCAAAAAACTAACTGCTGACTTGAAAAGTAACTTAAACTTTGATAATGACGATTGGGCTAGTTGGATTAAAACAATTCAAAACTTCTTTTCTTGTTACAAAATCTCTTCTACACTCTACTCCAAAGAACAAGATCTTAATCGTCCATTCGTTAATGTCAAAATTTATGACTTAACTTTATCTGGTTTACTAGATTCTGGCAGCTCAGTAACTATTCTGGGTAATAATTCTCATTTGGAAATTCTTAAACTGGGCTGTAAACTTTTCAAGTCAGATCTTATTACTGTCTCTACTGCTAATAATCAAAAAGTTAATTCCTTGGGTTATTTTGACTTACCTGTTCATTTCAATAATCAAACCCATTTGATTAAAGCTTATGTTTTTCCGGAAATATTTCCTTCGCTAATACTAGGTATTGACTTTTGGAGAAAATTTAATCTGTTACCTAGTGTTTTATCTTCTCTTAACTTTACAGAATCTAAATGCTCTGCTATCGAAACTAAAGATATTAAAGTTTTACCTTATGAGCATTTAACTCCTAACCAAAAGGACATCGCTAACGACATCATCCAACGCTTCAAGACAATTTCTTTTGAAGAAAAAGGTATCCTGGGGAGCACACACTTAATCACCCACAAGATTGATACTGGTGATTCTCTTCCAATCAAACAAAGATGTTACAGACTGTCTCCTGAAAAACAAAAGGCGTTAATTAATGAAGTTGATAAGATGCTGGGATGGAACGTCATTGAACAATGCGAAAGTCCTTGGTTATCTCCAGTTCTCATCACTCCGAAGAAGAATGGTGAATGGCGTTTCTGCGTAGATAGCAGGAAGCTTAACTCAGTTACACGTCGTGATGCTTATAGTCTGCCATTAATAAGCGAAATTTTGGACAACCTGAAGAATGCCAAATACTTATCAAGCATCGACATTGCGAAAGCATTTTGGGAGATTCCCTTGAATCCTGCTGATAAAGATAAAACTGCATTTTATGTACCTGGAAGAGGTATGTTTAGATTCAAGGTAATGCCTTTTGGTCTCTCTAACTCACCTGCAACTCTACAAAGATTAATGGATATGCTTTTTACTCCTGAATTTGAGAACAAGGTATTTTGCTATCTGGATGACATCGTTATTATTAGCGAGACTTTTGATGAACACATATCGCTTCTCATGAAAGTTCATGAAAAACTTTCATATGCTAATCTGACTATTAACTTTGAGAAGAGTCAATTCTTCAAGAAAGAACTGAAATACCTTGGTTTTCTAGTGGACGAGTATGGTCTACGTGCTGATCCAGATAAAATAAAAGCTATTTTAGAATATCCTGTACCTACTTGCAGAAAAGAAGTACGTAGATTCATAGGCACCTGCAGCTGGTTCAGAAGATTCATTCCAAACTTTAGCACCATTGCCTCTCCACTCAACCAACTAACCTGTTCCGGGAAGAACGCTCCTAAATTTTTATGGAATTCACAAGCTGCAGCTGCTTTCCAGAAACTTAAAGAAGCTTTGGTAACTGCTCCTGTTCTTGCTTGCCCTAACTTCGAGCTACCCTTCTCTGTACATTGTGATGCATCAAATTATGGCATAGGAGCAATGCTTACTCAACATCAAGATGACAAAGAAGTCGTGATTGCTTACATGAGTAAAGCACTAAACAAAAATCAACAGAATTACTCAACTACTGAAAGAGAAACATTGGCTGTAATAACTGCGTTAGAACATTGGCGATGTTATCTAGACAATGGTAAAGAATTTACAATATATACTGACCATGCTGCACTTAAATGGTTTCAGAACTTATCGAATCCTTCAGGAAGACTTGCTCGCTGGACTTTACGCTTATCATGCTTTAACTTTGTCCTGAAACATAAAAAAGGAAAGGATAACGTTGTTCCAGATTTATTATCAAGACATAAGAATCAAGAACGTCCTGATACACGAGAAATTTCATCTCAAGGCGTACATCCTATTACGATTGAAGAACCACCTGATCGTGAACTTGAGCACTACAACAAGATTTTTCTCGGATGCTCCAACAACCCAGACGCATATCCCAACTACACTATCAGGGATAACAAACTTTACCGCTGCATCCATTCTCCCGATCGTCTAAACGATGACTTTATTTGGAAAGAAGTTCCACTACCTCGAGATAGGCATACACTTATTGAAGTTAACCATGGTTCCCCTTCAGAACTCCATCTTGGTATCTTCAAGACATTCAAGAAAATATCTTTAAAATACTATTGGCCTGGTATGTTTAAGGACATTGCCAAATTAATCTCGTCTTGTGAAACCTGCTTAACCTACAAACACCCTAATCATTCTCCCTATGGTCTTATGGGTAAACCCAAACTTTGCTCCAGACCTTTTCAAACTATATCCTTAGATCTTATGGGTCCATTACCTATGACTCGTAGGCGAAATCAGTATATTCTAGTAATTAACTGCAATTTTACTAAATATACTATGATTTTTCCCCTTAAACGTGCTACTTCAGCTAATATTATTAATCTTTTGGAAAATTCAGTTTTCCTAGTTCATGGCATTCCCCAAACTATTATAATGGACAACGCGGTTCAATTTCAGTCGCGAGAATTCCAATCATTCTTAAATTCTTATAACGTTCCTTGTATTTTTCACACAGCTTTATATTGTCCTCAGGTTAATCCTACGGAGAAGTTTAATAGTACAATTATTACAGCTCTAGCATCTCTAGTAGGAGACGATCATAGATCCTGGGACAACCATCTTGCTAAGATTCAGTACGCAATGAACAGCGCTACAAATGTGGCTACTGGCTTTACTCCAAACTTTTTAGTCTTTGGTAGGGAAACAATACCTTGTGGTTCCTTCTACACTCCAACTCAGAACCTCGAGGAATTGATATTTATGCCTCGTGATATTTACGCGTCTAATGCTGGTCTCCTCTCATCTATTTTTCACAAAGTTCAAACTAAACTGCACATAGCTCACGCTAAAAATAGCGCTCGCTATGATCTTCGCCGGTCTTTTAAAGAATTTAATGTGGGAGACACTGTTTGGCGTAAAAACCATGTTTTAAGCAATGCCGGCGCTTACTTTAATGCTAAACTTGCCCCTAAGTTCATCAAGTGCAAAGTGATAGCTAAACTGTCACCACTAATCTATGTGCTTGAAGACCCTAATGGAGTTAGAGGCAAGTGGCACATCAAAGATGTAAAATCATAATTTTTTTTTTAAGTTTTATTAACTGTATATATGTATAAATATCACCATCATTCTCACCTTATTATTTTTATTTTTTTTTGTTTGGTGATCCAGTGTTCTTCAACACATCTTGCTTTAGGACCTCGAATTTTCGTTGGTTAATCTTCACTTTTTGTTTCAGACACATCTCGTTAGTGATGTTGCTGATCTCTGGTTTTGAGCCCTACCGCTCTGGCCATTCTTAATCTTTACTTAAGTCATAGCGACTAAAGCTTGCTTAAGATTAATTTCTTTATCTTTATCTTCACTCAGGAGCGGATGACAACTCCTTAAATAAGCCTGGATGTCCTTTCAAAATGTTTTTTTTTTCCACGCAGGAGCGGATGACAACTCCTTAAATAAGCCTGATTGTCCTTTCGAAAACACACTTTTAGAGTGGTAGTCATTGAATGTGAACTCCACCCTTACCTGAATGCAGATGATGAATGTAAGAGATAGTATATCTGATTTTGCCTGGTGATGTCTGTTACTGCAAAGCTGTGTTTTCATGGTTTATTTTATGGTGTACATGTCAAAATTTTTGCTGAGTCAAAAATTTTCCAGGGTCGGGGGGAAAATGTAGTGTTATGCTTATACATACTTACATATCATTTTACACTATTTTAAATTTATTTTTCCATTCTGTTTTTGATGTTCTGCATTCGCCTCAAAACTTGATATTTTGCATCACCTTTATTTCTATAGGATCCTGTAATATTTTTAATTCATAAGAACACAGTAACAAATCATTTTCACTTCGTATTTTACATGCTATCAGCACTTTTTAAATCGGTGTCAATGAAGTCTACCTTTTTCGGTCTTTTATTTAGTTCTCCGTAACTCTGCAATTTCGGGTTTCGTGCGCGCTGTTGCGCTACTTTTTTTTCCTATATAAATAATATCTCATTTTTCACTTAAATCTTGCCGTTTCTGTATTACGAGCCTAAAACCAAAATTTGACATGTTTTGACATCGTTGTTTATCAGGTTGTCATGGCAATTTTTATTCAAATATCGTTACCGGCCTGATGTTTTTACTTCAAAATACTCCTTTCTTCTTGGCCATTTACAAGAATTTGCT